>SJXQ01001432.1:0-84900 GCA_006408695.1 Aepyceros melampus | reverse complement strand
GGGGGGGGGGGGGGGGGGGAAGGTCAGGATGACCACAGAGATGGTAGGGAGGGGTGGGTGTGAAGATAAGGTATACATTTGAGGCGGGGGAGGAGGTGCCAAGGAGAGAAAGATGGAGCTAGCCCCGACAGGCGGCAGAGTGGCCTGTGATTCAGAACTGAGGAGAGCATTAGGGACATAGATGGGAAGCTCCCAGACAGCTGCCCAGAAACTGGCCGGCTCCTGGGTGCCCCAGCTTCCCAGGGAGACCTGTGCATGGAGCATATCTTCAGGGCTGTCCTTGGAGACTTTCATTCAGTGGCTCTGGGACCAGGCCCACAGACCTGCATTTCTGAAGCACCCGAAGCGAGGTCTGAGGGCTAAGATAGGGCTCCCTTCAAAGACACCCGAGGACACAGAAGACCCTGCCCCTTTTGCTGTAATGCTTTCCCTGGGCAGATGGCAGAGGGGCTAGATGCAGACTGAGACTGGGAGGAAGGAAGAGAGCCACGTGGCTGCATCATAGAAGATGGAAGCAGGGGGCTGGGGCCAGGAGGGCTGGGGCCAAGAGGAGTCTGGGTGTTCGGGGGGAAATGGGCCGTGAGGCTGAGGTCTGACTGTCCGGACTGGAGGTGAAGGGAGAGGAGATGCTGGGTCCTCGATCCCTGTGCCCAGCCCTCAGGTTGCACCTGGAGCCACTTGGGGAAGGTGAAGTTGTTGGGAGCTTTTATGGAGGAGGGGGTGGGGGGCAGGCTGTGGCCAGCTTTCAAGGGGCTGCTCTAGGTGAGGCCAGCCAGGGTGCAGGAGAAGAGCTGTCCGGCTGCCTCTAGTTGAAGAAACTCCGGTCTGAAGAGCCAGTCTGACATGTATATTTATTCTGGAGGAATGCCATTAGCAAAAGAAAATAGAGATTCTGTCCTCATGGCTTCCGGGGGCAGGGGGCAGGGGAGGTAGACTGTCTTCCCTGCTGCTCTGAGGGACTGAGACTTGGCCTGAGGGAAAAAGTCCTGAGCTCCAGATGCTGCCTTCACTGGAGTACTTTGCATTCTCTTATGCAAGGAAGAGATTCTGAGGAGTGGTCACTAGTCCTGGTACTTAACTCAGAGCTCCTCGTTTGTGTCACTGCAATTTCACAGATGAATCTGCTCTCCTCTCTGCACCAGCCCCTCCTTTCCAGCTTTGTTTGCATCCCCATCCCTCTCCCCCGCCAGGTCCAATCCAGACGTTCACATGGCTCATTGTGTGCCTCACAGTCTCTGCAGTGCCGAATGTAATCAAGTTCAGATCTTCCCTCCTTGCACCCTAAGGATAGGGGAGGGGGGTTCCTGCCCAAGACCCATTGGAGGCAGAATGGGCTGGCAAGTCCGAGAAAGTGAGTGGCTTCCTTTAGGGTCGGAGGTGTGCCCAGCACACGGAGCCTAGCCACCTCGACTGCATGCGGTCCTGGCAAGGCTCTAGGATGTCAGGGCCGGGTGGCCTTTGGAGGCCTCATCCACTCCAAGAAGCTTACAGATACTTCCAGCAAGTTGCTTTCAATAATCAGAACAGCTGCCACCATCCGCAAGGTTATGGACGTCAGGCTTTGGAGATCTGCTTCTGACCCAATTTCCTTTTGTTTTTCAGAAGAGAGACTTAGAAAGTGAGAAGGAAGCCTGGAGTGTGTTTTGTTCTGTTCTTACATTTCACAGGCAACCACAGAACAGAGGGCATCATGCTGTGTGCCAGGGTCAGGCCTGGTACCCAGTTTCCCCATCCATCTCCATGTTGGTCTGTTCTTTACCTTATGCTGTCCCTCTAGTCCTGACAGTGGCCCCGGGGCTGAGCAGGGCCACTGTCAGGCTGAGTGAATGATCTGAAATGCTGCTTTGAGCTGGCATGCTGCTGGTGACCTGTCCTGTCTGTGTGGCTTCTGGAGGGGCAGCAACTGGTGGTGAGTGAGGAAGAAACATCCCACAGCAACGCCAGCCACTGATTTATCTCTGAGCATCACCCACCTACCTGGCTTGTCTCTCCTTTTTCCTAAGCACTTCCTGTCTCAGCCCACTACCTCCACAGCCTGTGTCTTTGCCTTCGTTTGAGATTGTTTTCATCTCGTTTTCCTGTGTTGTGTAAGTGTAGGCAGAAACTGTATGAAAGATGTTTGTGTGAGAGGTCTGCTGTGAGTGTGTGTTGTGACGGATTCACACATCACTTCCCAAAGAGTCCCCACAAACCCAGCTCACAGTCCTTGAGGGCAGACACCAATGCAAGCCTGGGGATGTGGCATGTCTGTGTGTGGGTTTGGGGGTCTGAGCAGATGGCGTGTAAATGCTCAAATGGTCCTTTAAAAGAATGTGTTCAGATCACATAGAAGATGGGAGATGGAAATGGAAAATGAGTTCAAACAGGCTAACTGCTGACCTGGGCTTCGTGTGGCTGGCTGCCCTGGGGTATGAAGCTATGTCTTTCCCATGAGCTGAACTGTGTCCCCAAGCTTACATGTTGGAGCCCTAACTCCTGGTGTGTATTTGGAGATAGAGCATTTAAGGAAGTGTTTAAGGTCAAGTGAGGTTATAATGGGCTTCCCAGGTGGTGCTTGTGGTAAAGAATCCGTCTGCCAATGGAGATGTAAGAAATGTGAGTTTGATCCCTGGGTTGGTAAGATCCCCTGGAGGAGGGCATGGCTTTCCCAGTCCTTGGGAAATCCCAAAGACACAGGAGTCTGGCAGGCTGCAGTTCATGGGGTCGCAAAGAGTCGGACAGGACTGAAGTGACTTTGCACGAAGTTATAATGGTAGGGCACCAAATCACAGGATTAGTGTTCAAATGATAAGAAGACACCCCAGGGAGCTCTCCCCCTCATCTCTGGCTATCTCCATGCCCCGTCCCACCATGCGCAGAGGAAAGGACATGAGAATGAAGCTGGTATCTCCAGGAAGAGCGCCCCATCCAGTAGAGCCAGTACAGGTCTTCCTGGCTAACCGTGGTCTTCTGGCCTCCAAAACTGTGGGAAAATCCACTTCTGCTGTCCCAGCCTACACTCTTTCATTATAGCAGCCCTGACGGGCGAGTATATCCTTCATCTCCACGAGCTGCTGTCCTCGGCTGGACACACCTCCCTCCCGAGTTCTCAGTACAGAGGGGCACAAGCAGCCAGACCTCTAGTGGTCAGTCCTGGCTCCTCCTGTCGGCCACACCCCCACGGGCAATGCCACCAGCTCACAGGGTCACGGCAGGGCCAGTGCAGGGCAGCACCTCAACCTCATCCTTTGCCAGCCTCATCAGCTTTATCAAGACCAAGGGATGGACATTCACAGACACCGAGGTGTGGGCAGAGCCACTGGCCGAGAAAGTGGCAGGCCCAGAGCTGGGAGAGAAGCAGGTCAGAGCTGACTCCCGGTCTGGACGATTCAAATCACCATTTCCTCAGTGGCTAAGATTGGTCCTCGATAAGGAGGGCTGTGTGGAGGCTTCCCCTCAGCCTGGGAGTGCGAGTGTGTGTGTGTGTGTGCTCTTGTTTCACGTCCTCTGGTAAACCTCCCAGCACTGAGGAGGGGTCTGGTCTGGGTCTCATCAATACCTCCTCACTATCTCCATATACCTCAGTGTCACTTAGCCTCTGGGGTCCTCCTCTTACCCATCTTTAAAATGGGCTAATAACCTATCTTGCACAAAACTAGCATGATGAGTGGAAACCGACTGATATTTGGTCAGTGGTGGGTATTCTGATTGCGATTCACGGTGTCGCAAAGAGTCGGACACGGCTGAGGGACTGAACTGAGCTGACCTGAACTGATGATGGTCGTCATGAACATGACCCAAGTACTCATCTTAAAATGAAGTTTTCAGAATGAAGTCACTAGCCCTTTTTACTCTGGGCTGAAGGAATTATCTTGGGAGACAGGGAGGCCTGGCCTGCTTTGGCCTATGGGGTCACAGGGAGTCAGACATGACTTAGTGATTAAACAACATTAGGGTGGCTTCTCCAGGAAGACGATCATCTGATAAGCCATTCGTCTGGGCTGGGTTCCCCTAGTGCCATGTACAAATTGAATACACATCCCTGTTAAAAGCCACCGAGTAGAAGTTTATCGCTTTGGAGAGAGCCCTTCTCCAGAAACGGATAATGAATTTCATATGTATGCGTGTAAAAGCCATCATGTGTAACGAATCCACCTGCAACAGGTTCAATCCCTGGGTGGGGAAGATACCCTGGAGAAGGAAATGGCAACCCACTCTAGTATCCTTGCCTGGGAAATCCCATGGACAGAGGAACCTGGAGGGCTACAGCCCACGTGGTCACAAAGAGACGGACACAACTTAGTGACTAAACAAAACCAACAAAAGCCGTCATATTCTACATGTTTGTTACCTAAACTGTGCAGACCAGCCCCCTGAAGTCTACCCAGTAAGGAGAAAAAGTCAGGGAGGAGGAGCAGGCAAGCCTATCCTGGAAGGAGGCTTAACATCAAAAGCATAGGCATTCAGGCAGGCAGAGGAGTGAAGGAACATGCGGTACCCACCTGCCACTGCTGATGAGGGGCTTATTTCTAAGACACACACAGCACAATGCACACACAATGCAGAGAGAAAACAAGAGACATAGATCACACATTTCAGATGGTTGGTGGACAAAGTTTAGTTCATGTCAACGCTGAAAGCTGTTCGGGGTCTGAGGTCCATATGAACAATGAACACCTCTCCTTCCTATTTACCAGACAGTTCCCTCTCACCAAATCTCGGCAAATAAACACGCACATAAACACATGGACCATCACAACAAGCTGGGCCTGGCCGGTGGGGTGAAATGTCGCACGAGGAGATGGACACGGCAGTGTGAGAATGGAGGGAAGGCGGGATGAGGGCTCCCGAGGGGCCAGTTGGGGCTCTGGGGCCCCCTCGCCCCATATAGGAGGGGGAGACCCTCAGAGAAGGGATGGATGTCCCAGCTGATGGCCCGATGAGGACCAGCCTCTTTCTCCGTTCATTCCGATGAATGAGAACATGACATGCAGTCAATATGATGGTCAGGATGGCAGAGTTGCCCTGGTTTACAACTGCAACTAGAACCCCTAGAATCATACACTCTTCCTGTAGGGCATCTTAGCATTATATCTAATTTACTCCTCAGACCAATAGTGCTGCAACTGAATCTTCCATGGTTCCATCTCGTTTAAGGCAACCACTGTGCCACGTGGTTAAGAATTTGGTTCACTCCTTTTGGAAGGTGCAAAGCTCGCCTCATGATAGACCAGGAGCTATCGGTTGCCTTGTAAACACCACAGCATCACAGGCTAAGAGAATGACCAGGTGGGGTGGTGGGGTTGCGTTCGCATCTAAGGTGGAGGGGGGAACAGTATGGATGGACACGGGCCAGCGGATCCCACCTTCCTCCCCCGCCCATCCAAGCCCGGCGTCCAGGCCTCCTGCACTCACCATACAGTGTGATGCTGGCATTGGTAATCCCAAGCTTGTTCGCGGCCACACAAGTATAGTTCCCATAATCCTTCTCTGAGACATTGAAGAAGGTCAGCGTGGATATGTGGCCTTTGTTCTCGATCCTCATGCCGTCCAGGCCAGTGGCCAGCCTGCAAAAGAAGAGGAGGTACTGGGGTCTGGTTCCATTCATGGAGTGAGGGGGCAGGCAAGAGGGGCCTGGGATTCACCCACACTGACACATAACTCTCCTCCGCACGAAGCCCTTCCTTCCAACTAACCCAGCCCCTCTCCCTCCAGACATAAGCACCATAGTCTCCATCAGGGGTGGAAAGGGAAGGTGCCCACGCTCCCAGGCTGCATTCTGGGGCTCCTACTCCTTCAAGATGGCCCCGTCTACAGCTAATCTCAGATTCTGAAACACAGTCAATCCACACTGCCCACTTCCCAACTTCCTCTGCTTTTTGTTGCTTTTTCTAAAAGAAGGCTCTTTTAGAGCCTTCTTATAATGGAGGCTGTCATCAGTTTGGTTTTGCCATATCTCCCTCCTGGACTCCATCACCTTCCTTCCATGTGGGGCACCACCCATTAGCTCTGCTTCAGACACGCCCCGTTTCCGCTTTCAAGGTACCTGGTGTCTTCCTTGAACCACTGGAACTCAGCCATGGGCACTGCCGAGGCTTCACAGCTCAAGATGCCCTTCTGGCCAACGGAGACCCCTGTGTTCTTGGCTTTGGAATATAGGGGGGGTCTGTAGGGGGATGCGGAACAAGGCCATAAGACAGATGAGAGGCAGGACAGTTGACAGTCACCTGCTGTATACACCCCCTCCTCCAGCTAAACAACCATCTATCTTAGGAAAAGGACTTCTTGCCTGAAGATACTGCCTTTACTCTGGCATCTTCTTCAAGCTTTCAAATGAACCCAGAGCTAACAATTCTCCCCATTAGCTAACAGCTCTGACAGTCACAGGAAGGCCCCGTGGCCCTGGAGATGGTGATGAGCACAGAGATTGGACACAGTGTTTTCCTACTGGAAACAGCTTGGGTCTGTTAAGAAAATGGCCTTGCCATTTGCTTGTCCATCCCCATGCCCTCCTGCTCCCTGGGACTCCCCGACAGTGGGTCCACTCACAGTTGACAGTGATCTTTACTTTCCGCACGTCAGGGGCAGCAACATCATTCAAGGCGCTGCACTCATACTCCCCGGACTGGTCACGTTTAATGTCAGAGATTTCCAGGTATTCGTCCTCACTCACAAAGCCCTGGCCTTCTGGGAGGCAAGAAACAGACAGAGACAATCAAGAACCTATGAAAGTGGGGACATAACTGCATTTCCATCTAGAATTTAGAGGAGAAGGAATGCAAAAAAATCCATAAAATAGGGTTTGAACCTCAACTCAAAGATTTTAGACATCTGTTGGCCCCAAAGTATTTGAAGAAATTCTCTGAATCTTGGGTCAATACATTTGGGTCCAGGTCACTTTAACTTTTCACATGTTAAGAAGGGCATATCATTCATTTTTTAATATGATTATTATCAGGATTAACTAAGGGAGTACATGTGAAATACTGTAGCACTTTAATAAGCTTTGGTATTTTGAAAGAGAATTGCCATGGTCAGCAACATAAATTTTTAAATGTGGGAATAATGTTAGGGTATGTGGATATGAACATCTTCCTTTTTCACTACATTTTCACCATGTACTACATGCCTTTGTACACAGAATACAAACTACTAAGACTTATAGAATGAATAAGAAAGCAAAACAAACTAAAAAATAAAAATTAATTAAAAAAAAAATAAGTAACCACTTAACATTTTGGTACAAACAGACACAGAAGAGTTGGTTGATTTCCAACGTCCTGGGGAAGACACAATGGAGAATGAATGAATGAGGAAACCCTCCTTGAATGCTATGTAGTAGATGTTCAATATGGAGAAGGCAATGGCACCCCACTCCAGTACTCTTGCCTGGAAAATCCCATGGTTGGAGGAGCCTGGTGGGCTGCAGTCAATAGGGTCGTGAAGAGTCAGACACGACTGAGCGACTTCACTTTCACTTTTCACTTTCATGCATTGGAGAAGGAAATGGCAACCCACTCCAATGTTCTTGCCTGGAGAATCCCAGGGATGGGGGAGCCTGGTGGGCTGCTGTCTATGGGGTAGCACAGAGTCAGACATGACTGAAGCGACTTAGCAGCAGCAGCAGCAGCAGCAGGTGTTCAATAAACATTTGCCAACATAAAATAACTGAAAGCCGCAAATGATAGATCTCTGCTTACTCGAACCTAGGGTGAGGGTATTTAATAATTTTAATACCCAGCTTTGTGGGACATTCTGGAGGCTTTGCTGGTATGCGTGCTGAGTCACTTCACTTGTGTCTAGCTCTGTGCAACCCTATGAACTGTAGCCCACCAAGCTCCTCTGTCCATGGGATTCTTCAGGCAAGAATACTGGAATGGGTTGCCATGCCCTCCTCCAGAGGTTCTTCCCAACCCAGGGAACGAACCTGCATCTCTTATTTCTAGACATTTGTGAAACTTGCAATTCATGATCCCAGATATTCTGGGGCTGAGAAACTGACATTGCTTGCAGCCACCAGGACACACACTTGCAATGATCTGCCTCTGCCTTATCCCTCATTCCACTTCCTGGGGCTCAGTGCAAAGAGGACAGACCTTCTGTTGTCCTGCATCTGCCAAAGCATCAGGCTCCTTTAAGAACCTAGCCCCCGCAAGGGCCAAGGAGAAAGTACATCCATTTGCATATCTTATAAGCCGATACCTGATTCCTTCTTGTGCTCCGGGCATGAGAGCAGAATTCGTTTTCATGACGATAAAGATGTGTTGTCAATTTTCTCCAAACCCATAGAAGCACATCTAATCCAATGGTCGCTCAATCAACCAAGTCTGGGCCCACAGTGGGTTTGGGACAGGAAGTGGATGTTGGGGCTTGGGGGGTAGGTTGGGGGACAGACCCCAGGCAAGTGCTTTGGAATCCTGATTCTGCTGACATAGAAGCCTTGGCACATTCCCACCACCTACCCCTTTCCCAGGACACTGACTTTTTTCAGCCTTCGGGCCTTTCTTGCCACCATGCCCTCCTTAGTTCAGCATGCCCACCCAGGCTCTGCCTTTAGTGCCTGGATCCTGGTTGCCAAGACCAACGGCAGAAAGTGTGGCTTCAGGCAAACATACATAGTATGTTTGTAAACAAACCACATAGTCTCTCCAAGTGAGTACTGCCTTGGGAGGCCCATCTCATGCTATTTTGTGAAGGAAATCCTGCATCATTGGCCTGCAGGAGCAATTACTGGCCCGGGCAGCCTCCTGGGATTTGGGCCTGTGGCTATGACCCCAGGACAAGCCCACAGGGAGAGTTTCAGGATGCTGGGGAATCTGGTCGAACCCATGAGAGGAGTGACTGGAAGCGGAGGTGAAGGGGAAAGTGGGGGTTTGGAGCCAGCCCACACTTCCCAGCCTGAGATCTGAGTGTCAGTTCAGAACGGTATTCCCGGGCTAAGTCTGGTCCCAGGCCCTGGAAAAGAACTTTGAAAACTGTGAGGGAGAGGCGCCAGGGCAGTCGCCTCCTGGGCCCCGGGGTGGGGCCCTCTTTGCTGGGACCTCAGGGTGGTGAGGCTGGTCATGGCCCTCCACCCCACAGACATTTAATCATCCAGGCTGGCGCATATCTAACTCCTCAGGGTCATTAGAGGGATGTCAACATTCTCTCACCCTCATCTCCTTATTTCTCTTAGACTTCACAGCATCTCAGCGTCAAAGGGGATTCTGAAACCACTTATTCAGGATGTGTAATAAAGATACTTCCCAGGTGACGCAGGGGTAAAGAACCCACCTGCCAATGCAGGAGACCTGCCTTCGCCATCCCTGGGTGGGGAAGATCCCCTGGAGAAGGAAATGGCAACCCACTCCAGTATTCTTGCCTGGAAATCCCATGGACAGAGGAGCCTGATGGGCTATAGTCCATGGGGTCTCAAAGAGTTGGAAGTGACTAAACAACAACAAAGATAAAAATTGCCTCGCTCATTAAAATGATGCTGGTTGACCAACCTAAGTGTTTCTAAGGAAAAAAAACAACAGCGAAATCATACAGACATAACGACTTTCCAGACTCAATGTGCCATTTCTGCGGTGAATAAATATAGCAGGATGGAGAGGACGGCTTTCTCCTATGAAGACTCCATCATTCTTTCAAATTATACTGCAGTGTATTTGTCACGAGTAATTAACCCCCCTGTACTTAACCAAGGAGATGAGCTACCTGCAGTGGGCCTGGCAGGAACCTCTGGTGGGGTCACTGACCCACCTTTCTTGGAGAGAATGAGTTAGACCCACAGCAGGCTGCCTAGTTTACACCAGACAGATGGCTTAAAGCCCCTGATGGGGGAGATCGGTGATGCTAGTCAGCACAGAGGGAAGGGAGCCCTTTGGGGATGACAGGGGTCTTTGCATTGGGACCCCGAGTGAGTGTCTTCTACCAGAGCAAGGGGACAGACCCGGGTCCTCCACGCGGGAGACTGCTGGACAACAAGGCCACTCCCTGGAACGAGGGGATTTATCTCCACTCTCTGTTCTGTCTTCATGGACTGTTCTGTGACAGCAAATAAGGGAGGAAGTAAGAGTGTTTTGCACAAATTGAGGGTCGTTACGATAATACTACCTCATTAAGTAAGAAAATGAATTTCGTCAAGTTTGTTCTATAAAGTAAGTGGTTCTCGGGTTTTAATTGGCACATAAATTCCTCTGAGCTTTTATGTATTACATATAGATTCTGATGCAATAGGTGCAGGGTGGGGCTTGGTTCCGCATTTCTACCTTAAAGCAAAACTGTAGGGGAGACGTGAAACTTGTTTTCATACATTTTCTCAGGAAACAGTCTGGTCTTGCAGCCTATCTTCTCTGTAAAGTCCCTTCTGACTGTGTCTTCAGAATTTTCCCGCAGTACCCAGAGCATCCTGCCTGCACCCCGTCTGCCCCCTGTCTACCCCCATTTCTAAGTGTCTCAGGATTTCCGTGCTGTTGGCCTCTTGTCCCCATTCTCCGTGCGCTGTTCCCGGCCCATTCTAACTCTCTTGTGCACCTGGACCTTGAAGGGGTTGGCTGATCAGTGACATTTACTGCCTGCCCCTTGAGTTGAAATCCTTGTGGAACTTGCATCTCAAAAGGCACCCTTTCTTTGGAGCTGCAAGCTTTGCTGGCAGGTCAACACTGAGGATCTGGACCCCTGAAACTACCTTTCCCACTGTGTCCTTGTGATTTTACTGCAAAACACACGCACCCTTGAACACCGCTTTTGCTAAGAAAAGGAAGATGTTGACATTCGTCCCCAGCTCAAGCCCAAGGGAGTGGGTGGAGATGCTGTTTCCTTAACTGCTTCGAATACTGGGTGAGATTTGCAAAGCAGAACAAATCTAGGTTGCTAAATGCCTGGAGACTTGGCAAACTACAGTGTGGAATGCTTTCCCTGCCCTCTGCAATTCTGGTTGTGACATAAAATCCTGATTCCATGCTGCAGAGAAAAGGGCAGGAGGCTACAAATGCTTGAATCCCCCTTGCTAGCTGCCAGTAAGGCAGATTGCTGACTGGGGGACAGAGGGAGGGAGACAGGCAGGGGGAAATGCATGAGTGGGGACAGGAAAGGAGGGAGGAGGAGGAAGGAGTCACTGATGTAAAGAAGGTAATAAAGGTAGACGGGGTGCAGGCGAGATGCCCAGGCTGCAGGCAGGATGCTCTGGGTACCATGGGAAAGGTTGCAAAGACACAGTCAGAGAGATTTAAATGAATAGATAGACTACAGGACGACAGCATTTTTTCCGACGATGTGAAATTGGAGTTTCACATCAGCCCTACAGTTTCACTTTCTGGTAAGAGGTCCTGAAATGAGCCAGTAACCCAGATGCATCTCATCCTGCCCTATGCATTGGGACAGCCAAATATAACATGATTAGAAGTCAAAGGAAGTGGGCTTCGCATCACTGGCAGAAATATATTAAAAATGCGGGTTATTTCTTTCCACGGAGAAGCACTTCGAAGCAGATAAGTCCAGCTCACTGTATTAGGAAGATTAAGATCTGCAGGGATACAAATGGGGCCATTTATCAGGGGATGGAGGGGGTTCTTGGACCCAGACCCTGCGGACGCAAGGCACATGCCTGGGGAGGGGCTGAGTTGGCCCCACGGTTCCATGGGCACAAGGCAGCCTCTTGTGCAGGAAGATACATTCTGACATAATAGTCTCAGAGCACAAGGGACTTGTAACCCCCAGCAGCAGGGTCTGCACCATCTCAGAAACGGAGGCAAGGAGAGCAGACACACCCCAAGAAGAAAAGTCCCTGATCCAGCCTTCTGTTCCTAATGTCACCTCCCGCAGCTATTTTACTGATCTTTATGATGAGTGAGGTGATGGGTAAGAAGCCAAGAGGTGGAGAGGATATTGAAGGCTAGGTCCTTGACCTTGGGGAGTCCACAGCTGATGAGCTGAGAACTGGAATACTTTATATCTTTTCTTTTCATTTTCAATTTTTCCATTCTTAATAGTTTTGGACTCTCAAGTCAGGGATGGTGGGTCAGGAAGACTTATTAGAAATGGAAGAAGAAACTTGGGTGTTCAGGGATGCAAAGCTCAAAGAGAAAATTCAGTGTAAAATCTAGGAGCTTCCTGACCCACTTCTCTTTCTCCCTCCACATCCCGTCCTTCCAAGCCTGCTGTTTTGCAGCCGTTGCTCTTGGCCCAATTTCCCCTTCTTCTTCCCCAGCCAAGTCCTTAGAATTATAGAGTTGGAAGTACCAGGAAGGGTCAGAGATTTCAGCCTTCCACTTTTTTGATGATGGTCCCTGACAGAATATCTTCCCTCCACGTGAATGTCCCCAAGGGACGATTCCAGGGGGCGGCCTATTCCTTTGCCAGACTATTCATTTCATTCAAGAAATCGTCCTCATTTGGAGGCAAAATGCTGCCTGGCTTCTCCCTTTGAAATGAAAAGCCACCAGCAAGGGGCCCCCAGCCCCTCCACCCCTCCTTGTCAGCCACAGGAAGTGGCTGTTCTATCTGGGGAAGATGTTTTGGGAGGTAAATGCCAGCACCTGTCACAGCTCTTGCCAGGAGACCTGTCAGGGGGTGACTCCTGCGACACACGCCTGGGGGAGAGTCCCTGGAGGAAGAGAGCAGGAGGGATGATGATGGAGGTCAGGAGGCACTGGCCCAGGGAGGTGAGGGCTTCGAAGGAACAGCCAGGAAAGGAGAACGCGCGCAGATGGGCAAGAAAGCGAGCGGAGGGGAGCTGCGGCCGGAGGCAAGGTGGTGGGAGAGGGGCACGCCGAGGGCACTGGACTCACGAGGCAGGGCTTCTGGAGAAGCCCATAGTTAGTTTCCTGGCTCCCAAGCAAGAGGGGCTATTACAGACGATTCCTAATGCCACCGACCTTGGAAACGTGGAGTCAAATGCCCCGACAACCCTATGCGTGCTGCTCATCAGCTAGGCTCCCACCAGGCTTTCTGATTGACCCTGGAGAATGAACAGTCCCTTGCCCACTCATCAAGGCTGGGTAGCCATGCGAGTGATCAAAGAGCTAATCCTACTCCTGTGAGGAGTACTCCATGCTTAGGAAAAAGTGTGGGTTGATGGGCAGGTTGCATATTTGCTGGAAACCCTGCCCTGGTCTGGAGCCAGGTCACCTCAGTAGGGGTGGTGGGTCGAGGGGGGGCGGTGTCTGGAGCCCTCCCCCTGCTTCAGTCCCTGGGAGTGCTCAGGACAAGGCAGACACTGTCAGGGGTGCACATGCGGATGTGTGCCCAAATCACTCGTCCCTCTCTTTCCAGGATTCTTGTCTATAGAATAGAATCACAGAAAATGAACCCTGAACAGGTGAAACACCAACTTCGTGGCTGTCAAGCTGGCCTACAGTCTGGGCTTGGCATGCAAGACTAATATGGGTCTTGTCTGTTTCCTTATGAACTCAAGACACCTTGACTTGTACAATGCAAGGACTCAAGTTGAGTAAGGGCTGACTGCGGGCCCCAAACTGGACCTGCGAGAGGGGCTGCCTTGAATTAAAGAGTCTGGGTTAGGAGGACTCCTTAGACCCAAGCAGAGTAGATTAGAAGGTGATGGAAACCAGGAGTGCAGCCCTTACTGGGAGGTGTCGGTCTTGTCCCTGTTTAGCTGTTGGAGCAAATAACTTCACAGTTACCCCAGCCTCCCATCTTCCATGGAGGGAGAAAGAGTTATCCCGTGGGAGAGGAGATGGAGGAGCCTCCTTCTGGAAATCCACAGACTGGGAAGAGGGTCTCTCCTTCCTTCCTAGGGGTCTCCTGGTGTCCTTCTCCATCACACACCTCCTGACACAAAAGCCTCCTTCTTTTAAGGATGGAAGCCTTAGAACACAGTTGAGTTGGGAACCAGGGTAAGTTCAGCGGTTGAGAACCACAGCACTCACTCCCCACCTGGTGTCATCCACTCTCAGCTGCAGACACACAGAGAGGGAACAACAGCCTGACTTCTGCAACCTCCTTGTGTGACTGGTCAGGCTGAACTCCGATCACTCTGCACATGGTGGCTGGGGGTTTGAACCCCTGAATTTGCCCTCCCCCAACTCTCTCCTCACTAGATCTGCTCTCTCTGCTCATCTCCTCTGCACACTTCCAGCCTTCCCCACCTCTGACCTCTCCCTACAACACTGCAGGCACCCAGCAACACTGGGCTCCCCTCTGTCTTCCAACCAGGAAGTGTGGATGGAGGCCCCAGGCAGCCTAGAAAGTTGGTAGTCTCCCAACTTTCAGCTTCATCCCTTCCCCACACTGGACTTAAACAAAAGTGTGATGAATCCACAGCCCAAGACGTGTGCTTGGCTTGGTTTTACTGATGCTCTCTTTCTGAGATGCGTTCACTAGCGTAGGAAGAGTCAGAAATCATCAGAGAGTTTTGGAAACTAGATGACACTGTTGACCCAGAGGGAAGGGGCTGCAAAGAGTGATGCAGAAACAGCCAGGCTACCTGTGAGGATGTGACCCAGTCCCGATAAATGAGAGTTTGGATGGTGGGCCAGGGAGATAAGAGAGACAGACAGTAGACAGAGACCCAGAGAAGGCGGATGCAGAAGGCAGGAAGCTGGGACTTCACACATAGGCAGATAAATGGCTGAGGACGGAAGCTTGAATCCATTTCCAGAACAGGTTGCCTGATCTGGATTCAAAACGTAGCTAATATTTATATTTTAAAAAATGTCTAAATATAAATATACATAAATAGTTCAGACTGAAACATAGAGGTTGAAGGAAAAAAAAGCATCATCACACTTTCAAAAGCAGAGCTTAAATAGCTACATTACTGATAAAATGTTAAGGACACTTGGAAAGTTTTGATTTATTCCATGTTTTCCTCTTGTATTACTATTATTTGCACTCTGAACCACAGGGTTATCTCAGTGTTAACAACTACCAAGTGAAATGAATTCTGTGCTTTAATCTAAATAAAATACTGCTTAAAAAAAAAAAAAAGCTGATGAAGGCACTGAATGAACTTGCTTCTCTCATTTATATACATTTTCAGAAAGCTGAACCCGACCTTGCCCGCATTAGCCTAAGCAGGCACCTCCAGTAACCCAAACCCCATTTCTCAAAGAATACCATACTTTGCAGGAATGGAAAGGCGCTGGGCCAATACAACCAGTGAGATTCCTGAGGGCACTTTGGCAAACTGACGTTTTGAGCTCAGAGCAGACCTCTAGGGTTGAAATCCATGGGGGACAGGTAGCATCCAACATCTTCAAATGATTTCCTTTTCGCTTTTCCATCACGGTTTGTGACAGGATGTTAAATGCAGCTCCTGGTGCTGTAGGCCTCGTTGTTTATCCACCCTGTATACAATAGCTTGCATCTGCTGATCCTAAACTCCCTCTCTGCCCCTCCCCTACTCCCAGCCCTCAGAAAGTCTTTTTTTAAATTTTATTGATTTATTTTTTAAATTTTTGGCTGCACTGTGTCTTCCTTGCTGTGCTCGGGCTCTCTCTAGTTGCTGTGAGTAGGGGGCTCATCTCTGGTTGTGATGCCTGGCTTCTCATTACAGCGGCTTCTCTTGTGGTGCACAGGCTTTCGGGCGCATGGGCTCAAGAGTACTGGTCCACAGCCTCTTAGTTGCCCCCTGACCCGGCACGTGGGATCTTCCCAGATCAGGGATCGAACCAGTATCTCCTGCATTGCAAGGTGGATTCTTAACCACTGGACCACCAAAGAAGCCAGAAATTGTTTCTGATAATAGAGCAACATCATAGCAAATGTTTTACCTCTCTTGCTTTGTGGCAGGACTTAAAACTTTCCTTCTTCCCCACCTGCCACGCTCAGTTCCCTGGGGACTGGTGTGTGTGTGTGTGTGTGTGTGTGTGTAGTAATGCCATCAAGGTCTTTGTTATTTTTATAGGTGGGTAATCATACTGTTGGGCTTGCCTGGACAGTTAACACTGTTTTCCACCGTGATTACTGACTGCTGTCTTCGGCTCTCAACACCACGCTGGTCTGGATGATAACCCGCGTGGCCCCTGCCCTCTGGCCCACAGAGCGGCCTGCGTCTGGTCCCAGTACCAGGGCCGCTGCCAGTGCCCGACTCTGGGCTGCTCTGACATTCACACCTTTATACCCAGCGAGAGGCAGTGACTGGGCTGTCAGACCCTGCGAGACCAGGATGCAGAGTATTCCCCCAGACTGTACAATCCTGGAACTCCTGGCGCACCAGCTCGGTCTCCTCTTGGAGAACAGGGTGAGGGGCCAAGTGAGGGTCAGCCCTGCATTCCCCGGGGAGACACCCAGCTGGCGCTCAGGGCTTGAAGTCCTGGAGGGTCAGAAGCCAGACCTGGACCTTCTGGTGTGGAGATGCTGTGGCCGCCATTTCCCAGCTCCCTGGAGGAAGAGCACAGCCTGGTTTCCGCAGGCGAAGCTCCGATCAGCCTAATTCCTCCTGCTTCCTCTCTTTCTTCTCTTTCCTTCTCGCCTTTATTCTCTCTTCCCATGGTAGTTTCCAAGGGCACAGCTGCATGGCAGTGGTGCTAATTATCACCTTCATTAATATTTCTGAAATACTTCGATATGCTCCTGGGCAAAATACCCACGAAGCCAAGCAGCACTCGGCAGGCAGGTCACGCCGGAGCTGGTGGCCGCTTTGTGGAGCGTGGACCCGGCTCTGAAGCATTGCAGGGAGATAGTGTGGCTCAGGTGCTCAGCTGTGACCAGGCTGAGAGGGAAGGGCGAGGAGCCGGTGCTCAGCCGGTGAGTCCTCTGCTCAGGGTGCGGGGGCGCTTCCTGCGGGGTGGGGGCCCTTGGAAACTTTTTGCCAAGGACTCTCCGTATCCACACACTGGGAGCTATTTCTAGGCAAGTGGGTTCCCCGCCCACCATCCGTGCTGGACTCTGATCAAGCTGACCTCTCATCAAAGGCATCTGTCTCCCTGGCCCCCCTTTTTAGCCTCTTCACTGTAGAAGGCACATTCCATGGGACCTTCTGTGACTCTGGGCCAATCATAGGAATCAGGATATAAGAGCACTGAACTGGACTTCAAAAGACCTGGGTGTATCATCAGGGTCGCCACTAACATGCTATGATATGGGCTAAGTGTTTTTACCATTCCAAGTCCCAAGATTTTCTTTTTCTATCAAATAAAAATTGCACCAGAGGACGTCTAAGGTCATTTGCAAGTTTCATAACTTAGCAGTATGGTCAGTGACCTGGAACCTTAAATAATTCTTTGAGTTCTGGAAACTGATGGCCATGTGTCGATGGGCAGAGCCCCCACGCAGGAGCACAGGGCCACTGGCCTCTAAGGAAACATCAGAAAGTCCCTGCACCCCAGCCTGTGCACCGGGGAACTGGCCCAGCCGCCAGCACTGCGCCTGGGGTCTCGATGATGCAGACCTCAGAACAGAGACACCCTGTGACTTCAAGGTGGCCTCATCTGTCTCCGTGCAGCGGTGCTCCGAGATGGGGGAGAGAGGAGCTGACAATTATGAAGGACTGTGTGTGTCCGGGGGTAATGTCTTGTATTAATGGAGGAAATTAATTATTTCTTTTCCCTTCCCAGTCTCCCATGCACGCCGATTTTGACAAGTAGCAGTTCTTTTCTCCCTCCCCTCGATGGGCAGATTGGAATAATGTCTTACAGATATAACTAATCATCCACTGAGATGACTCGGGGCCCATTTTCCCAGGTCTGAGGCTCACTTCAAATGCAGGACCACAGTGCTCTCTGCTTTCTGTCCTCCTGCCTTCCTGGCAAACACCCCTCCTTCACTACGTGGCTCACCTCCTAATCTTTCCCGACCAGACAGCAGATGCTGGACAACAGGCAAGGGGCCAGCAGCAAGGAGGCCCCATACGCTTCGGGACCACAGCCCACCCCTGCCCCGTGCCTGCACAGCCAGGACCTGTGAGGGCCACATGGGAGATAAAGGCAGGGAAGATGGTAAGGGTGACTGGGTTCCACAGGGAGGCCTGGACCAAAGGATGTTGGACAGAAAGAGAGGTTGGGAGGGCATCTTGTGTGCCCCTCCACGAAGGACAGGGCCTGGAGCCTCGGGGGAACAAGTAGCTGTACAGATGGGATGCTGCCTATAGTTTCCCAGGACCCTCCAAGACCACCCAGGGAGGGCGACTCTTAAGAACCGGTCAGGTTGCAGTGCCAGTTACCCTGTAGTGAGGCCCTGACTTACTCACATGCAGCATTGGAGGCTCTCTCAGTTACAAAATATTATGCTCCGAGGTAAGTCCTGGAAGTGATCTAAGTAACAGAGTGCTATGGGCTTCCCCAATGTCTCAGTGGATAAAGAATCTGCCTGCAATGCCGGAGGCACAGGAGATGTGCGTTCGATCCCTGGGTTGGGAAGATCCCCTGGAGGAGGAAATGACAACCCATTCCAGCATTCTTGGCTGGGACATCCCATAGAAGAAGGATTCTGGTGGGCTACAGTCCACAGCATTATAAAGAGTCAGACATGCTGAGCACGCACAAGCACAGGGCATGCTATGTACCTGATTCTGTGTATTACACACACATGAACACACAGATACGTGTATGATGTGTGTCCATAACAGCAGAGAAACATTCAATAGGGAAAATGAAACCCGGAGCTGTTAGAATTGTGACCCGCATTCCCATGTGTGGGTTTCCCCTTACACTGAGCAATTCAGCACCAGCTCTGTGTCCTGCAGTTCAGCCTTATTCTGGTGCTCTCTGCCTGGAGTTCCTGCAGGTCTTCCCCCGCCGCCCCCTCCCCCCAACCCAGCTTCAGATGCCAAATGCAAGTCCAGGTTGTCACCTGTGCTCCTAGCCCACTGGCTCCAGATCAGAGCATGCCACGTCCCTCTCCTTACGTGCGTGTTAGTCGTTCAGTTGTGTCTGACTCTATGTGACCCTATGGACTGTAGCCCACCAGGCTCCTTGGTCCATGGGATTCTCCTGGCAGGAATACTAGAGTGGGTTGCCATTGCTTTCTCCAGGGGATCTTCCAGACCCAGGGATTGGACTCAGGGCTCTTGCTTTGCAGCTAGATTCTTTTACTGTCTTAGGTTTGATTAATTTGCAGAGCAGCTCACAGAACTCAAGGAAGCATTTTACTTACTAGATCAGGAGTTTACTATGAAAGGATATAATTCAGAAGCAGCCAGCTGGGACCCACAGAGAGCAAGGTGCAGAGGAAGTGGCCAGAGCCCAGTGTCCTCCGAGTTTCCACCCTCCTTGAATCATCGCCACTTGTTCAACAACCTGGAAATTCCTGAACCTCATTTTGGGGGGCGGTTTATGGAGGTTTCATGGCATACGCATGGTTTAAATCTTGGCCACTCATGACTTAACTCAAACTCCAGTCCCCGCCCCTCCCAGGAGATGATGGTTGGAAGAAATTGAAAGTTTCAACCACCTAATCACAGGACCCAGCTTCCCTGGCAACCAGCATCCATCCTTAGGAGCCATCCAACAATCACCTCATCAACATAACAAAAGACACCTTTCCTCTCCTCTAGAAAATTCCAAGGGCTGCAGGAGCTCTGTGCTAGGAACTGGGCAAAAGCCAAATAGATATTTCTTATCATAAATCACAGTGTCATAGCCATTCTTTGCAAACTTCCCTCATTACTTAGGAAATAGCATTACACCAGGTTCACAAGTGATCTCTAACTCTCCATGTTCATCTGAGTGAGTGACTGACTTAAAACCTCCTTGGGCTTCCTGCTTTATCACCAGTGAAAATTAGGGATTATTTTAGATAATTTCTGAAAAGTATGAGCTCTAATATTTTATCATCAGTAGCTGAGTTGGTTGAAAAAATGTTTCTTTCAACCATTGATTCAAACCATGTGTGTGAGTGTGTGCACGTACTAAGAAAAATATAACAAAATAAGAAATACATCTCACCTTTAGTCTCATGAGAACTCTCAAAGAAATAAACAAGCCCAAAGAGCCTTGAGCTTAGCAAATCAGAAGCCAATTCATCTTCAGAAGAAAACAAGTGATATTTACATTATTAAATCACAATTACAAAGCCAATCAGCTGCAGAAGAGGAGAGACCATTTCCATCAATTATTTCTGAACTGAACATAATTTTTCCATCACCTGCAGATTGTAAATGGGAGCTCCAGCTCATCCCAGAACTCTTCCATCAGAGGAGTTATTAATTTGGTAATAACTTTGTTGAATTAGCAAGGACACCGATGAGATGGGGGGAAGCAGGACACAGGGAGCCTGCAGGTGGCAGCCAGGTTAATTCCTGAGACAGGAGGAGTCTGCGTTGGGCTCCTGTCCCTGCTTCCATGCTGAAGAAAGCATTCGGCTCTGGGGTTTTCATTCCAGGGAGTCAGTGGGTGAACAGGTAACCCTAAGTCAACACTGCCTCCTTTGTTGGCTGCAGGAGGGCTCTGATGTCTGCTAGCTATGAGAGAGTTGAGGGAGCTTCTCCGTCTGTTGGCTTTGTTTCGGTGCCCCCCTCCCCTCATCCCTGTAAGAGTGGGGGCTTCAGTCTTGGT
The DNA here is from genome assembly GCA_006408695.1 of Aepyceros melampus. NCBI lineage: Eukaryota > Metazoa > Chordata > Mammalia > Artiodactyla > Bovidae > Aepyceros > Aepyceros melampus. Next base: position 64,480 of record SJXQ01001432.1, on the reverse strand, counting down.
GGGAAGTGCTGACTGTCCCACAGGACTGCTTATGGCCTGAGAAGGGTGAGAAGACATGGACAGATCTCTTATCTTCTTCGATGTGCTGGGGTGGCCACATGGGTCGCAGTAGAGAGCTCTGTGGGCTTGATACCTGAGCAGGTTCTCTGTGTTCCATCTTTCTCTCTCTCTCCCTTGTTAAAGCTCCAGCCCCACGGGATTTCTCTGCCAGACCCAACAAGCTTCAACCCCGCCCCCCGCTGCACACCACCGCCTAACTGGCCATGGATCCAGTCCCTGCTTTGTAACATGACAGGCAGTCTGCTAAGAAACCAGGGTGTGCTTTGTTCTGGAAGCTGCTGAGGGCTGGAAGGACCGAGGGGGTGTCTTCTCTTCCCTATCCTGGAAGCCAAGCTCTGTGAGTCTCGTGGTCTGAGCTTCTCACCTCAGGACTGTTAATGACTTTTGTGTCCTGGGGTCTAAAGGGGTTGGTTGCTAGGCACCCAGAAGATGATTTCCATGCAGGCTTTTGTTTTAAAGAAACAGGAAATCTGTCCAGCTTCTGGAGGGGGAAGTGGGCCAGCCTGGGGGTGGGATGGATGGAGGCATCTCCCACCAGTGCGTTTCCCACGCTGGAGCCCGTGAGTGACAGCCCCGCAGACAGGTGACAACGGAACTGGGTCCAGAAGCGGAGATGCCTTTATCCTCCACCCTTTGCTCCTGCATTCAGAGGGGTGTCTTGCTCCCACCCCTGAGGACTGAGACCCAGAGACCGTGTTCTAAGGCTTCAGGATCTTTGAGAGAGAAAAAACAGCTCCCCAAACATCACTCAGATTGACTTTCTCATCAGCCAGGCTGGTAGGGGCTCCACAGATGAACTATAAATGCAACAACGATTCTTTTAACTGAGTTTTGTGAAAAGGAAATGACATGGCTTATCCGCATGCTCTATTCCACCTTCCCCCAAGTAACTGGTGTATCCTTTGGGGCTCAACTTAACTTTTGCACTTTAGGGAAGCCTGTAACTCCAGATGTTTCATTTTCGACCTTCCAGACACAGCATTCTTCTTTGTCCTGCTTTCTCCTGGGCTATCTGGCACACATGGGCTACAAAAGCCTTCTGCTTGGGGTGCCAGGGGGAGGGAAGGAGCTCAGATGTATGTTCCCAGAAGGCCACCTCCCAGCTGGTCACTTGGGTAAAGAACAAGCTCCTCTCAAGCCGGCTCTCACCCACAAATCTTCCCTCCTGAGCAGGGAGATCCCTCCTCACCTGCTGACTGGGAATGGGGAGATGGAAGGGGTTGGGGGAACAGCCCTACTCTTTCAGCCTGGGGTACATCACTACTCGTGTGGCTCTTCACACCCTCTCCACACCTCACAAAGAATCCTCTTGTTAACCTGCCTGTGCATGTGTGTGCTAAGTCACTTCAGTCGTATCTGACTCTTTGTAATCCTATGGTCTGTAGCCCACCAGGCTCCTCTGTTCATGGAGATTCTCCAGGCAAGGAGTGAGTTGCCATGCCCTCCTCCAGGGGATCTTCCCGATTTACGGATTGAACCTGGGTCTCTTACGTCTCCTGGATTGGCAGGGGAGTTCTTTATCACTAGCACGACCTGGGAAGCCCTATTAACCTGCCTATAATTGTTCAAGGTCAATGGTGCCATCTGTTTCCTGGGAGACCCTGACTACTTGATCCTGAAGTCTGAGATGCCCCAGCTCTAGGCTCCAGTAGGACCTGTTTCCATCATTATATTTATCACTTAAGTGCAACCTGGTGATTTTTACCCCAAAGGGCTCACTTTGCAACCTCTGAGGACCATTCTGGTTGTCAGAGTGGGGCTTGGAGAGGGGGGTGCTATTAATGTCTAAAAACCAAAGTTCAAGGATGTGTCTAAAGGTCTCATGATGTGTCTCCAACAACAAAGAAATGTGTCTCGGGATGTCAAGGTGTCCATGCGAAAACCCTGCATCAGAATGTAAGCGCCTGTTCTGTCACCAGGATGTCCACTCAGAGGAAGCTCAGTGAATGCCAAGACCATCCACAGTGTCCCCAATAGCACCCCTCTGCCGCTGCAAGTCCTGGCGGTGGCGGGGGCTCACGAGAGCTGCTGGGAAAACATGTGCATGAAAAGAAGGGAATTCGCCAGTGAGACCCAGTCCAGTTACCCATCTCACTTTCCATTTCTGGGGATAAGACTGATTATTCACTGATTTATCCGCACCTAAACACAAACCCATCAAGAGATAGATGCATGCCATCTAAACTGCTCCTCCGCTGGAATGGAAAGGCTGCATGCGATTTAGCTGGGGGCGGTGGTGCAAGATGTCCTGGGGTGTGGCCAGGCCATGATGGACACTGCCCTCCAGAGGACCCCACTTCAACAGGCAGGCCTGGAGCAGCATGGTGGATGGGGAGACTGGAGGATTCAGGGAAGTTTAAGCTATTTTATCCCAGTTTCTCTGAGGAAAATTACTGGTTTGTCTCTAGGTTAGTGAATTCTGGCTCCAGGGGAGAAATCCCCTCACTTAAATCATTCACTTTCATCGCTTAAATTTACTCACTTAAGTCAGGAGCCACAGCTATTTCCATGTTTCCCTTTCTCATCAGACTTCTCACGGTCACCTGAGTAGCAGGAAAAGACACTCCCTGTGCACAAAGCACATGAGGAAGCGCAGTTTTCAGCATTTTGGGGGGAAGCCAAGACTCTGGGCTGCCCAGGAGACTGCTCAGTGGACCTGTCAGCTTGACTCTTCCTCCACCCCCGGGTCACCCTGGGCTTATTTGTGTGGTCTCTGGTTTTACACTCCGTGTGACTACAGAGTCACTTGCCACCTGTGCTTTTGTTAACAGACCCAGCTTCTTTCAGGCCTGAACCTGCTCTTGGGGGAATAAGGTTTAAGTAACTCACTCAGCGTTTGCTCACAGTCCTTGGCAAGGTCAGCAAGAGGAGAAGGCATCTCAGAAGTCTGATCATGAGCATCTGATGCAGGAGGCTGAGGACCAGTGCTCAGTGAGCCGGGGCCATCTTCCAGAGGCCAGGCTTCAGTGGGCTGATAGCCGATCAGGAGCCACCAGGCCTCTCATCATCCTGCCGGGCAGTCCCTCACGTTGGTGATGCTCCACCGCCTCTTCCGGGACTGCTCACAGTGACAGCCCCTTGGAGAGGTTCTGGGCAGAGCGGGGGTGAGGGGACAGAGCTCAGAGAGCAGGGCGCCAGCGTCCAGGGCTTCTCAAGGATGTGGTAGCCCTGGCCCTGGGGCAGAAGGGTGTCTGTGTTTCTTTATAACTGAGTCTATGGGCCTGTTGCAGGGAGGCCAGTGGGCTGCCTTCACATCCAATCAGGCTGCTCTATGGGAAACCCACACCAGCACAGAAATTGCTTCTTGACTGCAGGGACGTATAATATCTGCACACAGCCAGCATGCACACCACCTAGGAATGATGTGATTTCCAGTCTAAAATGTCAATTTATTTTATTTTTTTCCAATAAGGGTATAATAATCATGCCCCAACCCGGACTGAATAAACATGTCAGGGGCAGTGCGGGATATCAGCTGCTTCACTTTCTTCCTGGGAGACTCTTGTAATTTTACGAACAGAGTGTGATGCACTTATAATAGAAAGTATTACATAAACGTGGATATATTATAGGTCAAACTCTTCTCCTAAAACATAACAGGGTATTCTTAAACAGCCTGATCTACTTGTATGCTCCTGGAACCAGCTCTGAAAAAGAGTTCCGCTGTGCTTCCTCATTTCCTTTCTACTTTTATTTTAAATTCCCAGGACCAAAACATCCCTTTATGCCATAAAGGATCACTTGCATCATTTGGGTGCTTTGGAAATGCAGGAAAATGAGACTGGAGGATCCAGTGACCCGCAGGGGGTCATCTAACCCAGAGTAACCTTGTGCCCAGAGGGAAGTCCCCGTTATGGAGGGTGTTCCCACCTCCAGTGGTGTTCTCCAAATAACTGATGTCACTCTCCAGGATAGACCTCTATCAGATGCTTGGCAGAGGGAGTTAGCAAAAGAGGTGTCTACCAGAGGGGAAGTGACTTCGTCTCTGCATCACTCAGGGTCAGAGGGCTGGGAACTGACATTGTTGATAGCATATTTCATTCTGGCCCAAAGGAATCTTTACCCCTTCTGCTTGTGGCCCCAATCTTTAGTTACTGTCAACTACAAATTGGCACTTGCCATGGGCACTTGCCATCAACCTCTACAGGGATTAAGTCAGGTTCTGCTGTAGCTGCTGACCTTCAACACCCTCTGAAAGGAGTTCAGCGTGGACAGCAGAAATGAGGCACTCTGTACTCAGGTGGGGGAGGGGAGAGGGTTGGAAACTGGCAGGACAGGTCTTCAGATAGACATTTTCAGGAGCGGATTTTATGAGTCCAACTCTTGTATCGCCTCATGTCTAGAGCAGCAGTAAAATCCTTCATGGTGATGCCTGCTCCTCGTAACCAGCAGTAACCTGCAAAAATATATGTGCCTCACCAAAATCACTTTATACCTACCTTTCCCTGTTGCCTCTCTGGAGCAGTTTCCCAGAGCTATCTGAGGTGCTATCTCCCGGGCTACAGTCCTCATTTTGCCTCCAAATAAACCTTAACTCACAACTCTCATGTTATGCATTTTTTCTAAAGTCGACACATCCACACAGACACTTGCTCTCCTAGGAAGAAAAGCTACGACAAACCTAGACAGTGTATTAAAAATCAGAGACATCACTTTGCTGACAAAGGTCCAAATAATCAAAGCTATGTTCTTTCCAGTAGTCACGTAAGGATGTGAAAGTTGGACCATAAAGAAGTCTGAGCACTGAAGAACAGATGCTTTCGAACTGCAGTGCTGGAGAAGACTTTTGAGAGTCTGTTGAACTGCAAGGAGATCAAACCAGTCAATTCTAAAGGAAATCAACCCTGAATATTCATTGGAAGGACTGATGGTGAAACTGAAACTCCAATACTTCGACCACTTGATGTGAAGAGTTGACTTATTGGAAAAGACCCTGATGCTGGAAAAGATTGAGGGGAGGAGGAGAAGGGGGCAGTGGAGGATGAGATGGTTAGATGGCATCATCAACTCAATGGACATGAATTTAAAGAAGGACAGGGAAGCCTGGCGTGCTCCAGTCCATGGGGTCGCAACAGTCGGATGTGACCAAGTAACTGAACAATGAAGATTCACTAAGTAATAAAAACTGTGCTGCTCTTTTGGGGAGGCTCTGAGAATGTGTATGCTGCTGCTAAGTCACTTCAGTCGTGTCCGACTCTGTGCGACCCCATAGACGGTAGCCCACCAGGCTCTCCCATCCCTGGGATTCTCCAGGCAAGAACACTGGAGTGGGTTGCCATTTCCAATGCATGAAAGTGAAAAGTCAAAGTGAAGTCGCTCAGTCGTGTCCGACTCTTAGCGACCCCATGGACTGCAGCCTAGCAGGCTCCTCCGCCCATGGGATTTTCCAGGCAAAAGTACTGGAGTGGGGTACCATTGCCTTCTCCAGAGAATGTGTATAGGATCCCAGGATGCAGTCCGGAGTCAGGGGATCAAGGTCACAGCCATTCCTTCCTTTGTTCCCTCCCTCCGCTCTTCAGCCCTCACAGAGGCACCTGTAGATGCTCCCAGGAAAGCCTAGGCTTTTTATGAACTGCAGCTAGGGATAAACAGGCTTCCATTGTGAAGCAGAACACAGCACAATGGAGAAACAGTCCATACAAAACAGACAATATTAAATAACAATGAATGATTTTAAGGAGCAAGTCAAACAAAAGAAAAGATGTCCAAGGCTGTGTGAATTAAATGACTAAGAATTCTAATCACTGCTGAAGGAATTTTAAAGCAGGAGAGGTCACCCCAGGCTGGAATCTTTTAAAGTTTATTTTCAGTCAATTATTTTAGGGTTTGTGGATTTTAATTGGAAGAAAATTCCGTACAGTCTGGTCTAAAGTCCTCAAGTCTCTTCTGGTTCATGTCCAACTGCACTGTCGTCAGCAGTAAAAGAAAAGAGCAGAGCAGACTGTGGGGCTTCCCAGTTAGCCCATAGCCACTTGTTCCTCCATTTGCTCAACACATGATAAATGGTTCTACCCAGGATTCATGCAGAGGCTGGTGAGGGGGGAGGCCCAAAGTACCCCGCCAAGAAGCAACACAACGCAGCCACAGCATCAGTGTGGAGCTGAGAGCAACACTGTCCACGCACAGTGCTTTGAGCTTGTCGGGGGTAAGCTATCAAGTAGACGTGTGCTATTATTGCTGTACTGCCCAACACACACCACTTAAAACGACTCAGCCACTTAAACAATACCTTCTATAATGCTGCTTTTACAATTCTACGGTTCTAGGAAAATGCCTTATTCAAGACTGTTTGTCCGGCAGTAAAGGAATACAGACATAAAAGACAATCTAAGTTGGAATCTTGGTGTCATAAAGACAATTACAATGAAGAGTAATGTAGGTGACTTAAGGGGAGAAGCCAAGGGGATGTACGGAACCAGGCAGAGCGCATGGAACCAGGAGGAGCTGAGGCTGAACGAGGAGGAATTAGCTCGGCCTGTAAGTTCGGGAAGGGCATCCTGGGCTTGTTTGGGGTACAGAGACCAGACAGAGTCAGCACGTTCCACAAAACACAGGAGCAGAGACGAAGCTGGGAATGGGTGGGTTGGATGGTAACAGCCCTGAAGACCTTCCAAACGAAACGGTCATCTTGGAAAGGCAACAAGGACAATAACAAGAGATTAAGACACATATCCTGACCTTAGGAAGCTTACACTGGAGTCGTTGAGTAGGGCTGCATTCACTCACACATCCTTCTTCAAAAGGAATTAAACATAAAAGGATGCATTCCTTCTATGGATATTTACTGAATGCCTGCTGTGTTTCAGGACTGATTAATGACTGATAACAGTGCATTGAGTGATAGAAGTCCTGTCTTCTAGTGGAGGGACAGATCATAAACAGACAACTCATAAATAACGTATATAACATCAGAGAACAATAAGGGCTATAAAGAAATGTCAAAACAACAACAACAATGATGATGATGATAGCAACTAAAATGTATCATGTAATTACAGAGTGGCATGCACTTGCCATGAATTTCCCTGTTTCGTGTTCTATGGTGAAGGCCATGCATGCTGGATGAGAGTCCCCCTTTGCACTGAAACAGTCATTCACCCAGATGTCTGGAGTGTGTGTGCTGAGTCTCCTCAGGGAACTGAGTGATGGGCTGCCCCGTGCAATGTTAGGTCCCATCCCAGGGCAGCATGGTCTCAGTGCCACAGGGGCTGGGCCCTAGCCTCCACTCAGGACAGCTTCTTAGCAGCCAGAGCTCCCTGGAGGATGAGCCCAGGCACATGTGACAGGAGCTGCTCAGCTCTAGGTCTCAGCCTCTGGACCCATTCCTCACCTCCTTCTAGTGATGTTTCCAAGAAATCTCTATCCAAAGCTAAAACCTGCGTTCCAGAGATTGCTGACTTGAGGAGGCAACCTAAGATACTGCTGTGATAATTCAAGAGACTGAGGCTCAGAATGTTGTCTGATCAGGAAGAAATGAAGCTCTTACCCCACAGTTTATTCCTCCTAAGGAGGAAGGGAAATAAGTCCTGCTGCTGCTCAGAGCATACATTGGTACCCATCTCAAGATATGCATTCTTTTACTCAACAAATACGGACAGCATCTTCTTTTTTTTTAAAAGCAGAGCTGATTTATAGTAGTTTAATTATATGTATAGTCAATGGCTTTATTACATACATTCTCTTTCTTGGATTCTTTTCCAGTATAGTTTGTTATAAATGTTGGCTATAGTTCCCTGTGCTATTCACTGGGATCTTGCTGTTTATCCGACCACCTCCTCTGTGCCAGGCACAGTTCTATGTTTGGGACACCCACAGAACAGACACATAAGAGCTTGGATTCCAGTGAGAAGGGCCAGTCAACACACTGATGAGCCAGTCCTGCAGGGAAAACTAGCCAAGTGGGTTGAGGAGGCTGGGGCTGTTCTGTCCTGGGTGGGCAGACAAGCCTCTTTGATACAGCAGTCATAAGCAGACCCTTGACGGGAGTGAAGGAATGAGACAGGAAGATGTGAGGGTAGAGGAAAGAAAGGAAATTGAGCAGGAAAGAGACAGGTGACATACCATCTTAGCATGCATGACCCAGGACCAGCTCAGGAACCCACTCAAACCTGACTTATGCTCATGTCAGACACAAATGCGTAAATCTAGTTATACTCTGATCTCCAGGCTAATTGTAGAATAACACACCCCAGCCAGACGGCTAGAAGATATGGATTGTAATCTAGACTTGCCGTAATTAATTATGCCTTAGTTTTCCCTGCAGCAAGATGATGATGGCAATTCCTTATCGCTTACCTTTCATGATTGTTGTGAGGCTCTGAGGAGTCAATGCTATATAAGAAGTAAGAGCTAATTCATCACCATAATACAAACTTCTTGGTCTCGGGACTCATTGATACTTAAAAGATTACTGAGGACCACAAAGAACTTGCTTTACTGTATTATACCTATCAATATCAATATTTACCAGACTAGAAATTATTAAAGTGGAAAACATTAATTATTCCTTTAAAATAATAATCATAAACTTGTTACACTTTAACATAAGTAACCTATTCCTATGAAAAATGGTTATCTTCTTAAATAAAAGTCAGTGAGAAGAGTTTTACATTTTGGCAAATAGCTTTAATATTTCACTAAGCAGGCACAGTTAGATCCCCTCACATATCTGCTTCTGTTATAATAGGTTGTTGTGTTTGAAGTGTGAGAAGAAAATGCCACACAGAGATACAGTCACAAAAGAAAGTATCTAGTAGCCTTTTCAGATAGCTGCAAGTATTTTTCCTTGGTATACACCAGCATTTAACAAGTGGTACTTTGTTAAAGCTTAATTTCACTGTGAAATCTGAAACCCCCAAGATCAAGGAACATTTTGTATTCTGTTACTCTAAAATCCTCTGTCCTGTCTTCCCCTTGACTGGCTCCTTTATCCATGCATCATTTGGGAACATTGTGTGTTGATTATTTAGAAAACTTTCATCCACTGATTTGTGTAGATCTTCCAAATTCTAACACACTTCATTATATAATTTTAAAAGACACAGAGTTGTGAATATCACTGCTGCATTGGGAACCCACTAAGGTCATAAAGTAAATACAAATTTCCCAAATTCAGGAAAACTCAAGCTGTATGTTTTGTTACAAGTGCTGTCAGCTGTCCCCGAGTGCTGGGTTTGCATTATTCATTTTCAAGGAAATACCTGCTGAATAACAAAGTCTGGGTGACTGCAGTGCCTTTGTCAATTGTTCTTTCCAGGAAAAATGTTGTTTTCCAGACAAAGAAGGGGCTACTTTAGCTTGTAACTCAGATTGTCTAACAAGTGATTTTTCCTTGAGAAAGAGCTGTGCTTTGAACTTTAGGTGGACCTCTATTTCATTTCACAGAGTAGTGAAAAGGCAGGTATTCAGTGTTGAGATGTAATAAAATCAAATTTTGATGCCTCCTTTCACTAAGCTGGCTTTTTATTCTTTTCTTTGTCCAACTGTGAGTGTGTAGTGATGAGGGGTACAGTGAAGATGAACAGATGTCAGTGACGCTTAACTGATGAGTGGTAAGATTCAGCAGTACATCCACCATGACCTTGGCACTAGGACAAATGTCAGTACTTGGAAAAAGCAAACCATGTCTTAGTAATACTATGAGAACAGCCTTGTCTTCACAACCTCTCTGAAAGGGTCTTGGGGAATCAATGGATCACATTTTGAGTGTGATTGTATAATAAACACTTAGATGTGATGAAGGGGTCAGGGCAGGGTCTGCAGGAGGAAGGCATATGGTGAGTAAAGATAAATGAATTCCAGCAGCAAAAAAATTGATGACTGGTAACCTGACAGCAAGGAGGAATCAGGAAATACTATAAAAGGTAGACACAGGAACTCAAAAGCTTAGCGTCTGGGGGCTATTTTTCACAGGAGCAAATAGCCATGCACTTCAATAGCTCTGGAGGGTATCTCTGACACTCAGCCTTGCTCAATAAACACTATTCATAACGATGACCTTGAGTCATTAAAACAAGATTAAAGAATATCAGCTCTACTATATTTAAGAAGCCAAGGAAAGGCTCTTCTTTAACAGACTGACTCGCTTGGAAATATTTCCATAGCAGCGCTTGAAATTTAAAAATTGCTTTGGGGCTTTATTTAGATGTCGACTTGTGTGGACCAGCTCATTTCCGATGATGATAAACAAAGTGTCTCAGTAATTAAATAAAAGACCATGAAATTAGGTAGGATTACTTATCCCACTTTATAGATGGGCAGTAGGCCTGAGTGAGATTAATGAGGGATGTGAGGATGCTGAGTGAACTCAAGGAGAAGCAGAGCACGAGTCAGATCTCCAGCCCCACGCATCTGCCATTTCACAGCCCCCTCTCCTGCGGCTGCCCAGAGGACTGTCCACCACCACCTGTGAAATTAAAAAACTCAGCATCTCTGAGAACTTTCAGCCCTGCCCAGGAGAGCCCGGGAAGCTGAGTGTTCGGGGACCTTGAGTATGATCTCTGCCCATCAGTCATGCTGAGCGGGGAGCTAGCGGCACTGAAGGAGAGACGGTGATTTATAACATCTAAATAATGCAGCTGGGTTTGCTTCCTGGCCAGAGCCTCCTTGTTAGATGCCCCGAGAGCAGATTCCTCTGCCATGAGAAACAGAGAAACACAGATTCAATTACACTGCCTCCTAAGCTCTCTGGAAGGGAAGAAGGAAAAGGCATTCAACAATCAAGACAAAATATCTTAATCCTCCTGGCCCATCTCTTAGGAAAACATGTAATTCATGGCATCAGAGTGCAGTTCTATGGAGAGAGGGTAGCTGGTGACCAGGCCTGGGTAATTAGGCTTTGCTGGAAATCAGTGCTTGAGCTGGCAGCTGGAAATTACCTCTGAAGGTCAGTCACACAGCAGGAGGGACTGGGGTAGCAAAGACGGCAGAATTTCCAGATCTCCAGCAAAGAGGGCTCATGGTCTCAGCAAGACCACAGACACTGTTCTACGCACCTCTTGCAATGACTGTCCAGTTGTGAATGTAAGTAGTGATAAAAGAAATGCCCTCATGGCTCAGGTGGTAAAGAATCTGCCTGCAATGTAGGAGACCCAGGTTCAATCCCTAGGTGGGAAGATCCCCTGGAGAACAAAATGGCAACCCACTCCGGTATTCTTGCCTGCAGAATCCCATGGACAGAGAAGCCTGGCGGGCTAGCGTCCAGGGGTTGCAAAGAGTCTGACATGACTGAGCGACTAACCAATTAGTCGCTTTTCACTCATACCAATTATCTGGATTAATCAAGTTAAAAAAATATCCACTCATCCAGTACTTGGAGACATTTGACTGGAATTACATCTTCAACTTTCTCTTTGTAGCTTCCATGTAAATATCATCTGGGATTCATACTTTGGGGATCTCATTGTATCTTTGACTCACTTCAATTCATTCACTTCCCTTCCTGTTTCGTCCCCTCACTACCATCACTTTCCCCAGCACTATCACTGGGCACAAAAATGACATCTTATGGTCACTCTTCAGAGAAGGTGATGGCACCCCACTCCATTGTTCTTGCCTGGAGAATCCCAGGGACGGGGGAGCCTGGTGGGCTGCTGTCTATGGGGTTGCACAGAGTTGGACACGACTGAAGCAACTTAGCAGCAGCAGGAGCATGGTTACTCTCACACAAAAGCACTTAATTTTCTTATCTCTAAGGCTGATGCCAGGACAGCAAACTCTCCAGGAAATTATAAGTTCCTGCTCTGAAACTGTTATCCTTGACCAGAGGCACTGGCATTACTAGGGAGCAGCTGACTCGGGAGGCCCCATTCAGCTGCACTGAACAGCATTTGAAGTTAAAACAAAACCCCAGCAGGCTCTCAGGCACCTTTGAGAAGCCCTGCTCTACTGCACTTCAGTGCTTGAGAAACACTGAGAATCAGGGCATCTGGGTTTAAATCTGCTCTGCCACATGGTGGAAAAACTCCTGGGCCATTCAACGACTGAGAACATCCATTCGCTCCTTTTGTGATTCAACCTAATAATGCGTTTTTGGTGCAGTCACACATATTCAAGTATGTGTCTATGCATTGATCTTTTTATGTAACTAGGATAATAATATGCGTATGATTCTGCAACTTTTTCACGAGCTGCTTTTCCATGTCTGTATGCCCCTACCCTATTCTTTTTATTGACTGCATAGAAAGATATACCAGAATTTCTTTACATGTTCCTCTCTTTTTTTGCACATAGGATCCTAGTTCCCCAACTAGGGATCAAACCTGTGCCCCTTGCATTGGAATCACAGTCTTAACCGCTGGACTGCTAGAGAACTCCTGTACATTCTCCCCTCTTAACGAGCACTTACTTTGTTTCTGCTTTTTCTCAATTAACAATGTTGCCATAAAGATTCCTTTCCACCTCTGTAAGAATTTATTTAGAAAGGATTCTTAGAAATTCTCAATTAACATTTGATCAATGCTCCCACTCTTGTCTCTAGTGGCTTACCAGCTTTCAACCTCACCTTGGGTCATGAGGATGCCTACCTCTCTGGTTCTCACCAAAATGAAATTTATTTACCTCCATACATGTTGCCAATCCCATTGCTTTAAAATACCTCCTGCTGTGGTACATATACACAATGGAGTATTACTCAGCTATTAAAAAGAATACATTTGAATCAGTTCTAATGAGGTGGATGATGCTGGAGCCGATTATACAGAGTGAAGTAAGTCAGAAAGAAAAACACCAATACAGTATACTTACACATATATATGGAATTTAGGATGATAATGATAAACCTGTACGCAAGACAGCAAAAGAGATGCAGATGTATAGAACGGCCTTTTGGACTATGTGGGAGAGGGAGAGGGTGGGATGGGTTGGCAGAGTGGCAGTGTAACATGTGTGATATCATAAGTGAAACAAATCGCCAGGTCAGGTTTGATGCAGGATGCAGGATGCTTGGGACTGATGCACGGGGATAATCCAGAGAGAGGGTGTGGGGCGGGAGTGGGAGGTGGGGGTCGGGATTGGGAGTTCATGTACACTCATGGCTGATTCATGGCGATGTGTAGCAAAATGAATACAGTATTGTAAAGCAAAACAAACTAAAAAATAAAAATTAATTAAAGAAAAAAAAAACCTCTTGCCATAATTTATAAAATTTGACTTCTATTGGAATAAATGATTATTATAATAGTTATTATCTATTTATGTTGTTTAATACATTTTCTCTGTATTCATTTTTTTCTATTGGATTGTCTTTTTTTTTTTTCTTTTGTCAGATTTATAAGAAATCTATGTATATTCTGTGTCTGGTTGACTTTTTCTTATAGACACTGAGGATATTTTATTCAAGATTGCTATTTATATTTTAATTTCATTTCACAGTCTGTCTTTCATTGTAATACTTTTTCAAATCACCAAATCTGTCAACCTTGTCCTTTATAACTTCTGTACTCGAGTCTTGCTTAGGAAGTTATTCCCATATTCAAGGTCATAAAAATATCTTGTATATTGTTTAATTCTTTTTCATTTTCATGTTTAACTCCTTTTGGAAATCATTCTGAATTCTTCCAAACACTATTTAATAAGACAAAATTCATTTTTTTTTGTCACTAACCTAATGCACGTCTTTAACAATGAAAAACTAAGGTTGACTATAATTTTGAATATCTGGGTCACTGTTTCATATTTTGAACTCTTTTTGTGAATTCAGAATAATTTTGTCTTGGCCTCTCCCAATACACACTCATCTAGAGAGAGAGAAACTCTGATCATCCCAAGATGCTCCCTTCCTTCTCATTGAGAACTGCCTTCCCAGACTCAGAGAAGATACTTCACAAGCAGGTTACAAGAGCAGAGGGCAGTGTCACAGGGAAAGTCCCAGTGACTCGATAGGACAAAATAAAACCTTCATCCAGCCTGGTCAACTCCTGTTGGAATAACAATTGAATTTTCACGGCAACAAATTGAAAAGACCAATTGATGGTTTGAACTGAATCGGCAACGTGGAAACCATTGGCCTTGGCAGCGAGATCTTATTCGTACTAGGTGTCTCTGAGCTGGTGGTTCCTACAGCAGACTCCATGGGGTTTGCTGAGATGGAGATGAAGATGAATCCTTTCCCAGCTCAGAGAGCAAGACCCCAGTCAGCAGCAGGGCGGGCTCCTCAGGCCTGTACCATTAATATGCAGCAGATACCTATTTGGCTCTTCTGGATCCAGTACTGAGCACAGGAAACTGAGGCGACTGCTGCTGCTGCTGCTGCTGCTAAGTCGCTTCAGTCGTGTCCGACTCTGTGCGACCCCATAGACGGAAGCCCACCAGGCTCCCCTGTCCCTGGGATTCTTCAGGCAAGAACACTGGAGTGGGTTGCCATTTCCTTCTCCAATGCATGAAAGGGAGAAGTAAAAGTGAAGTCGCTCAGTCGTGTCCGACTCTTAGCAACCCCATGGACTGCAGCCTAGCAGGCTCCTCCACTCATGGGATTTTCCAGGCAAAAGTTCTGGAGTGGGGTGCCATTGCCTTCTCCCAAGAAACTGAGGCAGGTCATTTTAATTATGCAGGTGCCTGTGTGTATTTGTATAGAGGCGTATTATAATGCTGTGGCTTCCAACTTGAAGAAAGGGAGGAAAGCAAAAAGGTCAACTAATATCTTCTCCTTTGTGGAGGGGGTGGTGCCCCCACCGAACAACAAAAAAGAGATAAGCCTGTTGTAGGCTGAGAGGTGTAAAACTAAAGGATAATAAAATCCAGCCGATACAGTTTAAAGACTGCTCATTAACTGGCCTGAGATACGGCACCCACTGTCGCTAGTGGCTGGAGATTATTCCTCAGCCTGCCGCTGGCTGATAACAGACTCATCCCAGGGCCTAAAGGCTCATTGTTCTGCAGGCAGAAATGGTGCCCCAGACGGAAGCCCAGTGGCTCCAGCCAGCCATGCCGCTCGCTGGGGCCTTTCCTCTGCCTTCTCTGGGCTTAGGAAGAAAGTCAAGTCTGTATCACCTGTGAGCTGCTCTGGGACTTTTCCCAACCTCCTCCCTCACGTGCCCAGACCTAATTTGGATCAGGGTAATTCTTGAAAATAAAATGCTGAAGTTTTCTTTTCCTTGAGAACAATGTCACATCCGTCAACTTAAAAAGACTTGCTCACAGCACAAATTGTCTATACGACTCATTGGGCCCCTTCATTATGTTCCACCTTGTTTTATTATTTAAAGGCTTGGTGGGAGCTAAGTGTTTATAGATACATCACATGTTGGCACTGGAAGAGGATCTGGAGATGTAGTTTAATGCTCTCATTCAATAGGCTGGTGCTCTGCAGCCCAGAAAGAGAAGCTTGTGCTCATCTGAGAAGACCGTGGGGGCAATGAAGCTCCTCCCCCTGTTCCCAGGGCAACACTGTGAGAAAGGGGTTTCTGGGTCAGCTGGAAAGGGAGGCAAATGCCACAAAAATCATGGTGATCAGGGACTCTCCTAAGTCTTACTTTTCTTTTCTTTTTTTTTTTTAAACGCGTGATCTTTACTTTCGGTCTGCAAACTCTTAGTTGCAGTATATAGGATCTAGTTCCCTGACGAGAGATTGAACCTGGTTCCCCTGCATTGGAGTCTTAGCCACTTGGACCACCAGGGAAGTCCCTCTCAAATCTTACCACTAATGGAAGTCAAGGATTCTAAACTCAGAGCTCAGATCCTACCACTGTTGCTCAACCTGCTTCTAAAGGCAGGTGTGCTGATGATTTCAGAACGAGGTACCTGGCCTCAAGGTGTTCGCCAAGGTTAAGGCAGCACTCTGCTGTGTGACCCCCATGCTTGCAGACTTCTATCGTCCCTCATCTCATTACCTCTTGGTCCAAAGGAAGAAGCGCTCCACCATCTGGACAAAACTCATCTCCATCTGACCTGATCTCCTCACACCCTCGTTGCTGGGACCCTGTTGATCCCATCAGTCCCCTTTACTCTCTGGGTTGTTCTGGCTCTTGTTCTTCAACCTACAATGATGCCCAATGCTTTCCTCTCATTAGAAACAACTCCTGAAACTGTAAACCCCCTTTGAGCCAAAGTACACACATCTCTTCCCCTGCATTCAACCTAATTGCAGAAGATGTACATTTCTGCCTGTGCTTCCCTTGCTTCTGTTCACACATTTGCAGCAGGCATCTGACCTGCTCACCCCACTTAAACTGCCTGGGCCAAGGTGACCAGCAGACACCATACGAATGCAATGGATTCTTTTCAGTCTTGCTTCACTTGACCACTCCATGGAAAGGTCCAGGACATACAGACCAATCCATTATATTGTAATTACTACTACTACTAGTATTAGCATTAAAATCCCCTATTTTTGACATGGTCTTTTCTCTTGGGATCGACCTCATTACTTTCTCCTGGTTCTTCCACTTCCTAAATTCTCATTCCTCTTAGTCTTCTAAACAGACTTATTTTCCTCCACTCCTTTCCTCACGGTGGGTACTGACTCTGTCCTCAACCCTGTTTCCTGCCCCATGAAATCCTCTTGTTTCAACTACCACCTACTATACATATAGATAAGAATAAGGCAGACCTGACCACAAGATAGCCCTACATTTCTCAAATGAGGAGAATCAAAACAGACTTTTGAAAAATTTTAGGGATGAAGATAAAATAATAACCAATGCTTGTATATCACATTAGATTATTTAACTTAAATGAACACATGCATTTAAAATAACACTATACAAAAACCTTGGGCTTCCCTGATAGCTCCACTGGTAAAGAAACCACCTGCAGTGCAGGAGACCCTGGTTCGATTCCTGAGTCATGAAGATCCCCCGGAGAAGGGATAGTCTACCCACTCCAGGATTCTTGGGCTTCCCTGTGGCTCAGCTGGTAAAAAATCTGCCTGTAATGTGGGGACCTGGGTTTGATCCCTGGGCTGGGAAGTTCCCCTGGAGAGGGGAAAAGCTACCCGCTCCAGTGTTCTGGCCTGAAGAATTCCATGGATTGTATAGTCTGTGGGGTCACAAAGAGCTGGACATGACTGAGTGACTTTCACTTCATACATAAACCAGTATATTAATTTAGAAATGTTGTTTTTCCCTCACGGAGGGTCAGTTAACTCTTCCTATGGATCATGACATCAGGCTCTTAGATTTCCCTGGAGGAATTCACGTGGCATCCAACACAGCTTTCAAAGCCCAGCACCTTCATACCAGTGCTTGTACCAGCACGCATTCTGCTTTTCTGAATCACCTTATGAGGTCATCCATGGAAATTAAGCTCTGAATTACTAGTATCTCTTTGTGTAGAAGTTGGCTGTTTAGTTTTCCACAGAGTTGCATATATGTCTGATTTCCACTTACTATGTTGCTTTTTAAAATGATTTCTAAAAATCTGTTTACATAAAGTCATAGCCATAAAAATTATTTAAATCAGTGTTAAAAATCTTTAACCATGTTTTAATCGATTTTTTCTGACCATCTCCTAATTATCCCAAAATATCAGTGATGGAGGTAGTTTCAGTTAATGTGTCCACCCAAACATGACTTCATGATTCTAAATAAATAAGTAATTGAGAGAACACTTAGGATTGTGGAAGACGCTATAAGGATTGCAAGGCAAAATTGCTCTACCTTTTCCTGGGGACTAATTTTAAGGGACGTCTCACACTGAATTAGATCATTTATGGTACATGCAAATGGCTCTCAAAACTATATATACCTTCCAGAACTCTCTGACACTCCAGAGTCATGAGTCTAATTGCACACAGAGCCAGTCACATCCAGATATCACCAACACCCCAAACTGGAGATATCTGGAATTACACTCATTACTTCACCTTCAATTAATGTGTCCTCTATATCTTATTGAAAGTAACCACTACCTATCTCAGTTAGACACTCAGAGCTCTGCAGATATTCTGAGGCTGCTGCACTTGTCTCACTGGCATTTATTCTTAAATTTTATTTATTTGTTTTTATTTGGCTGTGCCGGGTCTCACTTGCAGCATGTGGGATCTTTAGTTGTGGCATCTTTAGTTGAACTCTTAGCTGCAGAATGTGGGATCTAGTTCCCTGAACAGGGATTGAACCTGGACTCCCTGCACTGGGAGTACGGAGTCTCAGCCACTGGCTGGATCACGGGGTGGTCCCTGGCATCCTTCTTTAAACAAACCTCTAGGGCATACCTACCCTGTTCTGAGTGTAAGTGCTAGGGAGGCATCATTCAAGAAGAGACATGTATTATTATGGGATGTATAGTCTAGCAGGGGAAGTGAGAAACAAAAAGAAGATGCCAAGGGAAAAATGTGGAAAAATGAGAAGAAAATATATGATGATGAAAATGAAACAAGGTGATGTATTAAAGAATGAGTAGGTTCTGCTCTAGATCGGAAGGCCAGAGATGTGGTCCCTTAACACCAAGGATGGGGGGTAAGCATGTTCAGATATGGAGGAAGAACCCTGCAGGCAGAAGCAGCCCATGTGCAGAGGCCCTGGTATGGGGGTGAGCAAGACAAAGACTAGGAAGGAGGCTTCAAAACTGGAGCAGAGTCACTGAAGGCCAGGGAATGTGTGTGTGTGTGTGTGTGTGTGTTTGTGTGTGTGTGTGTGTGGCAGTGGCTGTGAGGTGAGGGTTGATAAGTAGTTAAGGACACAATTATAGAGGAGACGCTTGGATTTTATGCTAAGTGCTACATCACGTGACCTTTCAGGATTCTGAACATTTTGGCCTCTTTATGCTTGGTAAAGAAGTCTATTGCAACACGTGGTTTTGTTTGAATATTTGTTTACATTCTGTTTGCTGTTCTTTTTTCCTTTACTAGAATATTCCTCCATGGCTTAGCTGCTAAAGAATCTGCCTGAAATGCAGGAGATGTGAGTTCCATCCCTGGGTCAGGAAGATTCCCCAGAGGAAGAAATGGCAACCCACTCTAGTATTCTTGCCTGAAGAATCGCATGGACAGAGGAGCCTGGCAGGCTACAGTCAGTCCACAGGGGTCATAAAGAGTCAGACACGACTGAATACATCAAGCCATTTTACATTCAGTTTGCAGTTCTTTTTTCCTTTACTAGAATATAAGTTCTCTGAAGGCAGAAGAGTATATTATTTGTCTCTGTATCCCCAGGGTCTCATACATAGTAGGTACTCCACAAAAAAATCTGTAAATGTATAAATAGTTCTACTTCCTATCTATCTGTCTAGTAGATATCTATCTAGGAGCTAGTTGAGGGTTAACACGATTCGTTCCTGGCAGCCTGATCCATCCTCGGAACAGCTACAGTGGGCTCATTACCAAGGACAATGCTCTGTAATGAAGTCTTCCTGCATATCTCTGGTAATAATCATCATAGAGGGAGAAAATGAGCATCTCTGGGTAATATTTATATTTCCTAGCAGCAAAGACATTCTCCTCTGTAATACTGCCTGTAAAAGCAGCGAGGAAGCCAAGAGGATACAAGTTCTCCATGGCAACTCGGTCACAGCAGCAGGCAGCCTGTGCCAGGGCTTCAGACAAATGGAGTAAGCGGAGGTGAGCTTCCAGCTGCAGGATGAGCCTTGCGGTGGGGCTTGCAGCAAAGCCTCTCTCCCCGCTGGGACGGAGAAGCCGCAGCGCCAGGGCCCCGGGCATCGTTGCTGCGGGGGGTCAGTGGTGGCCTGGCCCCACAGCATCCCTCTTGCTACCTGCAAGGGCTGCCCTGAGAGCTCAGCCTCAGCAAACCAACAGGCCACCAGTCTATCAGCTGCTCCCACACCCACTAAAATAGACCTCTTACGTTCAGAACAGTCACCCAATGAGATTTTACCCAAGACCAACAGGGAGTTCTCTCCACGTTCCTTAGGCGCTCAGCTCATTTCTCTCACTGTGATTCAGAGCCCACTGTCTTCCCTTGGTCTGGAAGGGGTACCCGACGTGGCACCTCGTTAGAAGGAACAGCTGCCGAATGCAAGATGATGAGAACCTCCCATCGCACCATCAACTTCCCGCAAGAACAAGAGGTGCCAAGCAGCAGACCACCAGGGAAGGGCCTTTGGCAAAGCCATCCTCAGGGCTCTCAGCTAATACAAAATGAAAAGTCCAAGTGTTTAGTCGTGCAGTTGAGTCTGACTCTTTGCAACCCCAGGGACTGTAGCCTGCCAGGTTCCTCTGTCCATGGGGTTCTCCAGGCAAACATACTGGAGTGGGAGCCATTTCCTCTTCCAGGGGATCTTCCTGACCTAGGAATTGAACTAGGGTCTCCTGCACTTCAGGCATACTCTTTACCATCCTAGCCACCAGGGAAGCCCCAAGCTAACACCGCTACTATGAGGCATTTGTAAAACTTCACACGAAGGGGGAATCCACGGAAGGTCAGGAAAGAGCCCTGGGGCAACTTCGGATGCCGAGCCCTCTCCTCAGGGCCCTATCTTTTGGGAAAACCCCACCCTGTGAGGGGGACATCCTCATGGAGCCACACAGATTAAAGAGTCGTCACTAAAGGGACCTCAGCTAGGCCAATGGCCCCAGGCCCTCCCTATCAGGGCTGCTGAGGAAGACTTGATAGTGCTCAGTACTAAATTAAGACACTGACAAGGAGACTGCATCTTGAGAGGGAGGCGCCTCCTCCCTCTAGGAGCACAAGAATGTGTTCTGAATCATGGAGTCAAGGAGAGAGTAAACTAAGAGGAAGTGGATTTATTCACAAAGGAGAGGACAATCCTAAAGGAGAGACAAGGTCAAACAACAATTGGGTCTCGGTGTCCCCATGGCCCGGGCGCCTCAGCCCCAGCTGCACTCGGTAGTGAGACCTGCACCCTCTGACTCTGTCCAGCCCGGCCCCATCCTGTCCTGTACATGCAGGACCTCAGCCCCCATGGGCGGGCAGAAACAGGAAGTCCTCTGCAGTGACCACAAACTGGCTGGAACCTCTGGCCTCCCTTCTATCTCGCTGTTGGTGTCCTCCGTTCCGATGATGCTCTTCTGTCTCAAACCTCATGTTCTCACCAAGGTGGAGCCCCACTCTGAAGCTCAGCAGGTTTTACTAGGACCAGGACTCCTTACTGGATCCTGTGGGCTCTCCTCTAAAGCCCTCAGTTGTGGTCCTGGCGGGTGAAGGGAATAGCTGCTCCCAGAACTTCCGCTCTGGCCAACCTGGTCAAAGAATGTGTGCCACCTCGAGTGGCGTTTCTTCTGAGTCCCAGCATCAGTCTGGCTCAGCCTGTGGTCGTTGTTGAGGCCCCTCTCACTGGCTAGAGGCACTGCCCATGATCTCCATGCTGCTGGCTTATTTTACGATTACGGGACCACTGGAGTGCTTGTCCCTTCTGCTCACCTATCTCTGGGGTCCCTTCCTGGGTCCCAGCAGAGCCCACAGGATAAGAATCCAGGGTGGGTTTTGGTGGGGTCTGTGAAAAAGTTTAGGAGGTCTTTGTCATTGCTCAGTCACTCAGTCGTGTCCTACTCTCTGTGACCCCATGGACTGCAGCAAGCCAGGCTTCCCTGTCCTCCCAGTCTTTAGGGCTTCCCTGAATCCCAGAGATGTAATATGTGTGTTTCTCCTGTTTCCTATTGTATTTTATCAATTCTATGTTGGAGGGAAGACTCCTGAGAGTCCCTTGGACTGCAAGGAGATCCAACCAGTCCATTCTGAAGGAGATCAGCCCTGGGATTTCTTTGGAGAGAATGATGCTGAAGCTGAAACTCTAGTACTTTGGCCACCTCATGCGAAGAGTTGACACATTGGAAAGACTCTGATGCTGGGAGGAGGGATTGGAGGCAGGAGGAGAATGACAGAGGATGAGATGGCTGGATGTCATCACTGACTCAATGGACGTGAGTCTGAGTGAACTCTGGGAGTTGGTGATGGACAGGGAGGCCTGGTGTGTCGCAATTCATGGGGTCGCAAAGAGTTGGACACCACTGAACAACTGAACTGAACTGAAGTGGGTCATTGAGTTTATAGAAACAAAGTTATTGTAAGGCTTCATTTTTTAGACATGAAGCTCTAAAGAGTGAATTAGAGAAATGTATTAACCTCCTATGATGGACTGAACTGTGTTCCTTTCCCAAATTAATGCGTTACCTTAAAATGTGACTGCATTTAGAGACGGGGCCCTTAACAAGGTGATTACGGTAACAGGAGTCCTCTAGCGGGGCCCTAAACCAGCCTGAACGGTGCCCTTATAAGAGGAGAATCAGGACACACAAAGAGACACCAGAAATCCAGGTAAACTGAGAAAAGACCAAGTGGGAAGCAGCAAGAGGGTGGCCATGTGCAAGTCGAGGAGAGAGACCGCGAAGGAAACCAGCCCTGCGTGCACCTTCATCTTGGACTTCCACCCTTCAGAACTGTGAGAAAATAGATGTCTGCAATGGAAGCCCCCAGCCTGTGGAACATTGTCATGGCAGCCCAGCATCTCCCTTCCAGCACAGGAAAGAGTACCCTGCAGTGCCGTCCCTGTTACACGGATGCTGGACTCATGTGATGTCTTTCTATCTCATGCACAGATACCAACACTCATTCCCACATGCATTGCAAGTATCCAGATGGACACACAGATCTCTGGTGACCTTCGACACAGGAAACAGGCTCAAGTCTGGAAAAAGCCCATCAGAATGAGGAGCACACTTGTTTCTGGATGTGTTCCTGTTTTTATTCTTAGGGGCCGGGTGTGGTGGGTGGAATGAAAAAAGACAGGAAGCATTGGGCTGGTGAATCAAGCAATCACTGGCTTTAGGAAAGAGGATTCTTTTTTTTTTTTTTCCTTTTAATTGTGAATTCTCTTCGGATGCATAGGGTAATTAACTTGAAAAAGTTTTGATTTACAAATGAGGACTCCCTGAAAACATTTCTAAAATGCAAATACTGTAGCAAATGAAGTATACATTTATATCTGAGGTGACACAAAATGATTTTCTGAGATGTCATTTTGTTCATTTTTAAATGTATGGAGGGCTTTTAAGTAGAAAAAAATAATAATGGCAGATATTTAAAAGTTTAGGCAGCTCAAAATCCAGCAGGTAGAGGGAGAACACTAACAGACACGAGAACACTGCCCCAGCAATGGCATCACTGGCCATATATCCTGTTGAAAAGTATAATCCAAAAAGACACATGCACCCCAGTGTTCATGGCAGCACTATCCACAATAGCCAGGACAGGGAGGCAACCTAGATGTCCATCAGCAGAAGAATGGATAAGGACGATGTGGTACATATATACAGCGGAACATTACTCGGCCATAAAAAGCAAGGACATTGGGTCACTTGTAGGATGTGGATGGAGTTAGAGATTGTCATAGAGTGAAGTAAGTCAGAAAGAGGAAAACAAACATCATACATTAATGCTTGAATCTAGAAAAACGGTATAGATGATCTTATTTGCAAAGCAGAAATAGGGACACAGATGTAAAGAACAGACATGGACACCAAGTGGCGAAAGGGCGAGTGATGAATTGAGTGACTGGGGTTGACATGTATACACTACTATGTGTAAATTAGATAACGAATGAGAATCTACTGCAGAGCACAGGGAACTCTACTCAAGGGTCTGTGGTGACCTAAGTGGAAAGGAAATCCAAAAGGGAGAGGTGTATGTATTGCATGCGGCTGACTCACTTTGCTGTACAGCAGAAAGTGCCACAACCTTGTGAAGCAACTATACCCCAATTTAAAAAAAGCAACATTGCCTCCACAAAAGTGAAAGTCGAGGCTCGAGCAGTGACATACTCGGGTGCAAGAACTTTAGCTGGAGTCACATGGATCTAGGAGCAAGCACCATCTTCTGAGTCTAAACTGTGTTCTTCCGTAAGTTCCTTGAATTTCGAATTCTCAACTTTCAACCTGTGAAATGGGTTCATCATACCATTTCTAACTGTATGTTAAGGAATGATTAAATGAGATAATACAAATGAGAGTACCCAGCTCTGAGTATCAGGGACCTAGTAAGTGCTCTGTCCTTGTGGATCGAGGTGAGGGTGGGAAGAAGAGAAAGATGAGGAGGGGAAGAGGCAGAGTGGAGAAAGATACAGGATGGCTGCACAAATTCTGCCTGGACACTTGTTCCCCAAAGAGTCATTTGGGTCAAGGACTTTGTTGGTCCCAGTTGAGAATCTAACAGCAACACTGAGGGAATCAAATGTTTAAGAAACCCAGTGGATAATTATTCATGAGCTGTAAACTGATGAGTGGACTCTGGTTATGCTGATCCTTCTCTTCTCAGTTTAATGACTTGTTAAATAATATAATTGATGACTGTTGCCTTTCTCATCAAAATGATACTGGCAGAGCCCAGGATGCTATTAATTTTACTTGTGTTTAGTCCTTGGTTTCTATGATAAATTGGTGCTGCTCCTGATGCCGAGGGGACCCTTTAAGAGGGAAGTAAGTCAGAAAGAGAAAGACAAATATCGTATATTAACACATATATGTGGAACCTAGATGGATTGTACTGATGAACCTACGTGCAGAGCAGCAAAGGAGACACAGACATAGGGAAGAGACTCATGAACACAGGAGGGGAAGGAGAGGTGAGGACGAATTGAGAGAGCAGCATGGAAACATATATACTACCATATTTAAAATTAGACAGTGGAAAATTGTCATATGACTCAGAGAGCTCAAACTGAGTGCTCTGTGACAAGCTAGAGAGTTGAAATGAGGTGGGAGGTGGGGTGGGAGGTTCAAGGAGGAGGGAGCATACATACACCTATGGCCAATTCATGTTGATGTTATGGCAGAAACCAACGCAATATTATAAAGCAATTATCCTCCAATTGAAAAAATTATTTTTAAAAAATGACATTAAAAAAACTGTCTAAGGCCAGCATCTACCAATGAATGAGCAAAATGCCATGCTGAAATAAAGAATGTAGAACTGGGGCTAAATAATAAAGTCAGACTTCCCTCTTGGCTCAGCTGGTAAACAATCCACCTGCATTGCAGGAGACCTAGGTTTGATCCCTGGGTTGGGAAGATCCCCTGGAGAAGGGAAAGGCTACCCACTCTAGTATTCTGGCCTGGAGAATTCCATGGACCGTATAGTCCATGGGGTCACAAAGCGTCAGACACAACTGAGCGACTTTTACTTTTACTTTCAACAAGAGTCAATGTTCCTGAGTCTGGAAGATCCCCAGGAGAAGTAAGTGTATGGCAACCCGCTCCAGTATTCTTGCCTGGAGAATTCCATGGACAGAGGAGCCTGGCGGGCTACAGTCCATAGGGTTGCAAAGAGCTGGACACGACTGAAGTGACTGACCACGTGCACGTGCACAAGAGTCAGTGATAAACTTAATTTAAAAAACTAAAGGGCAATTCATAGCTACCCAAGTATCAGAAACATGTTCTTTCATAAGGAGATATGTAGAAGTACATGGAAAACACATACATGGAACTGGCTTCAGTGATGAAGAATTGATGCTTTTGAACTGCAGTGTTGAAGAAGACTCTTAAGAGTCCTTGGGCTGCAAGGAGATCAAACCAGTCAATCCTAAAGGAAATCAGTCCTGAATATCATTGGAAGGTGAAACTCCAACTCGAAAGCTGAAACTCCAATTCTTTGGCCACGTGATGAGAAGAACTGATTCATTGGAAAAGACCCTGATGCTGGGAAAGACTGAGGGCGGGAGGAGAAGGGGATGACAGAGGAGGAGATGGTTGGATGGCTTCACCAACGCAATGGGCATGAGTTTGAGCAAGTTCTGGGAGTTGGTGATGGACAGGGAAGCCTGGCGTGCTGCAGTTCATGAAGTCACAAAGAATTGGCCACAACTGAGCAACTGAACTTAACTCATGGCCCTTCACAAGAGTTCTCCAAGTTGATCCACCTCTAAGTATCTGGAGATTGACCACCTTCATTCTAAAAGATTGGAATGAACACTTCCCTTGCGACAGGACAGATGGGTCCCTTGCATCTTCTGTCCTTTCCATGGGCAAGTGCTCATGGGGCTTTATGACTGGGATGTGTTGACAGCTAACAAAGCTTCCCTGCGAGGAAAGGGTGCCAATTACTTTGTTTCCATGTTTGTACTGAGGCTTAATTTACATACAATCAAATGCACAGATTTTAAGTATTTTGTTTGATGAGTTTTGACAACTATAAGCAGTCATGTAACTACCACTCCAATCAAGAAACAGCCTGTTCCCTTCACCCCAAATATTCCTCCAGGGCCCCTCTAGTCAATTTCGCCCACTGCTTTTAGACTTACCCCTTAACCCAAGGTGACCCCTGACTTGATTTCTGTCGCTATGAATTTGTTTAAGGCTTCCTGGTGACTCAGGCGGTAAAGAATCTGACTGCAATGCAGGAGACTCGGATTTGATTTCTGGGTTAGAAAGATCCCTGGAGAAGGAGATGGCTACCTACTCCAGTATTCTTGCCTGGAGAATTCCATAGTGGGAAGAACCTGGCAGGCTACAGCCCATGGGATCACAAAGGCTCAGACACGACTGAGCGACTAACTCCAACTATGAATTTGTGTATACTGAAAACTTTAAAATTAACGGGGTCAAATGGTACCCAACCTTTCTCATGCAGCTTCATTTGCGTTGTTGTTCAGTCGCTCAGTCATGTCGGATTCTGTGTGACCCCATGGACTGCAGGACGCCAGGCTCCCCTGTCCTCCACCATCTCTCAGGGCTTGCTCAGGCTCATGTCCATTGAGTTGGTGATGCCATCCAACCGTCTCATCTTCTGCCACCCCTTCTCCTCTTGCCCTCAATCTTTCCCAGCATCATAGTCTTTTCCAATGAGTCGGCTTCTCGCATCAGGTGGCCAAAGTATTGGAGCTTCAGCATCAGTCCTTCCAGTGAATATTCAGGACTGATTTTCCTTTAGGATGGACTGGTCTGATCTCCTTGCAATCCAAGGGAGTCTCAAGAATCTTCTCCAACACCACAGTTCAAAAGCATCAGCTCTTTAGTGCTCAGCCTTCTTTACGGTTCACCTCTCACATCCACGCTGCTGCTGCTGCTGCTGCAGCTAAATCGCTTCAGTTTTGTCTGACTCTGTGCAACCCCATAGATGGCAGCCCACCAGGCTCTCCCGTCCCTGGGACTCTCTAGGCAAGAACACTGGAGTGGGACTCACATCCATACACGACTACTTTTGCTAGCCTAATTCTTTTCTTGATGAATATTTACTCTCCTTTGACTTATGGATAAAATAAATAAAATATTCCTGTTTAAGTCTTTTGGGGGGACATTTTTACTCAGCCCTCTTGAATGAATGGAGAAGGCAATGGCAACCCACTCCAGTACTCTTGCCTGGACAATCCCATAGGTGGAGGAGCCTGGTAGGCTGCAGTCCATGGGGTCGCTAAGAGTCAGACACAACTGAGCCACTTCACTTTCACTTTTCACTTCCTACATTGGAGAAGGAAATTGCAACCCACTCCAGTGTCCTTGCCTGGAGAATCCCAGGGACGGGGGAGCCTGGTGGGCTGCCGTCTATGGGGTCACACCGAGTCAGACACGACTGAAGCAACTTAGCAGCAGCTTGAATGAATACCTAGGAGTGAAACTGCTCTGTCATTGTATAGTATTGAACTTCATACAAAATCCCCAGTTATTTGAAGCATTTTCCCTATCTGACACTCCTAGCAATGACTCAGCATACAAGGTTCCAGTTGCTCCGCATTCTCATCAACACTTGGAATTGTCATCTTATTTATTTTAGCCACTACAGTGTGTGTCAAGGATGCCCACTGTTTTTTATTTTTATTTTTGATGTGGACCATTTTTTAAAAGTCTTTATTGAATTTGTTATAATATTACTTCTGTTTTAGGTTTTACTTTTTTGACTGCAAGGCATGTGGGTTCTAGCTCCTCAACCAGGGATTGCACCCTACACCCTACCTTGGAAGACGAAATCTTAACCACTGGACTGCCAAAGAAGTCCCTCCAATTCTTTTAATACTAATAACAGCATGGTCCTCAAATCCTTATCTGGCAGTGGAAGAGACTGTCCTCTAGTATTAATATTATATCCTTGCCTGGGTAACCCCCAAGCTGTAAAATTCTAGGAAGGGCTTCCTGAATCATCTGCTAATCCATAGTCCTTCCTCAACAGTAATACAGATGTTACCAAGGTTTTGGTGAATTAAGAGAAGAGCAAAGAGGCCTTAGACATAAAATTCACTGGTTAAAAAAAAATCATTCTGAATTTTAGAACAGACTTTCAAAACTGCATTTTTATAGTCTATTAGAGAATGATTCCATGCCAAAATAAGTTTGAAAAATTCTATGTATTATTTCTCTTCCTTGGTGCTTACAAGGCACATTAGCCTATTAAAAATCTCAGCAAATCCTGCAGTAGTGAACATATTTACTTCTGTTCAAACCACTGCTTACAAATTTGTCAGGGTGTATATATATATAAAATCTACAATATTCTCCCCACAAAACATATTTTGGGAAATACTGGTATAAACAGTAATGGCAAGCTTGAAGTCAGATTTCTTGGTTTTAGTTTACCAAAGTTTAACCAAGGGGAGCCTGTGAAAAAAAATTGTAGCTTGCAATTCGGGCGACAATTTGTTTGTATTTCTCTTATTTACCACAAGCCCACTGGCCAGAGGCCAAGTCTAATTCAATGCTTATTGAATCCCACTGCACACGATGGGTACTCAGTAAACATTAATTATTAGTGGGAGTTGAATAAGTGAAAACGGCAATAACGATCACGATAATGCTGTATTTTCAACTTTGCCATAAAGCAAAACATCTGAGAGGAATCTTGAGACAGCCTGTGAAACCCAAACACAGCTGGGCTCTCTTGTTTCCACTGGGGATGTTTCACCATGAAATGAGTAACAGTTGCTACACAGAGGAAAGCAGGTTGTCTTGGGTCACCGAGAGACGGCTGCCCCGTCTGAGAGATGAGTCCCGCCGCGGGGATCTCCTGCAGCCTGGCTGATGGCCAGCTTCATGGCTGCCCGTAGGAGGCCCCACGGCACAATCGCCCGTGACCCACAGGTCCTCCGTGATGAGGTGCTGCAGGGCCTGAGGTCATGACCTGCTGCCCCTCACACCCCAGAGGGCGCCCCATTCCCTTCACCTCCTTGTTTCTGTAGCCACTGAACAAGGCTTCCTCCAGAACCGAAAGGCCATTAGGCCCTGGATCACGAAGTACTAGGCAGCTGAGATGACAGACGCGGCTCCAGTCTCCAAAGGGCTTTCCCGCACCCACCCGCTCATCCTTCCTTTTCTCATAATGCCTCCCCGTACAGACTCCCTTCCCCTCTTCTTGGCTTCCTCTACTTTTCCCTCAGGACCCAGTTTTGTGTTGATGCCTTCCAGGAGACATCCCCTGATCCCGTGAGCTTGCCTGATAGAGACATGGAAAAGTTTCTGAGTTGGAAGAGATCTCAGAAATCTCCCAGTTCAGTGTGGTGCTAGTGGTAAAGACCAGCCTGCCAAAGCAGGAGACGTAAGAGATGTGGGTTTGATCCCTGGGTCAGGAAGATCCCCTGGAGAAGAAAATGGCAACTCACTCCAGTATTCCTGCCTAGAGAATCCCATGGACAGAGGAACCTGGAGGGCTACAGTCCATGGGGTCACACGGAGTTGCACATGACTGAAGCAACTTAGTACAGCAAGGCCTTATACCCAAGGGCACTCAGGATCAGAGACTTTAAGGGGTGGCCTGGGCTTGTCACCAGGAATGGCCGCACTTCTTATCTAAATAGACAGTAACGTGCATCCCCGGTTTCTAACCTGCACTTTAGCTCGGGCTTCTCACTGAGATGACTGCTATGCTTGAACAGTCCTATCCATGTCGGTACATTTATTTCACTCTCTTGTCTCTTCAGCGCTTCTAGGATAAAATTGAAGGTAGGGACTTTGTTTTGTGTTGATTTATCTCTAGTGCCCAGAACAGTCCCTGGCATGCAGCTGTTGCTCAATAGTGGTACTGAATGAAGGGATGAAGGATGCTCTCTGGTACTGGCATTGTACTTGGCAGACAGGAACAGGCACTCCCTGTTCCTAGCTGCTCAAGAAATAGTAGCTGGATGATGGACAGATTAAATGTAATCCAGGAAAGAATGGGATATCCTGTTCTCAGGACCTTATTTGGGAACAAACGCTAAGCTGTTATATTTGGATGACTATCTTTCCCTCTGAGGTTATCATGAGTCTGGTTGTGGGGTCTTGTATGAAACTAGGCAAATAAGATGCTGGATCACACTTTCTGTGGAACCGTGGGGTGATGGCAGATGGCAGGACCTGCCCTCTGGTAGGATGGGCACAAGACAGAGCTGGGACAAGGAAGCCAATCTCTCTCCCCACCCAGACCCCCACGGAGATGAGGCTTTTCCCTGTGGTCAGACATGAGGAAATGTTCACGTCTCCTCGAAGGTGATGTAAAGTCTATACAGGGTGCGAGGTCAGTATTCGAGAAGCATCCCAATGCCTCCTCCTGTTACTTTCCCTCTAATTTTTAAAGCCAAATGCCTTCCCCTTTCACTTTCTGCTCCCCTGTCCATGTCCCTCTACGTTTTCCTTTCCCTTCTCCTGTCGACCTTGCTGCTACCCTTTCCCTCTCCTTCCTGATTTCTCATTTCTTTGTTCAAAAAAACCCCTAAAAAAGT
Organism: Aepyceros melampus; assembly: GCA_006408695.1. NCBI lineage: Eukaryota > Metazoa > Chordata > Mammalia > Artiodactyla > Bovidae > Aepyceros > Aepyceros melampus. The sequence continues at coordinate 33,892 of SJXQ01001432.1, read as the reverse complement.
AAAAGAAGAGAAAAGATATACACAGTATCCCACTGAGAGAGAACTGAAGAAAAAGAATTGCCAATGTAGAAGAGGCTTTCCCTTTCTGTTGCAATGCTGGCCGGTAGCAAATCTTTAAAAGAAACACTAACATTAATAATACATCATTTGCTTTGTTGGAATCAATTTTACCCTGATCCAAAGGGCTTGGAATGCAAGGCACAGGCACTTGTTTCTCCCACGCTTCACAAATAGCGGGATGATGTTCCCGCCTGGCTCTTGTGAGCCTCTTTTCTCATCTGTTTTGTTTTTCTGGGTGCAAAACATTTTCAGCTGGTTGTGGAAGCGCTGGCAACCTCAGCTTCAGCCTCTTGCGAGCGGGTCCCAGCTGCGACCAGCTGTGCTCCCTGTAGGAGCCCTCCTAGCCTGGTGAGGCTTTGGGATGCTGGCCAGGCATCCTGTCCTGAATCGCCATCCGCTTCACCTCCATTGCTCACTATGGCCAACTCGGACCTTAGAAGTGCTGGTACCTGTTGCCAGCTGTCTTTCAGATCCAAGAAGATGCTCTCATTCAGAGCTCTGTGGACGTGAGAAGGAAACTGAGTTGATGGGTGCTGGGTCTGTCTTTCCATCCAGGCACAAATTCTGCACATGCCCATGAGCTGCTACTTACAGTAAAACTGCAACAATTATGTCTTTAAAATAGATATTTTTTTCTCCTGCTTTCAGTAGCATTCACATCGCAAAAGTATGAAATAAACTTTGTTTCTTTACACAGAGTGACTTCCAGTTAAAACCAATTTTAGCGTATTTCTTTTTCTTTTCTTTTTGACAGCAGAAGAAAAACAGATTTTTTTCTCCCCTCACTCCCCATGTTCTTTCCTCCCTGTCTCCTTCTGGATCGATGTCAGTGAAACCCTAATTCTCAAAGAAGCTGGTTCCTCATGAAGTGGAGAAAAAAGCTCAACAGCTCTAGTCTTCAGAGGGGAAGACAAACACCAGCATTTCCATTTTAGAAGAGATCTATGCTTTTTCTGGTAAGGAATTTAAATCCATTGTCATCCATGTGGCCATTCTATGCAAGGGTCCCAGCCAAAGACCAAACCATCTGGTTTTTTACGAAAACATTTGTTGCAGAAAAAAGCCTTCCTCTTTTGCTAGACAAGCCCCTGAGGTGACCCATGGGGACAGAACTCGACACCCTAAGCTTTCTAAGACCCTTGGGTATTTTCCTTTAGGAGAAACAAGAGGAAGCTCTTAATTGGCTTAGACTCAATGTCAGATAATCCGTGCTGTGAGGATGGAACTCAGACTCTACAGGGAACACATTTCTACTGAAAAGAACTTTCTTGCTCAAATTCAGTGACTGTGGGCACCTTTTTCTGGTTTGTTTTCTCATAGAAAGTGCTTCTCTGCTGTCCTACACCACTGGCACCTCCCTGGAGTCTCCTTTGTAGCTTATCTGGATAAGCAATTTGCATTTAGTTGATTCCAATCCACTCAGCTTCTTCCATATTTTCCATTCTGTTCCACTTTTCTCAGCAAATCTGAACTGAGCATACATCCATCAGGACCGGCCTCTGACTTTTAGGGGCTCTCAATGCGGCAGAGTGACGGGGCAATGACACTGATGTGGATGACAGTCACAGGTGATGACAACATCAAATAGAACATGGATGTTTTAAAAGAAATGTGCAAGACATACTCCAGGGATTGAGAGGAAGAAGCTGAAACAGCTATGGGTAGGCTGTGCGAGGAATCAGAATACAGACATTTGCTCAGAAATCAAACCCATAAACATGAAGCTTTAATCCAAGAGTGCATCTAACTAGCTTTTCAAAAGTATCAATTCTTTAGCACTCAGCTTTCTTCACAGTCCAACTCTCACATCCATACATGACCATGGAAAAACCATAGCCTTGACTAGATGGACCTTAGTCGGCAAAGTAATGTCTCTGCTTTTGAATATGCTATCTAGGTTGGTCATAACTTTTCTTCCAAGGAGTAAGCGTCTTTTAACTTCATGGCTGCAGTCACCATCTGCAGTGATTTCAGAGACCCCAAAAATTAAGTCTGACACTGTTTCCACTATTTCCCCATCTACTTCCCATGAAGTCATGGGACCAGATGCCATGATCTTCATTTCACAAGGCATTATGAAATCTGCAGTGGCGTATATGGGATGATATTAGATACACTGGTTGGAAGTAAGTGTTATAAGAAATCATTTAAGCTGAGTGACACTAATCGTATGTATCTGCTTTTGTTGAGTCTCAGTTTTGTGCTGGGTGGGCTTCCCGGGTGGCTTAGTGGTGAAGACTCCATTGGCCAGTGCAGTAGACACAGGAAATATGGGTTCTATCCTTGCATTGGGAAGGTCCCCTGGAGAAAAACTGGCAACTTGCTCCTCTATTCTTGCCTGGGAAATACCACGGACAGGAGCCCGGTGGGCTATAGTCCATGGAGTCAAAAAGACTTGGACACGACTGAGTAGACTGAGCATGCAAACTGTGACAGTCACAGGAGGAAGAGCCAGGAAGCCTTGAAGACAGGCCAGTCCCTGAGGAGGAATGTCTTTTTAATGGAGATGTGCCTGAGTGCCCCTCCCTGTCCGAGCCCTGAGGCAGTGCCTTGCAGGGCTTCTGTGTGGGTGAAGAGGAGGCCAGCCTCCTCTCCCCTCTGGGCTGTGCGAGGGCAAGTGAGCCAAGAGACGTGGAAGGGCTTCAGGGGAAGGTTTACTATAATCAGCTCTGGAAGCATTTCAGAGCACCATAGGCAGGGCATGTCACCTCTAAATGAGTTTTTATTTATAGCAATACTTCTGAGAAGTATCCAAATGGTGGTAAATATGTAATTTTATCTTCTGAAAATTCTTTCTGATTCTTCTTATTGGGAAATAAGTTGGTTCCTCCCGAGACCCCCATTTCCTCTCGAGATATGCAGAAAGTCAGTGGAGACACAGAAGTGTGGCTGTGAAACAGAATCTGACCAATTGGAGAGTGTCTCTTGTCAACGAGGGCCGAGCAGTCCCCAAATCAGATTCTAACAGAGTCTTACATTGCTTAACTCTGGGTTCAGAATCATGAAGATAACGTCAAGAAAAGAACTGTGGGCTTTGCTACCTGCTGCTGCTGCTAAGTCACTTCAGTCGTGTCTGCCTCTGTGCGACCCCATAGATGGCAGCCCACCAGGCTCCTCCGTCCCTGGGATTCTCCAGGCAAGAACAGGATTGGTTAATTTAGGAAACCAAGTAAAACCAAGAGTGTAGTTTAAAGCTCTACATTTCTAAGACCAAGAAAGTCTCAGTATAAAATCATACAACGTTACCATGAGGTCTCAGATGAGGATAGGAAATTAAAGTATTTGCTACAGGAAAAAGCAAAGAGAGGATCTCCGGCTAGATTAGACGTTACCTCACAGAGCCTTCCCGAATGATAACAAGTTATCCGCCATTCCCTCAGTGGTTACTGTCTGCTGATATCATGGACACCTTGGTTCATGGAGGCTTAGCAATGAGGCTGTGTGGACTTCCTCACCCTGCAACCAAACCCCTTCTTACAAAGCTTGCGCCAGGAAAGCAATCACTGGCCAGTGCACTAGGGAGGCGCTTTACCCTCGAACAAAATGACAAGATCCCCAGGGGAAAATATCCTTCCTCTTTGTCCCCTCTTTCTCTTTTTCTTATTTTGAATGCTGGCATGGTGGCTGGAAGGGTAGTGGCCCTCCTCCAGCACGAAGGTAAGAAGCCACTAGAAGGGTGTGCAGTTGCCTACCTCAGGGATAGAAAAAAATACTTGTATTTCAAAAGTTCCATTTCAAATCAAAAGAAAAAAATTTGACAGCATTACTTCAACAACGTCTCAAATTGACTTTACATTACATAGAAGTTCAAGGAGAAATAAACTAGCAGATTCTGTACACGGAGTAAACAATATAACTGCAATCCTGACATCAAGAACAACCCCATCAGCTTAGATTCCTTCTCTTGAATGTCACAGCCCTGGTTACATCCATAGGTGTCTGTATTTTTCCATCTCATCATAAATGGACTCTCACCATGCATTCATTGTGTTCAAAGAACCACCAATCAGGACATGGATTTTTGCCACACAGCTTCAGGTTCACAATATGTCTATTCAATTTAAGACAGAAGAATTAGATGATTTTTACCCAATAGAGAGTCTGTCAACAATGTCTAAAGATGCTGCACTTGTCCAGATTACTTGGCTGTATTCATGCTCCAAATAGGAGGCTTGAATTTTCATTTTCCGTACTTTGGGAGGGAATCTGAAGAGGGTCCTGATGTTTTAAAATGATGTGGTACCAAGATGCAGGGCATTATTTTATTGGTAATGCGACACCCTCCAGATTTGAAAAGGGATGGAAATTCACATTTTGAGAAAAATTAGTTGTTCTGAATCTTAGAAAAGAAATGAAAGCCAGCAGAGATGGGTATGTGCTACACAAACAAATTTGAATTCAAATGTGAGGACAATTCTGATGGAGATACCACTGTGGTCTCTCTGGCATCTTAAGCAAAAGCCGTGCTTCCGGAATACTATGAGTCGGCTTCCCTCCTGGGGGCAGTAGTTCTTGAAGCTCAGCTGGGGACTTAGAACAGAAGGGTCAGGAAAGGGAAGGACAAAGAGCAGATCTAGAGGAGGCTGCCATGGGCCAACAGTGGGGATGGGTTGTGCCCAGGTGTAGGGGATGAGGACAAGGCATTGCTGCTGAAGATGGTGATCCCGGCTCCACTGAGGAAGCTGAGATGGGGCCTTGTCTGGGGGCCAGGCATATTGCCATAGTCATCCTTAAGCCTGGCACAATATGATGACTGCCCCCCAGAACAAAAGTCCACCTGTTGTCCAAGGAGGGATGACCCAATTCAAGCTGGAAACCAGTCATCTCACACAGGTGAGCTGAACACGGAGGGGGTTGGGGGAACATCAGGTGAGGCAGAATCGGTCCACTGGAGCTTGGAACGCCTCTGGTGGCCCAGTGGTTAAGAATCTGCCTGTTAACACAGAGGCCATGGGTTCTATTCCTAGTCCCAGAAGATCCCATGAGCCGTGGGCCAACTAAGCCCAAGAGCCACAGCTCCTGAGGCCCACACACCTGGAGCCTGTGCTCTGCAGCAAGGGGAACCAGCACCGTGGGAAGCCCTTGCACTGCAGAGAAGACCCAGCATGGCCAAAAATAAGTACAGAAATAAAATGAAATAAAAACCAAAACCTGGACCTTGAATTCTTGGGTCGGTCTGAATCCTGTTGGGTCACTCACTTCCCAGGTGATCTCAGGCCCCAACCCAACAGCCGCTACCTTAGCATCCTTAACTCAAACACTGGATGCAAACAATAGCTATGCTATAGAGTTGCCCCGAGGATAAAGTGGGCTGGTGTTCTCAAGGACAGGCTGGCACGCAGGGTGAGCTGAATTTGTGTTATCTTTTGTTTTAACTGCAGGCAGTTAGCATCAAGTTACACTCTGTCAGTGGGTAGCAAACCTATTAAAACCCTAAATCAGCATTCACAGACAGTATTCTACTTCCTGGGAAGTGGAATAGAAAGAATAAAACAGGATTTTAGATGGAGGGAGCAAAAGAGCCAAAGGTGAAAGTGAACGTCGCTCAGTTGTGTCTAATTCTTTGCCACCCCATGGACTGTCACCCACCAGGCTCCTCTGTCCCTGGAATTCTCCAGGCCAAAATACAGGAGTGGTATCTGTTCTCTTCTCCCAGGGATCTTCCCAACCCAGGGATCGAACTCAGGTCTCTTGCATTGCAGGCGGCTTCTTCTGAGCCACCTGGGAAGGAAGAGCCAAACCACAAGTCTATTGATCTTGTCTTGTCGTAAAGCCACAATTGGAAAGCATCAGGGATGAAGGTATTAAGCAGTGAGATGCAGATCTGGAGTCCCTTAATTACCCCACACATCACATCAAGATTGAGTCATGATGCTGATGCTGCGGTAACGGGAAAGTTGAGGTGGTGTGGGAGTTTAGGGAAATTGTTTCCTCATTAGACACCACCTGCAAGGGAGAATCCTGATTTGGTCTTACGACACCCCCACCTCACCTCCCACCTGAGATTGTCCAACTCCTCTGAAAGCTGGTATTTGCAATCTTGCCTGATTGTGTTTTAAATGCATAATCTTCAGCACCAACTCCTGCAAAATCTGACTTGATAGGCCTGGGATGTGGCTAGTCATGGGTAATTGGACAAGAGTCTGAAAAATTCTTATGATCAAGCAATTTGGAAAACATAACATCAGGAGGAGAGGTGACCCTCCCTTAGACAAGAGTCCAGAGAGCTGCTTCCCAAACCAACCTTCAACCTTCAAGGCCTTTGAAGATGTTGACCACACGCGCCTTTAGTCTCGCTGCCCAGTCCCTTCCCAAACTGTAGATTGGTGTGGAATCCTGCCTGAGGTCACAAGTGTGGGCCCTTGTGCCAAGGTCACAGAAGTAGAGCCCAGAGCCAAGGTCACCTCTAAAGCTGACTGAGTCCCCTTATAACCATTGCCAAAAGCCCCCCTGTCATCACCAGCAGGCTTCCTGACTCCTTACTATGCAAAATGCCCATGACAGTACTCACCCTATAGAATCCTAACAGATCACCTAATGCCAACCTTCCTGTAGGAATTTTGTCTGAGGCTATAAAAACTGGCCACTAACCCACAAAAAGAGTGGTTTCTCCCTGGTCTGTCAGGAGGTTGGCCCACTGCACTAGCAGGGCCCACATTATCTATGCTCTTTGTACTGAACAAATTCATTCTTTTCTGCAATACTCTGTGTCTGGAAATCCTTTTCCAACGTGCATTCAGACTGCCATGACAGTTTTTCTTTTATGTATTAACTGATTTTTATTTAAACTTTTAATTTTATATTGGAATATAGCTGGTGTTTGTGATAGCTTCAGGTACATAGCCAAGGGACTCAGCCACACAAACACACGTACCCCTTCTCCCTCAAACTCTCCTCCCATCCAGGCTGCCACATGACCCTCAGCAGAGTTCATGTGGTTTTCTTTATCAACTGGATTTTAACTCCTGGGGCCACAGTGTGGCAGCCTGTGCTTCAGCAACATAAAGTGTTCCCTCCCTCCCTCTCCCTGTAGTGACCATCACCTGCCTAACGGTCTAGGTTCAGTCCAATCCCCAGGATCGTTTGGTCCATATCTGCCCGAGCAGCTGGACACAGGCAGAGGGACAGTGTTGTGTGCTCACGGGGAGGGTGTGACTGACTCCAGCAGAAATGATCTGTGTCACACGACTGCACTGGCTCCTAGCACGAGCCATGCTTTTCACGTGGACCTTTGTCCATGCCGAGTTTCCCCGTAAACACGGTGCTCCTAGAAAGAAGCCATCCATTTACAGGAACAGAGTGGGCAAAGGCAGCTACTGGGTGAGTGCCTTTAACAAACTCCTTGCGAATTCTGCTTGCCTGGTCTTCATGTGGAGGGGTTAGGAGGGAGAAGACGCTCATTTCATATGTGGTTATATCCTGAGGATGCACAAATGATTTCAGGAAATCTGTTTCTGAGTCCTTTAGACTCTAGGGAAGGAAGACAAAGAAAATCTAGGAGGGGGGATGTGGATTGTTAAATGAGACCACAGAGAAGAGGACAGTACTTAAACTAGACCCAACCGATTTGCCTTTTTATTATAACGACTCTGTGGTGGTATAACAGAGAAGGCAATGGCACCCCACTCCAGTACTCTTGCCTGGAAACTCCCATGGACAGAGGAGCCTGGTGGGCTGCAGTCCATGGGGTCGCTAAGAGTCGGACACGACTGAGCGAACTCACTTTCACTTTTCGCTTTCATGCATTGGAGAAGGAAATGGCAACCCACTCCAGTGTTCTTGCCTGGAGAATCCCAGGGATGGCAGAGTCCGGTGGGCTGCCGTCTGTGGGGTCGCATAGAGTCGGACACGACTGAAGCGACTTAGCAGCAGCAGCAGTGGTGATATAAGACAGACACTCTTTGTGGACCTAGGCCAGCAATCTGTTACCCTGACCTCCTGCATTTCCTGGCTGTACCCAGTTGTTCGAACTGCTTTGAATCACTTGCTCCATCTCCATCTGCCATAGGCTCCTCTGCACCCGTCTTTCTATTCTTAAACTTTCTCTTCTTGCTGGTAAATTTCCATTTTTCAGCCCCTGCCTTCCTCACTCTGCTCTCTTTAAAATCCAGTTGCCTCATCCTGCCACTCCCTATGTGCCTCTTCTTCTGCTGGGTTTCGCCATCACTAGCCCCCTGTGTCTGCATCTTCTGCCTCCGTTTTGGGTCCCTTTTCCCTCCTGCCCCAACCTCCTCTTGCCTCTGTAAGCTCCAGCTCTCCCTGATACCCTCGTGGTTGCTCTCCTTAGAACACAGAGGGCTGACAGAATGGGGACACTGAATACAGTGACAATAATGTCAGCAGCTCAGAGGAGAAAAATGAACAGGGGAAAAAAGGAAAGGAAAAAAAAACTCACAGGTTTTAATTAGATATCCATGCCACTGACTCACACTTAATATGCAAATTTTTAGCCCTTTCATTGTTAAGTGAAATGAGAGTTTTATTTAAATGTAAAAATGGCTGGGAGATGAAGAAGGGTAATTAAGTAGCACAGAAACCAGAAGAAACGTAAGCCTGTGCTTCATGATGCCTGTAATAACACAGGAAAGCAAAAGGATCCGGCTTTATGCAGGGAGTGAGGAGCCATAGCTTAACACAACTCCACTGATACTGCTGCTGGCGGTGATGATCCATCTGTACCTGTGTGGCGTGGACTCTGGTTCAGAGATCAGATCATATCTGACCATCATAGCAATGGTTCTAAGGAATGGAAGGGGCTGGTTAATTGGCTCCATTGTACAGTTGAGAACTAGAGGCTCAGAAGTTGTAATGGCTTATTCAAGATCTAGTTGGTAAATGGAATCACCTGGGGATATTTCTCCTACTCTGCACGGCCAGAATTGGGATCTCAGCACTAATGAAAAAGGCTGGATTACAGAGACGAGGTAAAGAACCTGAGCTATAAAAAGTAATGTTTGTACCTCCATTTGCGGATGAATTTAATTGTAACTTTGGGGAATAAGCCTGGTGGCAGGAAAATTGTTACCCTACCTCAAAGATTCTTCTCTGTGTTATTATTAGCGCATTGAACCACTGTAGTACTTGAAAAACTATAATCCGAAGCATTCATGGTGGTAGTAATTACCATTACTTCTCCTGCGAGGATGCATTGATCATATATGCAATGTCAGGAAATGTGCATTTCACTGTCTCCTCTACTGCATACAACGCTTTAATTATAAGAGCACAAATTTATTAGCAAATAGAATCAAACAATGCATTCAACAGATAAAATGTCCCTGAAATTAATTCCAAGAATAAAAGGTGGGCCAATATTATGTGTGAAGTTATAGAAATTCTGGAAAGAATAAATAACAAGTGTACATTTGTATATGAACTCTCAATAAGTGAGATCTCTCTGCAAATTGAAGGAGCACAACACTTAATGGAAAAACCTAGAGGCGATTGCATGAAAGCAGAAATAAGACATGGGACTCCTGTTATAACTGCCAAAAAAATTCTAACCAATGCAATGAGACAGGAAAATAAATTAAAAAACTACATAAAGAATGAGACAAAAACCATCTTTATTTAAAACTGATAAGATTTTCTTAGTAAGCAAAGCTAATCCATACTTTACTTGAAAAATTGAAGGATATACAGATGTGTTGGATATTTTTTTTTTTAGCAATCAAGCATGCTAAAGATGAAAAGGTATCTTTTATGTACCCTTGTTAAGGACAAGGAGAGATATCTGGTTCAAAACTGTCTTTGTTTTTATTTAGAAAAAAAAAATACCAAAGTAGAAGACTCAAATGTATCTCTCTTCACTTCTTACTGAAATAAATTATAAAAGTTTAGAAAAAAAATGATATATTTTTAGGAAAGCTAAGATTGAAGAACAATCTGTTTCTTAAAATTAACTAGAAACTGATGCTACTTACAAGGAACATTGAGCTGGATTGAATAAATAGAGATATTTTCCAATCATGACAAAACTTATCCTTATGAAGCAAGATACAAAAGAGGAAAGAAAAAAGTATACATCACCTTTACTATCTGTCTCCTTAGATAACAAGGCTTCAACCCAGGGACGACTGAGCAGCCATCACTAATACAGCTAAATGAAAGGAGGCACTGGTTAGCTATCTACTGCTTAGTGACAAGTCAGCTTAAAACTCGGGCTTGAAACAGTAAATATTATAATCTCACACCATTTTTCTTGAGAGTCCCTTGGACTGCCAGGAGATCCAACCAGTTCATCCTAAAGGAGATCAGTCCTGGGTGTTCATTGGAAGGACTGATGTTGAAGCAGAAACTCCAATACTTTGGCCACCTGATGTGAAGAGCTGACTCATTTGAAAAGATCTTGATGCTGCGGAAGATTGAGGGCAGGAGGAGAAGGGGTTGACAGAGGATGAGATGGTTGGATGGCATCAATGACTCAATGGACATGGGTGAACTCCAGGAGGTGGTGATGGACAGGGAGGCCTGGCGTGCTGCGGTTCATGGGATCACAAAGAGTCTGACACGACTGAGCAACTGAACTGAACTGAACTGAACTGAACCATTTTTCTAAGTCAGGAATTTAAGAATTGCTTAACTAGATGTTTCCGACTCAGCATTTTTCATGAGGCTGATGTCAGGGCATCACTTGAGGATGAATCACCTGCAGGCTCGACTGGGGCAGGAGGATCTGCTCCCAAGGTGACTCGGTTATGTGCCTAGCAAGTCAGTACTTGATGAGGCAGGACCTGACACCATCCCTCATGTTATGACCGCCTGCATTCCTTCAGAATCAGCTGTCCAAGAGAGAGGCAAGAAACAGAGCAAAGGTGTCCGTATGACTTAGCCTTGTGGGTCACATGCCACCTCTCAGGCGTATGCTGCGGTCACAAAGCCAGTGCTAGTGCAATGTGGACGTGGATATTAGAAGGAGGAGAGCACTGGGGCCTCTAGGAGGCCTCTAGATACTAGATTATCTAAGATAGCACAATGGACTTGCAATACCAGCACAGCTTCAAAGCCGATCAGCAGATACTATTCCTGGACCCTCATTTATGCAACTTCGTCCATCATGACTGTGTATCAGAAATTCCAGAGGACAATGGAAAAAGCCCCATTTCAATAAAGCAGACATGTAACAGGGAGAAGCCAGTGAGATGCTGGGAAATGAACCAAGAGCTTGACACCACCATACATATTTCAGGAACAGAACTAAAAGGGCATCGAAACATTATCCAGAGGCAGAGAGTCAGGGCAAGGAGGTGTCCGCTTACCACCAGATTGTACCATTCTTCTTCCTCTGTGTATGGATGTATGCATGTGTGTTTAGTCCTGTCCAAGTCTTTGCAACCTTATGGACTGTTGTAGCCCTCCAGGCTCCTCTGTCCATGGGATTTTCCAGGCAAGGATACCAGAATGGGTTGTCACTTCCTATGTACCCTTTATTCACTGTCCCCCAGTGGAAGATTGTACCATTTTTTGAGAGTACATACTGAAAGAATGTTGCAGAAAAAAGAAAAAGAAAGACACAAGAATTTCAGGAAGAGTGTACTTTAAAAATTGCTTCCATTGTACAACATTGTGTATGCACATAATGCTACTGAAGTATACACTTAAAATGACTAAAATATAAGATTTATGCTATGTATATTTTATCAAAATTAAAACAAAATTGATTCCCAAGACCCTAGTAAAAATTTTAAAAAACTGTCTAGCAACCTCAAAAGATGGCTTCATAAAAGGACTTACGGGGGCAACACTGAAAAATAATGCCATAAGGTCTGAGGAGGAAAGTTAACAAAATGAATTCAGAAGTTCAAGAAGGTAGATCAGGAAAATGAGCAAGGAGGCTTAAAACAACAATGAAATTTAAAATCTACATTGGGCTTAGAACACACAAGATGTGAAACTTCAGAAAACCAAATCAATGACATAAAGTCCAAAGCTGAGAAGCTCTCCCAGGATATACAGAAAAAGACAAACAGAAGAATTTAATGAGAAAGAGGGAACCAAAAAAAAAAGATGACGGATATGAAGAAAGGGAGTAGAGAGTCAACTGGGTATAATTAGTGTTCCTCAGAACAAACTGCACAGAACCAACAACCGAGTTTTCAGTAAATACTCAGTTCCTTGTGCCTGATCAAGGGAGCCCTAGACTTCCCTGGTGGTTCAGACGGTAAAGAATCTGCCTGCAATGCAGGAGACCCTGGTTCAATCCCTGGGTTGAGACGATCCCCTGACCCAGGAAATGACAACCCACTCTAGTATTCTTACCTGGAGAATTCCACAGACGGAGAGCCTGGAGGGCTACCGTCCATGGGGTCACAAAGAGCTGGACATGACTGAGTGACTAACACTCTCACTTTTCATACAAGAGGAGGAATTGAACACAAGACCCATGTCTACATCTCAGGAGAGAGCTTTAAACCCAAAGATAAAACAGGAACGTGTTCACACCTTGAAGCAGCAAATGAATCAGCCATAAAGTTCCGAAGCTTGGAAAAGCCTCAGTGTTCTGCATTCCAAAGGCCAAATATTGATCTAAGGAGACAGTAATACAGGAATTTTGAGGATAAAGATGGTGACCTTTGGGTTTCATACTCAGAAAAGATGCCAAATCACACTTGGTGGCAACAAAAAGGTCTTCCTAAATGTCTGCTCCTTGAAGGGTGCTGTGCATGCTTCTTACTGTATTTCCAGCACCTACTACAGCTGCTGTTGCAAACCAGATTTTCAATAAATATTTATCACATGAAAGAAGAAATATATCAACAATCGGAACAGACAACATTCACACATCTTTTTTGGTGTGCTTGTTAAAATGTATTCTAAACAACTTTGAGAGGAAACAATGGGACAGATTGACAAATGGTTCCTACAAGGGATTCATGAAAGGAGTAGTGAGAACTGGGTTTTAAAGAGACGAGGCCGCAGAATTGCAATAGATCAGACAATTAAGCTAACTGAGAGTACAAATGTCACAATATACATAGTCTTGGATTATAAATTCAAAATGTGGCTTTGATAAAGCCTCAGAGTGTTGAGGCAGGATGAGGTTGGCGGGGGTTGAGGGGGGGCGGTCCTGCAATTCTCGTCTCAAATAGGAGCACAAGAGAAAGCATTTTGCTTGACCTGAATAATTAGAGTCACACAGGTTAAAAACATTTCTGGGAAACCTACATGTAAGTACCAGGATGAATAGAAGCATGATATATTCATTTCACAAAAACTATAGAGGATAAAAGGGGGAAAATATATTTCAAAGAGCACAGAGTATAAAACACAGAAACTACGAGACAGGACAAAAGCGGAAAACAAAAAGATGACAAGGAACAAACACATCACTTCTAATAATACCTGCAAGTGGGTTAAACTCCCTATTAAGAAGAAAGGCTCAGAGTGGATTAAAAAAAGAAGAAAGCACAATACATTTCAGTTCTGTTTATAAAAGATATACCTAATCAGAATAATACAAATGTTTCTTCTAAAGATGAGCAAATGACTTTTAGTATTAAAAATCAAAGCAATAAATATAATATTCATGTCAGATAATGTTGAATGCAAGATTAAAAACATTAAATTCTGAAAAAGGGTCACTTACATAAAGGGAACAACTCATAGGGAAGCTTTAATTATTTTTAAACCTCATGAATGAAATATACAAAGCAAAAAAATATTGGAAATGCATGAAAAATAATATTAAAATCTGGTAGTATTCACTTTTAGTATTTGAAATAGCTCAGCTTTAATTTCCATCACCTACACTGGCTTTGTTTGTAGTGATGCTTTCTAAGGCCCACTTGACTTCAGATTCCAGGATGTCTGCCTCTAGGTGAGTGGGATGACACCATCGTGGTTATCTGGGTCATTAAGATACTTTTGTATAATTCTTCTGTGTAGTCTTGCCACCTTTTCTCAATATCTTCTGCTTCTGTTGGAGAAGGAAATGGCAATCCACTCCAGTACTCTTGCCTGGAAAATCCCATGGATGGAGGAGCCTGGTAGGCTACAGTCCATGGGGTCGTAAACAGTCAGACATGGCTAAGTGACTTCACTTTCACTTTTCACTTTCATGCATTGGAGAAGGAAATGGCAACTCACTCAGTGTTCTTGCGTGGATAATCCCAAGGATGAGGGAGCCTGGTGGGCTGCCGTCTATGGGGTCGCACAGAGTTGGACACGACTGAAGCGACTTGGCAGCAGCAGCTTCTGTTAGGTCCATACAATTTCTGTCCTTTATTGTACTTATCTTTGCATGAAATATTTCCTTGGTATCTCTGATTTTCTTGAAGAGATCTCCAGTCTTTCCTATACTATTGTTTTCCTCTAATTCTTTGAATTGATCACTAAGGAAGGCTTTCTCTTATCAATTCTTGCTATTCTTTTGAACTCTGCATATTCGGTATATTTTTCCTTTTCTCCTTTGCCTTTAGCTTCTTTTCTTTCCTCAGCTATTTGCACAGCCTCCTCAAACAACTGTTTTGCCTTTTTGCACTTGTTTTTCTTGGGGAATTTCTAGATCACTGCCTCCTGTATAATGTCATGAACTTCCATCCATATTTCTTCAGGCACTCTATCAGATCTAGTCCCCTGAATTTATTTGTCACTTCCACAGTATAATCATAAGGGATTTCATTTATGTCATACCTGAATGGTCTAGTGGTTTTCCCTATGTTCTTCAATTTCAGTCTGAATTTAGCAGTAAGGAGTTCATGATCTGAGCCACAGTCAGCTCCCAGTCTTGTTTTTGCTGACTGTATAGAGCTTCTCCATCTTTGGCTGCAAAGAATATAATCAATCTGATTTCTGTGTTGACCATCTAAAGATGTCCAATCATGCTGTTAAAGTGATACATTCAATGTTCCAGCAAATTGGGAAAACTCAGCAGTGGCCACAGGACCAGAAAAGGTCAGTTTTCATTCCAATCCCAAAGAAAGGCAATGCCAAAGAATGTTCAAACTACCACACAATTGCACTCATCTCACACACTAGCAAAATAATTCTCAAAATTCTATAAGTGAGGCTTTAACAGGACAAGAACCAAGAACTTCCAGATGTTCAAGCTGGATTTCGAAGAGGCAGAGGAACCAGAGATCAAATTGCCAACATCTGTTGGATCATGGAAAAGCAAGAGAGTTCCAGAAAAACATCTACTTCTGATTTATTGATTATGTCAAAGCCTTTGTGTGGATCACAACAAACTGTAGAAAATTCTTAAAGAGATGGGAATACTAGACTACCTTACGTGCTTTCTGAGAAATCTGTGTGCAGGTCAAGAAGCAACAGGTAGAGCCGGACATGGAACAATGGACTTTCCCCAAATTGGGAAAGGAGTTAGCTTACTTATGTGTAGAATACATCTTGCGAAATGCCAGACTGGATGAAGTATAAGCTGGAATCAAGATTGCCAGAAGAAATATCAGTCACCTCAGATATGCAGATGACACCACCCTTATGGCAGAAAGTGAAGAGGAACTAAGGAGCCTCTTGATGAAAGTGAAAGAGGAGAGTGAAAAAGCTGGCTTAAAACTCAACATTCAGAAAACCAAAATTATGGCATCTGGTCCTATCACTTCATGGCAAATAGATGGGGAAACAGTGGAAACAGTGTCAGACTTTATTTTTAGGGGCTCCAAAATCACTGCAGTTGGTGACTGCAGCCATGAAATTAAAAGACGCTTGCTCCTTAGAAGAAAAGTTATAACTGACCTAGATAGCATATTAAAAGCACAGATATTATTACTTTGCCAACAAAAGTCCATCTAGTCAAAGCTATGTATTTTCCATTAGGCATGTATGGATGTGAGAGTTGGACTATAAAGAAAGCTGAGCATCAAAGAACTGATGCTTTGAGTTGTGGTGTTGGAGAAGACTCTTAAAAGTCCCTTGGACTGCAAGGCGATCAAACCAGTCAATCCTAAAGAAAATCAGTCCTGAATATTCATTGGAAGAACTGATGCTGAAGCCAGGACTCCAATACTCTGGCCACCTGATGTGAAGAACTGACTCATTGGAAAAGACCCTGATGCTGTGAAAGATTGAAGGCAAGAGAAGGGGATGGCAGAGAATTAAATGGTTGGATGTCATCACCAACTTGATGGACATGAGTCTGCATATGCTCCGAGAGTTGGTGATGGACAGGGAGGCTGGTGTGCTGCAGTTCATGGGGTCACAAAGAGTCAGACAGGACTGAGCAACTGAACTGAACTGAACTGATTATTCACTTTTGGTTTTATAACTTTGAGGAAGCCAACAATTCAGTATGTTTATATACAAACTGAATAATAAAATTATCTCTGTGTATGGATATACATCTATAGTATATGATATTAAATGGAATAATTTTTATACAGTGCTGATAGTAATGGAAATTACTATTTTCCAAAGATTGGAAAAGCATTTGGAAATTTCTTATAAAGTTAAGTGTAAACTTATATGACTTATCAATTCTATTTCTAGCTTTATCCATAATAGTCAAAAAGTAGAAACAATCATTGTACATTAACTGGCAAATAGGCAAGTAAATACCGGTATATTCATATAATGAAACACCACTTAGCAACAACAACAAAACTTATACAACAAACATGAATGAGACACAAAAGCTGAGGAAAGAAGACTGAAATAAAAATACATGGTCTCAGATTGTATAAATTTTGTATATTTTTCTAGAATATAAATATGTTGCCTATTATGTGTGCTTATGAAACTCTAGAGAAAAGTCTAGTACATAGCAGCTGAAAGAAGGTCAGTGTTTGCCTCAAGGTGGGGTGGAGATAAGATTTGGATATGAAAATAAGGGGACTTTTTGAATTGAAGGGAACATGCTGTATCTTAATTAAGGTGGTGGTTATAGGCATGCATGCATTTGTCAAAACTCACTAGTTACAGCTGGAGGAGGAAATGGCACCCCACTCCAGTATTCTTGTCTGGAGAATCCCATGGACAGAGGAGCCTGGTGGGCTACAGCCCATGGGACCAGAGAGTCAGACACGACTGAGTGACTGAGCATGTGTCACCAGTTATGGAGGGATCTGGAGGGTATTTTGCTAAATGAAACAGGTCAAACCAAGACAAATGCTGTATGACCTTACTTATATGGAGGATCTAACATATTAAAAAAAAACACAAAACAACTCAGAGGAAGTTATCAGATTTGTTGTTACCAAGGTGGGGGGATGGGAGATTGGATGAAGATGGTTGAACGGTGCAAACTTGCAGTGATAAGTAAGTTCTGAGGAAGTAGTATGCAACCTGGTGACTGTAGCTAACCCTGCTGTATGGTATGTTTGAAAGTTGCCAAGAGAGTAGATCATAAAAGTTCCCTTTATGAGAAAAAAACATCTAGGTACATGAGGGGATGAGTGTTAACTAAACTTATGTTGTGATCTGTGCGTGTCCTTGTGCTGTATACCTTAACATTATTCAGGGTTTATGTTAATTATAGCTCAATAAAGTTGGGAGAAAAAAACCCTCACTGGTCCACACTGCAAATACTCGCATTTTATTTTATGTAAGTTATGAAAACACATGTCCTTACCTTCTATTCACTGTCTATTCAGCAGCTTGATTTGCCTTCCATATCCTACATAAACCTCATCTGACATCAGCGTCATGTGGACAGAAAGACACACATAACGGAGTATAGATGTTGTCTTGGTTCTGAGTCTTTGTGTTGGTCAGGATAATGAGTAGAGCTGCAGACTCAGGAGTTAGCAAGCTAGGTCAATTTACCTTAGAAAGTTAAGCTACCATTGGACCAAGGATATATCTACCTACCATTGGATAGATATATAGATTAGGTAAGAAAGCAGAGATCTGATGGCCTAGAGCAGTGATCCTCAACATTTTTGGCTCCAGGGACCGATTTCATGGACTCAATGGACGTGAGTCTGAGTGAACTCCGGGAGTTGGTGATGGACAGGGAGGCCTGGCGTGCTGCTGTTCATGGGGTCGCAAAGAGTTGGACACGACTGAGTGACTGAATGGAACGGAATAGAATTTGTCCATGGACCAGGGGTGGGGGAGATGGGGGTTTCAGGATGATTCAAATACATTACATTTATCATGAACTTTACTTCTATTGTTATTACATCAGCTCCACTTCAGATTGTTAGTCATTAGACCCTGGAGGTTCAGGACCCCTGATCTAGGGTTTTCATTAGATACAGAGAAAAGACAGGTAAAAACTTATTCAGCTATTTTACTAGCTGTTATATAACACTTGTTGGGGCCACTTTGAAAGATTTTGGTAAAGAGTTAGCTTGTCTTAAAATATGTTTATTCTCTTCTTGTGACCAAACTTGATTCCTTGTAATGCAAAGTTATAGTTGGGCCAGCTACAGGTGGTCCTAAATTTTATTCAGGTTACAAAAGTTTCACTTGCTAAGCCCCAGCAACACTAGGCTGCTTATACATTCCCAATTACACCATGTAAGTTCTTCAGTCGCTCAGTCGTGTCCAGTTCTTTGCGACTTCATGGACTGCAGCATGCCAGGCTTCCCTGTGCTTCAGCATCTCCCTGAGTTTACTCAAACTTATATCCATTGAGTTGGTGATGCCATCCAACCATTTCATCGTCTGTCATCCCTTCTCCTCTTGCATTTAATCATTCTCAGCATCAGGGATTTTTCCAATGAGTCAGTTTTTCACATCAGATGGCCAAAATATAAGAGTTTCAACTTCAGCATCAGTCCTTCCAATGAATATTCAAGACTGATTTCCTTTAGGATTGACTGGTTTGATCTCCTTGCAGTCTAAGGGACTCTCAAGAGTCTTCTCCAACACCACAGTTCAAAAGCATCAATTCTTCAGCACTCAGCTAGCTTTCTTTATAGTCCAACTCTCACAACCATACATGACTACTGCAAAAAACATAGCTTTGACTAGATGGACCTTTGTCAGCAGAGTAATGTCTCTGTTTTTTAATATGTTGTCTAGGTTGGTCATGTAAGTTCTTATTTCTACATTTTTTATTTTGCTGTCTTCACCACCTGGGATATTCTTTTGCTCCACCTCACTCATATTGTTCCCTTTCCTTTGACTAAATTCTGACTAATTTTTGAGTCATATTAGTAGTCACCTCTTCAGGAGGCCATCCCTGATTCCCCCATATTTCCCAGTTGGATGAAATGATCCTGTTCTGTGAACACACATGTACCATATTGTGCTGTAACCATATATTACTATGCCTGCGTCTTTCACTACATGGACTCCTTGAGGCAAAGTATCCTGCTATTTATCTTTCTAACCCCATCATCACACAGAGTACCTGACACATAAGATCCACTCACTAATTCCTTCTTGAGTAATTGAACAAGTGCATAAATAAATAAATAATTGAAAGAATGTTGTTTCCAGTGGCCACCTGTTTAACCAGTCCAGGTTCCCTCTATAAAATGCATAGGTTACTCTTTGTCTTAATTTATTTTTCTGTCCACATTTAGAGAGAAAATCTTTGTGAACACAATATGAGATTAAATCAGCGTGGCAAGTCACTACATTTAAGGGATGATTTTGGTGATGACAGGGGTGATAATGATGGCGACGTCATTGCAGTGTTTTACAGGATCAAATGTGTAGTCAAAGCATGGAAACAGTGAGAAGACAAGAGGGTCCTGAACAAAGACTCGGCAGGTACCAACAAACAGCAGTAGTCATGCAGGATGCCCAGAGACACAGAGCTGGAAGGATCCAAATGGAAAAGGTGAGGGGGCGGGGCTTAAATTAGGAGCTTGGGATTAACATAGACACACTGCTGCTGCTAAATCACCGCAGTTGTGCCCGACTCTGTGCGACCCCATAGACAGCAGCCCACTAGGCTCCCCTGTCCCTGGGATTCTCCAGGCAAGAACACTGGAGTGGGCTGCCATTTCCTTCTCCAATGCATGAAAGTGAAAAGTGAAAGTGAAGTCCCTCAGTTGTGTCTGACTCTTTGCGATCCCATGGACTGCAGCCTACCAGGCTCCCCCGTCTATGGGATTTTCCAGGCAAGAGTACTAGAGTGGGGTGCCATTGCCTTCTCCGAACATAGACACACTACCTACATATAAAAAGCCTACATTCAAAATGGGCTTCCCAGGTGGCGCAAGTGGTAAAGAGCAGGCCTGCCAATGCAGGAGACCTAAAGGGTGCAGGTCTGGTCCCTGGGTTGGGAATATCCCCTGGAGGAGGGCATAGCAACCCACTCCAGTATTCTTGCCTGGAGAATCACATGGACAGAGGAGCCTGCTGGCTACAGTCCATAGCGTTGCAGAGTCGGACATGACTGAAGCTACCTAGCATGCACACATAGACAAAAAACACAGCCAACAGGGACCTACTATACAGCACAGGGAACTCTACTCTGTGCTCTGTGATTATCTATATGGGAAAATCATCTAAAAATAATGATATATGTATACATATGCCCTGTAAATGGAGAAGACGATGGCACCCCACTCCAGTACTCTTGCCTGGAAAATCCCATGAATGGAGGAGCCTAGTGGGCTGTAGTCCATGGGGTCGCTAAGAGTCGGACACGACTGAGGGACTTCACTTTCACTTTTCACTTTCATGCACTGGAGAAGGAAATGGCAACCCACTCCGGTGTTCTTGCCTGGAGAATCCCAGGGACGGGGGAGCCTGGTGGGCTGCCATCTATGGGGTCGCACAGAGTCAGACACAACTGAAGCAACTTAGCAGCAGTAGCAGCAGCATGGCCTGTTAAATTGCTTCAATTGTATCCAACTCTTTGCAACCCCATGAATTGTAGCCCACAAGGCTCCTCTGTCCATGGGTTTCCCCAGGCAAGAATACTGGAGTGGGTTGCCATGCCCTCCTCCAGGGGATCTTCCATATCCAGGGATCAAACCCAGGTCTCCTGCAGCTCCTGCATTGTAAGCAGATTCTTTACCACAAAACCACCAAGGAAACCTGTATTTGTGTATGTATGTGTGTGTGTATTCAGTTTGCTGAATACCTGAAACTTTAAGGGAAAAAAAAGAAGCATAAATAGATCTTAGGAGTGAAGGCAGGTGAGATGTGATTGCACAGGTCAGGCAATCTGCTTCAGCAATGCCATGAGATATGGACATGCAGGCAGCCACTCAGATGCCTCAGCACAAAGGTGTCTCCTGGTCCCTTTTGGAATCCTGCTGGGAACTAAACCACTTGGGCTCCCAGGAGTACAGCTGCAGCTGGAGGTGGCTCCTGAAGCTCCAGGTACATTTCACCTTAGCTTCCATCAGACATGCTGGAAACATTGGGAGATTCTTAACTTCAGCTCAAAGTGTATGGCCATGCCTTTGCTCCAGCCCCCTTCTGGCTCCTCGGGACAGGAAGTGCTGAGGGAAAGATATTCGGAGGGTTGCAGGCAGCCTGGAGCAGACGCAGGAGTAAAAAGATTGGGAGGGGTGCTGGGAGGGGGAGAAGGAATGGCAAGGGGTGCAGCCTGGCCCCAGAGGAGGAACCTCCAGATATTCTGTGGACTGGTATCCTGGGGCCCCCTGCAGCCAGTGATGCTCTGAAAATAAGGCTCCTTCCTTCATTAGCAGTGCTGGGAGCATCCTTGCTGCCCACAAGGGAGACAACGTCTTTCACTGCAGATGTAATTACTGCATCCGGTTCCAAGCGTGCAGGGACACATAAGCAGGGGCTCAGTGGAGCAGGAGGAGGCCCGAGGGAGTCTTGAGCAGAAAGCATTTCTGGCCGGCGGTAGTGTGGAGAGGGGAGGTAAGCTGAGCAGAAGGAAGGTGGGGAGTAAGAGAATTCTGGAAGCAGAGGACGGGCAGTTCTGATTACATCAGTTACTTCTCTAAACGTTGCTCTTAGGAAGCAAAATCATCCAGAGAATCATTAAAAGAAACCATTTGTAGCACCCCCGAGGGAGTGACTCACCAGTAAGTGATTCTGGAATGGGGAAACTGTTGATAAAATAAGAAAAGGGAAAAACAAAATGAAAAGACAGGAAGGGCTTCAGTGCCCACCTCTTCTCACTAATGAGGCTTTGCAGGCTGCCAGGAGTGGGGTGAGGGCCTTGGGCTTTGCTTCAGGTGGTCCAGGGGAGATCGGATTCCCGCACCTCCTCACAGCTCTAGTTCCTGTGTGCGGGAGTCATGCACAGCCTCCAGCTGGGAAGCCCAGATTCAAAGCGGCAACTCTTTTCGCTTCAAGATTTCACTTCCCCTTGATCCCTCTCACGTCCAGTGGGGGTTCCCTCTCAGAGGCTGGGCCATTCGAAGACTGGAGGGCCCCTCTCCAATTAAATCCTCCACTTTATATCATAATGTGACTTCCTGCTCCTCCATCCCTCCCTTCTCTGCCTCTCATAGGAGCAGAAGCAATAATCAAGCACAGTCACTATCTTGAAGGGCTTCCCTCATAGCTCAGCTGGTAAAGAATCTGCCTGCAGTGCAGGAGACCCTGGTTTGATTCCTGGGTTGGGAAGATCCCCTGGAGAAGCAATAGGCTACCCATTCCAGTATTCTTGGGCTTCCCTGTGGCTCAGCTGGTAAAGAATCTGCCTGCAATGTGGGAGACCTGGGTTCAATCCCTGGGTTGAGAAGATTCCCCTGGAGAAGGGAAAGGCTACGTACTCCAGCAGTCTGACCAGAATTCCATGGACTGTATAGTCCACGGGGTCGCAAAGAGTCAGACAGGACTGAAGG
Source organism: Aepyceros melampus (assembly GCA_006408695.1). Classification (NCBI taxonomy): domain Eukaryota; kingdom Metazoa; phylum Chordata; class Mammalia; order Artiodactyla; family Bovidae; genus Aepyceros; species Aepyceros melampus. Next base: position 11,201 of record SJXQ01001432.1, on the reverse strand, counting down.
ACATTCAGTTTCACTCACTTTCACTATCTTGAAGAAGGCAAGAATGTCCTCCACCTCTGCCATCTTTTCTAGAGTCAAGCCTTGACCTCTTCCCTGAGGAGGTAAGACCTGGAACTGGGGAAGCCTACAAAGGCCAGTTCTCTGAGGAAGAAGACCAGATGGAGATGCTGGCAGGGATGGGAGCCCCAAATTGTGGCATCTCACAGATTCATGAGCATAAGATGCTAAATTCACTCCTACGATATGTCCAAATTGAACAGTATGTGCTAAAGTGAGTCATCCCCGCTCTTTGAGCGCACCCCGTTTATAAAGCTACTGAGCTTTCCAGCAAAAGTCAGAGGTTCTCCACAAGGACAGGGTCAGTCAGGAGATAAGGACCACCTTCCACATCATGGGTCACTACCCTCTGGAGACCCAGACTGGCAGGAGGCTCGCTCTTGGGTAAAACTGTGGCATAAAGAAACCTCAGCAGTAAGACTACCTGGTCTCTAGCATGGCGGGCAGTTTTAGAGAAGGACGGACTAGGAAAGATGGTGGGGGAAAGAGAGAAAAGCACTTTGGGATAAGATGGAAGTGCCCCCAACCTTCTAATGCAGATCAGACTTGAGTGTCTGTGAAACCAAGCAGGACCCTGTGAGGCTCCAGGCCATAAAGCCTTTTTGTGTCCCCTATTTCTCGATTATAGAAAATAGGCTTCATTCAGCCTCTGTGACTTTCCCGAGTTCCAGTAGGCAGATTCAAACAGTGGCTAATAGAGAAGAGTGGGGGTATATGCAGTGATAAGGAAGGAGCAGTCAAGGAACAATAACGAGCCTTGGGGGGCAGGGTCCTGCTTTTCTCTCAAGGGATACACAGAAAAATTATTTTTGAGCTGTTTTGCAGATACTGAAAGCCCCTCCAGGTGGGAGTAGTTAACTGTGTGCTGCCCATAAGCACTAGACCTCAAATGCATTGGGACAAGATGGTTGATAATGCTGACTCTGAGTTTCCTCTCCATCAGCCAGTCAGAAGAATGTCCATGAACTGATCACACCCTCCTTTTTGCACCATTACTATACAACTCCTCACTACCGCCTCCAGGTTGGGACACAGTTTTGAGGGCATCAGCCCACTGTAGTCCTCTTTGCTGGCAAAGCAATGAAGCTATCCTTTCCCAATGAACCTAAAACTCTTTCTCTGAGATTTAATTTGGTGTTGAGGTTCAGAGGCTGCATTCAGCTTCACCTTCCCTACCCAGCCTTCACTCCATGCGCCAGACTCCCCTTTTACCACCCAGATGTTGCTCTCTAACATCTGGAGGCTAGTCTCAGAGGACCTCTTCTACCCCTACCTGTCCCCACATTTCCTCTGGCTTCTATAAGACAGGTACAGGATTGATGGATAAGCATTCAGTCTTTCATAGGAGGCCTCTAATCACAGGCATTGTGCCAGGTGCTGGGAACATCACGTGTTTAAACCCCTTACCTGTTCTCTTCTGTGTGGGGAGGGGAGAGCGATCTTCTCTGGGTGGGATGGAGCTCACCATCTCAAGGAAAAGTCAGTGAACCAGTGAGTCAGTTGATTAAGATAAACCACGCCTTTGATGCCAGAGCAGCCAGAGAGCTGAGCAAGTACGGAGGCTGGCGGATGCCGCTCCTTCATCCTCAGTGGCAAGCCTGCTCCACAGCCCATGGGACACCTGGATGGATGCTGTGTACCTGATGTACTGAGGTGGTGAGGAACCCTTGGCCATCACTGATTGCTGCAAGACTTGGAGCCAGAGTCCATATGTCTATCTCAGCCTGATTCTTACTGATTTAAGCGTGGAATCCCCTTAGCAACCCAGAGCTCCTTAGTTAATTCCCAGGGCCTCCCAGTACCCATGGGTCCCTGACTCATGATGGAGACAATTGCCTTGAAATTAACTGGGAACCCCCCGGCAGCTCCCTCTCTGTCTGGTTTCTATAAGGAAGAGCCTTTCCCTGGTGATGAGACCCTCACCACACCACGTGGGAACATCATGTTTACGAGTCCCTCCCCACGCCCCTCTGAACAGGGACCCTACTAGGCTCAGCTGGCTCACACACTGCCTGTCCAGCACATGGTGAATTTAACCGGAACTACTTTGACTTTAAATAGTTCCGTTCCGTTCAGTCGCTCAGTGCTGTCCGACTCTTTGCGACCCCATGAATCACAGCACACCAGGCCTCCTTGTCCATCACCAACTCCCTCAGTTCACTCAGACTCACGTCCATTGAGTCCGTGATGCCATCCAGCCATCTCATCCTCGGTCGTCCCCTTCTCCTCCTGCCCCCAATCCCTCCCAGCTTCAGGGTTTTTTTCCAGTGAGTCAACTCTTCGCATGAGGTGGCCAAAGTACTGGAGCTTCAGTTTGAGCATCATTCCTTCCAAAGAAATCCCAGGGTTGATCTCCTTCAGAATGGACTGGTTGGATCTCCTTGCAGTCCAAGGGACTCTCAAGAGTCTTCTTCAACACCACAGCTCAAAAGCATCAATTCTTCAGCGTTCAGCCTTCTTCACAGTCCAACTCTCACATCCATACATGACCACAGGAAAAACCATAGCCTTGACTAGACGGACCTTAGTCGGCAAAGTAATGTCTCTGCTTTTGAATATGCTATCTAGGTTGGTCATAACTTTTCTTCCAAGGAGTAAGTGTCTTTTAATTTCATGGCTGCAGTCACCATCTGCAGTGATTTGGAGCCCCCCAAAATAAAGTCTGACACTGTTTCTACTGTTTCCCCATCTATTTCCCATGAAGTGATGGGGCCAGATGCCATGATCTTCGTTAAATAGTACAGACTCAATTTAAAACAGTTGGAGCAAGAACAGGTGATAGAGAGGAACGTTGGTCCTGGAGATACAGAGGCTTTTAGGAATAGAGGTAAACTGCTGTGCAGAAGGAATACTAAGAGTTACAAGTGCTCGTGGCTGGCCCTGAGATGCTTCCCGTCCACCATCAAGGGTGCCCATCTAGGAAGTAGGAAGAAGCTAACTTCTCTGATGTTCCTTCAACAGCTGTCCAGATGTAGGAGCTCCGTGCCTAAATTAAAGTCCGTTATCTCCAGGGGTGGCCGAGGTGCGTGAGTGTGAAGCCAGGCTGGTTATTTTCTATTGAAGCCTACAATTTTTGTTCAGCAGCAAAAGTCACTGTGGACCCACCGCTGAGGCCAATTAGATCTACAGCACTTGTAAAGCCAGTCTCAATTTTATCAGTGTCCAACTGATTTCAATGGCATAATTTGATATCGCAACAGCATAGAGAATGCTTTACAACAGACGGCAGGCAGCCCTGGATGCCTTTCCAATTCTAATTTTACTTTTGAGTTAGTTGGGATTTTCACTTGCTAGATGCACGTTAATATCCCTTCTTACATTATCATCTAAAGAGTATTTGGAATAGATACTTCCAAATTCCCTTTACCCTTCCTCTGTAAAACGGCATATTCCTACTGACTCCTTCCTGGTTGATAGTGGGGAAATGGAGACAAAGGTTTAGTGATCCAGCAGATTTACATAGATAATGAGTAGATCAGACATGCCATGTTCCTCGTTAAATCCTGATGCCAGAACATCTCATTCTTGCATGTTCTAGTGACTTTAGAATAAAGACCAACTTCTATAAAGGACTCTGAATGATCCAGCCCCTGATTCCCCCACCCCAGCCCATGGTCTCTCTTGCTATTTCCATATTCAAGACGTGGGGCTTTCAGGTGTCCGCAAAGTGATTCAGTTTCACATACAATTATATCTTTTTTTTTTTTTCAGATTCTTTTCCCTTATAGGTTATTACGAAATATTGAGTACTACACAGTAGCTTGGTTATTTATTTTATACATAATAGTGTATATCTGAAGTCTTCCCTGGTGGCTCAGACAATAAAGAATCTGCCTGCAATGAAAGAGACCCGGGTTTGATTCCTGGGTGGGGAAGATCCCCTCGAGTAGAAAATGGCAACCCACTCCATTATTTTTGCCTGGAGAATCCCACAGACAGAGAGCCTGCTTAGCTACTGTCCATGGGGCCACAGAGGATCAGACGTGACTGAGCAGGCATGCACATACAGAGAATGTGTATCTGTTAATCCCAAACTCCTAATTTATACCTCCTCTCTGCTTTCCCCCTTGCTAACTATTGTAAATCAACTATACTTGAATTAAAAGGAAAACTGAAAAAAAAAATTACTTTGTCATAGGGGGAAAATGCACGTTCTCTGCATTAGCAATTAACTCAGCTAAAATGCAACTGAAATATTTCTGATCTTTCCCAGTCATATGACAATAAACTTAAGATGAGTTTTCTTCTAATAAAAAAAAATGACTTAGAAATAAAAAGACGTTTCTTTTGTTTTTTGAAAAGCCACAACCCCATCACCTCAGGGCATTCACACGTGCTATTCCCCTCACCTGGAAGGTTTCCAGTTGGCCCGGCTCTATCACAGAACTGTATCCCCATACTTAACTGTGATTCATCTTCCTTTTGTTGGCCATGAGGTGTGGCTTGTGGGATCTTAGTTCACTGACCAGGGATCGAACCCCTGTCCCCAGCAGTGGAAGCATAGAGTCCTAACCACTGAACCACCAGAGAAGTCCCTCCTTTTCATCTCCTATGTCTGTTTCAAGCGTCACTATCTCAGGAAAGACTTACCTAGTCTAGCTCACACCACTCTGTCACCCATCCTTAGAGCAATTGCTACACTCAGAAATTACATATTCTTGATGATCCAGCTAATGACTATTTACTGACTAGACTATAAGCGCCACGAGGGCAAGAATTACATCTGCTTTACACATCATTGTTGCTATAGAGGGAACCAAATATTCTTAATGCGTCGAACAAAGGAATGAATTAATGCAAAAGAAAGAGCACCGTCTTACAACAGATATCGGGTGGCATTTCCAATGCCAAATTTGCGTTTGAGTTACTGGGGCTTTTCACTTGGTACTATTTTCATTCAGTCAGTAAGTCATGTCTGACTCTGCGACCCCACGGACTGCAGCACATCAGGCTTCCCTGTCCTTCGCTGTTTCCTGGAGTTTGCTCAAACTCATGTTCATTGAGTCCGTGATGCCATCCAACTATCTCATCCTCTGTCACCCGCCTCCTGCCTCAGTCTTTTCCAGCATCAGGGTCTTTTCCAATGAATCAGCTCTTTGCATCAGGTGGCCAAAGTACTGGAGCTTCAGCTTCAGTATCAATCCTTCCAATGAACAGTCAGGACTGATTTCCTTTAGGATTGACTGGTTTGATCTTGCTGTCCAAGGGACTCTTAAGAGTCTTCTCCAGCACCATACTTTGAAAGCATCAGTTCTTCAGTGCTCAGCCTTCTTTATGAGCCAACTCTCATATCTGTGCATGGCTTCTGGAAAAACCACAGCTTTGACTATCCGGATCTTTCTTGGCAAAGTGATATCTATGCTTTTTTTTTTCCACTCTGTATAATACATGTTAATATCCATTCTTATTTTTATAATTGAAAAAGTCCGAGGAAGAAGGTAAGGTTACTCCAGGGCAGCCTTATTTCTGATCTATATTGTTGATCAACTTGGTGTTAAGAGGGTGAGAAGCATTAAGTATAGTCACACATGAAGAATCACAGCTCAAGATCTCATGATGGCTTGTGCTAAGGTAAGTTATTTCACCTGGCCCTTAGAAAACTCTGGGGATTATTCTCTATTTCCTAGTGAGGGCTTCTCCTCAGGGAGGAAGAGACAAGGATACTCCCAAGGCACTGAGCCCACATTCCTAGTTCCCCAGGCTTCACTCATCACTTTGGAGCCAGGGTCAGGGCCATCAGCTATATCAGCTCCACACTGATGCTGGTTGCCCGCATCCCTCTGACAGGATGCTCTGCCCTCCCCCTGCTCACACAAAAGAACTTCAGTCTCCCAAAGAAGAAATTCACAGGGATTTATGACTCAATCAACTCACCCAAAAGGAGCATAAATGGGATTAGTTTTAATATTGTTAAGTTGCAAAAATACAGGCATATGTGCGTGCCAAAGCGAAAATGTACGCAAGCAAAGGAGGAAAGCATATGGGAGCCCATATGGCGAAAAGCACATGGCTAGACCTTCACACACTTCTCATTTACAACAAGAACCAAAGTTAGTGAACATAAATTTGCTTTGCAAAAATATGAGAGGAACAGCTTGTTTGCCCATAACTGTTCCACTGAGCAAGATAGGGATAACCTTGATTTCTCAACTCAGACACCTCTTTCTCACACTCCGGGGATTAATTAGGCTCTTCACACAACTTCAGATTAGAAACAAGAATCCTGGCTGCCTCACAGAGAGACAGAGAAGTGGGCGCAGGACTGGGTGAGGCAGTGGGTCAACCGACAGGCAATCCCATCTGTGGCTGGCACTGGTACCTGGGGTGACTCAGAAGAGAAATGAGGTTGGTGGGTCCCCACAGGTTTATCTTAATTGAAGCAGAGAAGCAATGGAGCCCTACTGCAGACAATGGCAGGGAAGTGGTTTCCACTTGGAGGCTGTGTTTTTCTCAGCACAACATTTAGTGGTGGCTAGAAACTGTCCAGATGCAAGAAGGTAGGTGTGGAATTAGAGAGGAGGATGCAAGAGCATGGGTGCCCCAGATAACAAGCAGAATTTGATACAATACATCACTTTATATTGTACCTGTTCAATCTTTGTACAGCAGACAAAGAGGGACTTGGAAAACAAGAACAATGTTCCCTTCACAGATCTCCCACTTTAGTCACCTGTGAGTCATTTGCCATTAACTTTTTCAAGCCTGTTTCTTAGCCTGGGAAATATTTATCTCTGACCTATTTTAGAGGCTTGCTATAAACCCTCTTGAAATGATGCATGTGGAAATATTTTACAAACAGTACTTTCTTACGTAAGCATGTTGTTAGTGGAAACCTAGAGGTTCATCTTACGTATGATTCCTAGTTTGCATTTTTTAATTTGAAGTAATTATTGATTTAATGGCAACCCACTCCAGCATTCTTGTCTGAAAAATTGCAAGGATAGAGCAGCCTGATGGGCTACAGTTCATGAGTTCTCAAAGAGTCGAACACAACTGAGCTACTAAGCACACACACATACAAAAGTTTGCAAAAATAGTAGAGAGAAGTCTGTGTACTCATCGCGAGCTCCCCCAATGGTGGTATCTTTTCTAATTAAAGCACGTCATTAAGGCCAGATGATTGATTGGGCATGGCACAGTTAACCACGTGATGGGGCTGAGATTGGTTTTTTTTTTTTTTTATGTACTCATATTTTATACCTTTGTGTCTAATTCCAACATTTCATCATGCAAATCATTTCATCTAACTACCCCAATAATCAAGGCATGGAGCTGTCTCTTGATGGCAAAGCAACTGCTTTGAACAACTTCTTTCCCTCCCCTGCACCAACTGCTGGCCACCACTGACAGGTTATGCATCTTGACACTTTTTCCATTTAGTGAATGTTTTAAAAGTGGAAGCATACAGCATCCTACCCTTTGACAATGACTCTGTGCCTTCCTATAATGCCCTCAGGTCCATCTATGATGTCAACTGACATAATAGTTCATTTGCTTTTTATTGCGGAAATACATTTCAAGGTGTGGGTGTAACCAGACACCCCTTGAAGGACAAGTGAGTGAAGTCGCTCAGTCGCGTCCAACTCTTTCCTACCCCATGGACTGTAGCCTACCACTCTCCTCTGTCCATGGGATTTTCCCAGCAAGAGTACTGGAGTGGGTTGCCATGTCCCTCTCCAGAGGATCTTCCTGACCCAGGGATCGAACCTGGGTCTCCCACATTGTAGGCAGACACTTTACCATCTGATCCCCCAGAAGTCCCTGAAAGACATTTGGACTATTTCCAAGTTTGCCTATCACAAATAAAACTGCTGTGTCATTCTGAATTTTCAGGTGGACCAGAGAGGCACTGAATAACTAATAAAGAACTCATGATATTAAAGAGTAAGAGACAAAGACAGAGGTAGGCATAATAATGCATAATAAGAAAGGCACAATTATAAATATTAGCACTTTCCTTTCAGGGCTACTGGGGCAGTAAATTAGCTAAAACATGGAAAGTGTATAACAGGGCTTGACATACAGTAAGCATGATGTTAACATAACCAGCTCTCAGGATGGCTGTAAGTTACAAGGATTCTAAGAAGAAATTTAAATTAAAACATGGCACAATGGCAATTTAGAACACTGTTGGCAACTCATGTATGTGTGTCCAGTGTAATTATAAGCCTTCCATTCATTCCCTCTTGTGGCCCTGGTGATCATCTGAGGAAGTTGGCATAAATAGCCCCGTCCTGCAGTCTAGGAGATTGGGGATCCTGGAGATGATATGATCTTTCTAAAGTCACTCAGGCGCTTAACTGCTTGGGCCAGATTTCAATCCCAGGTTATAAGAATCTGAAGGCTAGCTCTATCCAGCTGAGAAGGCCATGGCACCCCACTCCAGTACTCTTGCCTGGAAAATCCCATGGGCGGAGGAGCCTAGGGATGGGGGAGCCTGGTGGGCTGCCGTCTATGGGGTCACACAGAGTCGGACACGACTGAAGTGACTTAGCAATTGCAGTAGCAGCAGTAGCTGTATCCAGAAGCTGAAGCTCCAATACTTTGGCCACCTGATGCCAAGATCTGACTCACTGGAAAAGACCCCAATGTTGGGAAAGATTGAGGGCAGGATGAGAAGGGGGCAACAGAGGATAAGATGGTTGGATGGCATCATCAACTCAATGGACATGAGTTTAAGCAAACTCCAGGAGGTAGGGAAGAACAGGAAAGCCTGGCATGCTGCAGTTCATGGAGTCACAAAGAGTCAGACATGACTGAGTGACTGAATAAAACAATCTAGAAGCTAATCCTGCCAGCCACGAGGAGTTGACACCTATACACGAGTATGAGTTGGCACTTCCTTTATTTGGAATGTGAGGGACTTGGTAATTTCTTTTAAGTCTTTGTTCTCAAGGACATCCAGGATGAAAAATAAGAGTTGGAGTAGAAACATTCTGGGACCAGTGTATCTCCTAACCTTAATACCTGTCAGAGAGAACAGGAGAGAGACAGACCTGCTCAGCCAGGTCAGGGCCAAGGATGAGGGTTTTGTTGGAACTATACCTTAGATGGAATTCACTTGTCTAGAACTGTCATATCCAGAACAAAGCTGCACTCACCCCCGCACACCCCCCGCCACCCCGCAACCAGGGTATGTGCATGCTTGCTAAGTTGCTTCAGTTCAGTTCAGTACAGTTCAGTCGTTCAGTAGTGTCTGACTCTTTGCGACCCCATGAATCACAGCAGACCAGGCCTCCCTGTCCATCACCAACTCCCGGAGTTCACTCAGACTCAGGTCCATCGAGTCCGTGATGCCATCCAGCCATCTCATCCTTAACACTTATTCCTTATCTTATTTTACATGCTTTCATTTTAGATTAAAAGGTCTTTATCCTTTGGAAACAGTGTTAGACTTTATTTTTTTGGGCTCCAAAATCACTGCAGATGGTGACTGCAGCCATGAAATTAAAAGACACTTACTCCTTGAAAGGAAAGTTATGATCAACCTAAATAGCATATTCAAAAGCAGAGGCATTACTTTGCCAACAAAGGTCTGTCTAGTCAAGGCTATGGTTTTTCCTGTGGTCATGTATGGATGTGAGAGTTGGACTGTGAAGAAGGCTGAGCGCCGAAGAATTGATGCTTTTGAACAGTGGTGTTGGAGAAGACTCTTGAGAGTCCCTTGGACTGCAAGGAGATCCAATCAGTCTATTCTGAAGGAGATCAGCCCTGGGATTTCTTTGGAGGGAATGATGCTGAAGCTGAAACTCCAGTACTTTGGCCACCTCATGCGAAGAGTTGACTCTTTGGAAAGACTCTTATGCTGGGAGGGATTGGGGCAGGAGGAGAAGGGGACAACCAAGGATGAGATGGCTGGATGGCATCACTGACTCGATGGACGTAAGTCTGAGTGAACTCCGGGAGTTGGTGATGGACAGTGAGGCCTGGTGTACTGTGATTAATGGGGTCGCAAAGAGTCAGACATGACTGAGCAACTGAACTGAACTAAACTGATTTTTTATTATTTATCCCTTTTACAATAAATTTGATTTTTTTTACTTTTAATGTTTTTAGCTTTTATGTTTTTGCTTGATTTTTAAAATCTTTTGTTCTTGATTCAATATAAAATGTACAGTTGTCTAACAACATTGTAAAGCCACTATACCTCCAATAAAATTTAAAAAATAAAAAATAAAGATTATGTTATGCTGCAGAGACAAAGCTATTACTTATTCTTGAAAGCTCAAAGTCTTTTCTCAGAGAATGCCCTCCCCGACCATGTCCTTCTTAGTCAGGACTCATCAACTTGATTATGCGGACTTCTTTTTTTCAAGGAGGAATTAAAAATACTTTATCTGTGAATTCAGAGTCACACACAAGTTATCTTTACAGTTCAATTTATTATATAGAAATCACTTGGGTTTTATATTTTCAGTTAAATTCTTAACTGCGATTACAATACTTTAAAAAAAAGATTGCTACATTAATTCAGTACTTTTTCTAGCATATCAAATTGAAATGAAAGTGAAAATGTTAGTCGCTAAGTTGTCAGACTCTTTGCGACCCCACGGTCTATAGGCTGTCAGGCTCCTCTGTCCATGGGGTTCTCCAGGCAAGAATACTGGAGTGGGTTGCATTCCCTTCTCCAGGGGATCTTCCTGATCCAGGGACCGAACCTGAGTCTCCTGCATTGCAGGCGGATTCTTTACCATTGAGCCAGTGGGAATACATACAAAAGTTCAAACTTCAGATTTATGGCACACAGTCTTCAAACCAACACAAACATTCCTTAAAGTTACCATATCAGTCACATGTCATATTTGCAGTTCTGAGCTGTTATCCACACAATAGCTCTCCTTTAAATACAGCAAAATTGACATGCCATGAAGCTCAAAGTTTTATAATCAAGCCAAGGACTCAAAGTTGTGCCATCTCTTGAAAGATTTGGCATTTCTGGACCAAAATGCACAACATGTAAAGAAGGTTAGGAGCAATTCCTCCTCCTTATTACAGTTTATAAAAAAGGAGAGATAAAGAGAAGTAGATAGAAAAAATGCAGATGCTAAAAGGCACATATGGCTTTAGGAAACATTGACAATTCTGATACAAGAGAAGGAAGGAGAAATAGAAGAACTATCAAAAATGGAAACAATTTAAATAGC
>SJXQ01001431.1:273562-421593 GCA_006408695.1 Aepyceros melampus | reverse complement strand
AGTAGATATAATAGTCATCTGAGTTAAACTCACCCATTCCAGTCCATTTTAGTTCGCTGATTCCTAGAATGTCGACGTTTACCCTTGCCATCTCTTGTTTGACCATTTCCAATTTGTCTTGATTCATGGACCTGACATTCCAGGTTCCTATGTAATACTGCTCTTTACAGCATCGGATCTTTCTTCTGTCACCAGTCACATGCATAACGGGGTATTTTTTTTGCTTTGGCTCTATCCCTTCATTCTGTCTGGAGTTATTTCTCCACTGATCTCCAGTAGCCCAATATTGGGCACCTAATGACTGGGGAGTTTCTCTTTTGGTATCCTATCATTTTGCCTTTTCATACTGTTCATGGGGTTCTCAAGGCAAGAATAGTGAAGTGGCTTGCTATTCCCTTCTTCAGTGGAGATCTCTGAAAATTATTTTCTGCAAATAACTTTCTTCTTGTTTCAATGGATCTTTTAAAACTGCATTTTCATCCTTACTCAGAACAAACAGCTAGCATTTTATTCCAAAGAATCTCAAGTGTTGGTTTTCCTTTGTGTATTACACTTTCTTCTTTGTTGCTAGTCACTCAGTCATGTCCAACTCTATGCCATGGACTGTATCCTTCCCAGCTTCTCTGTCCTCAGGGATTCTACAGGCAAGAATACTGGAGTGGATTGCCATTTCCTCCTCCAGACACTTCTTTGTCTTTGTATCTGCTTATAACCTATTAATGACAATGCAGAATATTTTCTAACATGTCAAGGTGTACTGTAGAATCTTTTCTTGATAAAGTTTTCATTTGTTTCAGGATGATGTTCTTTTTATTCTGTATTGTAACACTGTTTCTTTCTTTGTCCCCTAATGTTGCCTTCTTTGAAATTATTATTTAATTAGAACTGATATATTACCCAGAAAGCATGAGTGAGATCTATAATTTTGATAAGTGTTCTTTGCAATCTTGGTAAACTTTCTATGGCATTGCTATGACAAGAAGGCAAATTGTATTATGCAAATCCTAGTGTAATTTTTTAACAGATTCTGATAATAGTTAGTAACTGGAAGTGAGGGATACTAGGCAACATCAAAGAACACCCACACTAATGAGTACAGGTCTGCTGCCTTTTGATCAAGAAATTGTGAATTGGAGTCACTTTCTACCTACTTCCAAGAGTAGCAAGTTCACTTTGTTTTAGAAGATAAAGAGGTAAAGATTTTCAATTAATTGAGTTTGCCAAGGTAGCTCCATGGCTTTAGTTACTTAAAAGTTTCTCTTTATTTTTGGCAATAACTTTAGGGACTTGGCTTTAACATAAAATAGAAAACGTCTTTCTCCTCTCCATTTATTGGCATCTAGGAGGAAGATTTTAAAAGTTGAAATAGAAACTATTACTAGTCAGACTTCATTTTAAAACTGAAAACCTTACATGAAATTTCATGCAATGACACATATTCTATGGTCATCATATTGATGCTAAAGTTGGTGATTTTGATAAAGCAAATAAACAGCTGTTTGTTACTGATACAGTGTGAGAGGTATGCAGTACTTAATCATTAAACTGCATCTGTGATTTAATCAATTGTTGTCATATATTTATTGAGTGCCTAATAGGCAGTCTGAGCTATCAGACCTCCACTGTGACATCACACTATGAATTTCAGAGCTTTGATATTTGACAGAGGATTCTTCAAGCAGCCCTACTTAAATTTGGCTTTCAAGCTGTTACCTAGTTAGATAAAATATAACTTTTGTCAATTTTAATCTGTGCTAAGAAAGAACATCTAAATTAAAATCAAACAGAAACGGTGTGCTCATTTCCCTTTTAGTTTTTCTCCCACGGTAACAAATATTTTACTCTCTAAGCTTGGAAGATACACAGCCCAACTCTGTGCTGTGATGCTTAGATTATCTTTTTTGCATTTCTAGGGACAGTCCAGTTGGGTCTGAGTTCTTTGACTTCTGTTTGAGATTTGCTGGAGATAGTAATGGGACACTGAAATATTGGTGAAAAGCAGCTCTAGAAAATACTAAACATTCTAGAATCTTAATCATTAATTAAACAATGTGGTAGATATGGGGGCTCCCAGAATAGAACAAATCTTTCAGGTGAAAGCCATCTTGTTTTAGAGTTTGAGGTCAGTGAAGTGAGATTGGTGACTAAGAGCTGTTAACTAAATACCTTGTCCCCAAAATATTAGATCTTAGTACCTACACACCCACTCCCCTCACTTGCCACCTTTTCAAACGTGATTAATCTACAATATGGAGAGTTTAATAGCTTATCAAAAGTTCCAGTTGGTACAATCATATTTTGTACTCAGGGCTTCCCTGATGACTCAAGTGGTAAAGAATGTGCCTGCAATGCAAGAGATGCAGGGGACGCTGCAGATGTGGGTTTGATCCTGAAGTCAGGAATATCCCCTAAAGGACGAAATGGCAACCCACACCAGTACTCTTGCCTGGAGAATCCCACTGACAGAGGAGCCTGGCAGACTACAGTTTATGGAGTCACAGAGTCAGACATGACTGAACATACATGTGTGTATATTTTGCACTTAGATCTTTAGGAGTAAAAACTTAGTATTCTTTCTCCTCTAATACTTTACTTACAGCATGTAGGATACCATTTAGGTTTTGGAGTTACATAGAAAAAAGGTCCATCTAGTCAAGGCTATGGTTTTTCCAGTGGTCATGTGTGGATGTGAGAGTTGGACTGTGAAGAAAGCTTAGCACCAAAGAATTGATGCTTTTGAAGTGTGGTGTTGGAGAAGACTCTTGAGAGTCCCTTGGACTGCAAGGAGATCCAATCAGTCTATTCTAAAGGAGATTGGATCGCTGGATCATAAGGCAGTTCTATTTGCAATTTTTAAAGGAATCTCCATACTGTTTTCCATAGTGGCTGTACTAATTTACATTCCCACCAACAGTGTAAGAGGGTTCTCTTTTCTCCACACCCTCTCCAGCATTTATTGCTTGTTTGGCTGGATGGCACCACTGACTTGATGGGCATGAGTCTGAGTGAACTCCGGGAGTTGGTGATGGACAGGGATGCCTGGCATGCTGCGATTCATGAGGTCACAAAGAATCGGACATAAATGAGCAACTGAACTTAACTGAACTGAACTGAAAAACTTGTTTGACTCTTAAAGGTTTAAAGTTTAGTTGGGGGATTTAGATGTATCAATTTAAATTGTCAATTTGTTTAAAAGTTAGAACATGAAAGGAGTCATTCCAATAAGGGGGAAAGCTTCATAGGAGAAAATATCCATGAAAAAATATTCATGCTTTATAACTTTAACTTATAATATTACAGTCATTACAATGATTATAATTCAAAACAGAAGCACATCATACTAACAGCATCAGAGCTAAGGAAAAACAAAGTTCATCTTCTTTCATTTCTGTTTCTGCTTGAGATGTATAGTCATGCAATTGCTTTTTAAATATTTAGTTAACATGGTAAACACAGTTAAGACAATAGTGTCTCTCTGGAGTAGCCTAAAAGTGACATGAATATGGAAGCTAACATGCTTACTCCTTGGAAGAAAAATTATGACCAACCGAGATAGCATATTGAAAAGCAGAGACATTACTTTGCTGGCTAAGGTCCGTCTAGTCAAGACTATGGTTTTTCCAGTAGCCATGTATGGATGTGAGAGTTGGACTGTGAAGAAGGCTGAGCACTGAAGAATGGATGCTTTTGAGGTGTGGTGTTGGAGAAGACTCTTGAGAGTCCCTTGGACTGCAAGGAGATCCAACCAGTCCATTCTGAAGGAGGTCAGCCCTGGGATTTCTTTGGAAGAAATGATGCTAAAGCT
Organism: Aepyceros melampus; assembly: GCA_006408695.1. Classification (NCBI taxonomy): domain Eukaryota; kingdom Metazoa; phylum Chordata; class Mammalia; order Artiodactyla; family Bovidae; genus Aepyceros; species Aepyceros melampus. The sequence continues at coordinate 417,788 of SJXQ01001431.1, read as the reverse complement.
GAAACTCCAGTACTTTGGCCACCTCATGTGAAGAGTTGACTTATTGGAAAAGACTCTGATGCTGGGAGAGATTGGGGGCAGAAGGAGAAGGGGACGACAGAGGATGAGATGGCTGGATGGCATCACTGACTCGATGGGCATGAGTCTGAGTGAACTCCGGGAGTTGGTGATGGACAGGGATGCTGGCATGCTGCGATTCATGAGGTCACAAAGAATCGGACATAAATGAGCAACTGAACTTAACTGAACTGAACTGAAAAACTTGTTTGACTCTTAAAGGTTTAAAGTTTAGTTGGGGGATTTAGATGTATCAATTTAAATTGTCAATTTGTTTAAAAGTTAGAACATGAAAGGAGTCATTCCAATAAGGGGGAAAGCTTCATAGGAGAAAATATCCATGAAAAAATATTCATGCTTTATAACTTTAACTTATAATATTACAGTCATTACAATGATTATAATTCAAAACAGAAGCACATCATACTAACAGCATCAGAGCTAAGGAAAAACAAAGTTCATCTTCTTTCATTTCTGTTTCTGCTTGAGATGTATAGTCATGCAATTGCTTTTTAAATATTTAGTTAACATGGTAAACACAGTTAAGACAATAGTGTCTCTCTGGAGTAGCCTAAAAGTGACATGAATATGGAAGCTAACATGCTTACTCCTTGGAAGAAAAATTATGACCAACCGAAATAGCATATTGAAAAGCAGAGACATTACTTTGCTGGCTAAGGTCCGTCTAGTCAAGACTATGGTTTTTCCAGTAGCCATGTATGGATGTGAGAGTTGGACTGTGAAGAAGGCTGAGCACTGAAGAATGGATGCTTTTGAAGTGTGGTGTTGGAGAAGACTCTTGAGAGTCCCTTGGACTGCAAGGAGATCCAACCAGTCCATTCTGAAGGAGGTCAGCCCTGGGATTTCTTTGGAAGAAATGATGCTAAAGCTGAAACTCCAGTACTTTGGCCACCTCATGTGAAGAGTTGACTTATTGGAAAAGACTCTGATGCTGGGAGGGATTGGGGGCAGAAGGAGAAGGGGACGACAGAGGATGAGATGGCTGGATGGCATCACTGACTCGATGGGCATGAGTCTGAGTGAACTCCGGGAGTTGGTGATGGACAGGGATGCCTGGCGTGCTGCAATTCATGGGGTCGCCAAGAGTCGGACACGACTGAGTGACTGAACTGAACTGAACTGAAAAGCTCACTCAGCATCTGTGGCTTCCAGGATTTCAGGAATGAAGAGTACTCGGTAACATCTTTACTTAGCCTTACATGAACATCAGTGGCCTAATTCTTCTACATGGTTACAAAATACTTTTGATATTCTGCACAAGAGATAATTATTATCTAGAAATATTTTAAAACTTTAATACATGTATTACTCAAGAAAAAGAATAAGAAGGGAACTTTAAGAAAGGAGGAGAGTAATGAACTACAGGGTAAACCAGAAAATAAATGATAAATGCTTTTGGAGCAATGAATCATCAGTGGGCTAGGACAAATAGTTTCAGTTTTAGGTATATTTGAAGATAAGCCAGGAAAGGTAAATAGTTGCTAGGTTGTGAACAATCAGTTTAAAATGGGAATTTTTTGTTAGATGATTGGGAATAATAAAACATTTGAGTAATAAACTGGAGTTCCAGTGGTAGTACAGTGGTTAAAACTGGCTAAGGTACATTCTATCAAACAGAGGAAAGAAAGCCTGAAGGCTGAGTTTTTATTATATGACAAAGAGCCTCAAAATATCAGTGGCTCATGACAATGGATATTTATAGCTTCTTTTTCATAGTTTTGCAGGTCAGCTGAAGCTCTTTGCCTTCACGTTGCCAATTGTCTAGGCTTGCTATAGATTGCAGGTTGGGCTCAGCTCCCCATGTCCCACAGTTTCTCATCCTGAGATCAAGGTATACCAGGACATTTTCTTGGTAATGACACACAAGCACAAGCAGAAATACCTGCTGAATCTCAAAGCCTCAGCTCAGAAGTAATTATTGTCATTCTCCTCCACTTTCCACTGGCCAAAATAAGTCAATGGTTAAACTCAAGATCAATAGGGTGAAAACATTTACTTTGCACATTTTAGTAGTACCTCAATGGAACACGACAAAAGTTGTGGCACTATCATTGTGATTTAGGGGGAAGTACGAAAAGGGACCACAGACTAAATCTACCACATAGAAAGTGAATCCTTGGGTACCTACTTGACAAATCTGGACTGATGGTGACAAGAACCTTAACTGGTATTATAACAAAAGATTTCTAATTATATGATGGGAAGAATTCAAGGGACATTTCTAATGAATGAGGCTTTCTGATCCTCCTGGTAGTTCCCCTCAGGAATCCTGGGGAAAAAATTCAAATCAATACAAAGGACTCAGTGGAACACATGATATGGAATTTTTCTTAAAGATATGAAATTTGAAAGTTGTGATGATCTTGAAAGGCAAGCAGGGCCAGCTTCAAAATTCATAATCTCAGCTATCATGCTGTGTAACTATCAGTTAAAGTATTTCCAGAAATAAAGTGGAGTATGTATTGAATGTGTGGAGACTTGGTCGTCATCATTGTTTTAACTGGAAATATTGTTTCAGCCTTTCCCTGTACCTACTGGAATCTGAGCAGGTCAATCTAAAGGTTTTAAGAACCAAATTAACAGATTCTCTTCAGAAATGATTGTGATTATAGATAATGCAAAGTACCTGGAGGTTACAAGAGGTTTTCCCAAGCAAATTTTAATGTGCCTTGTTTTGGCCAAATTCAACAGGATGTATTTACAATTAGACAATTTAACTAATTTGTTAACTGCATGGATTATTCTTTTCTTAGGCTCCCTTATATTGTCATTTTTGGATATTATAATTTTTTTCATGAAGCCGGGCTAATTTCTTCATGTATATAACTGAGAAGAAAAGTAAGGACAGTGATAATATGTGATATGAAAACTTAATGAAAAGATGAATACAAATATGAAAAAAATATTTTATTTAAATGGATGTTAGAATATGACCATCACATATATAGAAAATAAGTGGTAGACAAATTTTTAAATGTTAAAATGGATCTTTAAACTTGGAATAACATTTGATAACATTTGAAACAAAAATCAAATTGATTTAATTGAACTGAACTTTAATTATATTTAGACATAATTATTATTAGTTAAGTAATTTATGTCTGTTCTTTATCATAAAACTATTATGTTTATGAACAGGAAAGAGATAATTTGGTGAAAAAAATCTGTCAATATTATCTTTTGACATCATATGGAGGGGTCCATAGGTTTCTTGAATTTGCTTGTCAGTACTTATTTTGGTGTTGTATGACTATAGTCTAGCAAAACATTTCCGTGTATTTTTCTCCTCTCTTTTAAGTCATGCTATTTTTCAATTATTAAAATAATAAAATAAAAAGAGGAACAGCATGCCATTTTCCTACAGTCACTTCTATGATCTTTTTAAATTTACCTTTTTATCTCACATAAGGGAAGACTGTATATAAGATAAGCATAAATAAACTTGTCAAAAAATGAAAAAGAATACTTTAGAATATAATAACAGAAAAATACTTTGTTTATAAAATATTATTAAATTAAATATATTTCCCACTATTTGCAAATTGTCACTAAGTGAATATTTGGAAGAATGAAATGCAAAACTCAGTGAAATTATAACTAGAAAGCTAAATATTTTCTAGATATAGAGATCTTAACTTATGTGAAAGCAAAATTTTAACCCTTCAGGGCTGTTGAAAAGCAATAAAAGTTGTTGAATGGCTTGAGCTTATATTCTAAAGTCAAATCAAAGATTTGAATGCTTCCCAGTGGTACAGAATGTATAGCTTAACCTTGATTTTCCTTTATCATGAGTCATGAAATGCAAAGTGTTGAAACAGAAGAGTAGAAATTGATCAACAAAATGTCAATAAGCATTATGTTTATGCAACATGAATAGGACTTATAAATACCTAAAACTCACCATGAATCAAAATATGAAGTTGGAGGTTAGAAAGAAAGACATAAAAAGGGAATCTGCATTTAAAAAGTAGTTATATTTTTCCTTCAGTCTTTTGTAGTATCAGATCAGTTCAGTTCAGTTCAGTTCAGCTGCCCAGTCGTGTCCAACTTTTTGCGACCCCATGAATTGCAGCACGCCAGGCCTCCCCGTCCATCACCAACTCCCAAAGTCAACACAAACCCATGTCCATTGTGTTGGTGATACCATCCATCCATCTCATCCTCTGTCGTCCTCTTTTCCTCCTGCTCTCAATCTTTCCCAGCATCAGGGTCTTTTCCAATGAGTCAGCTCTCCACATCAGGTGGCCAAAGTATTGGAGTTTCAGCTTCAACATCAGTCACTCCAATGAACACTCAGGAGTAATCTCCTTTAAGTCAAAGACTTTGGCATAGTCAATAAAGCAGCAACAGATGCTTTTCTGAAACTCTCTTGCTTTTTCCATATCCAGTGGAAACTGGCAATTTAATCTCTGGTTCCTCTGCCTTTTCTAAAACCAGCTTGAAGATGTGGAAATTCAAGGTTCACATATTGCTAAAGCCTGCCTTTTGCAGTTTCAGTGGTCAGAAATTGATCAAGGATAGCTACGTCTCAGAATCTGCAAAGATGCCCATCTTCTAAACTGGTCAGAGTTGAATTCTTTAAAAGAGTGCAAAAAATGTAGATGTTTGTTTTTGTAAAGTGTCCTTATTAATATAAACTAACACAACAGAGACTTCTTCAGTTGACATATTAGTTGAATATAAAATTTGTTATTTTTTGGTAGGATCATAAATTGCTTATTTCAGAACATTATATTTATCCCTGTATTTTATAATTTTTATTGTAAACTCAGGTTTATAAGATGTAAAATTACATTGTATTCTTTAAACAATTTAAGAGAAATATAATGTCAGGCTTCCCTGGTGGCTCAGATAGTAAAGAATCTGCCTGCAGTGCAAGAGACCTGGGTTTGATCCTTGGGTCAGGAAGATCACCTGGAAAGGGAATGGCTCCCCACTCCTGAATTCTTGCCTGCAGAATCCTGTGGACACAGGAGTCTGGTGGGCTATAATCTAAAGGGTTTCACAAGCACACAGCATGTAATATAATGTCAAGGAGGAAGTAATAGTGTTTTATTATTGCCTGAAAATGCATATATATTTTTATAAGCTTTCTAAAATGTTTGTTTATGAATTGTTTTAAACAATCAGTCATTAAAGAGAAGAGACTCCATAATGATGAATCCCCTGAGGAAAATGAAAATTCAGCAATCTCTGAGCAAGGTGTAGAATATTAAAAAAAATAAAAATAGATTTTGTTTTTATTAGCAGTGAATATCAAACATTATGGAGTAAGAAATATATACATATATAAGCAATATAAAACTATTTTGGTTATGAACAAATAAAAAAATTTTATATGAAAATATCAGCATAATTTAGCTGTAGTCACATAGAATTAAGCCAAAATTAAGATTTTGCCAGTCACTGCTTACGTGATTATGGGTTGATTATCATTCTCCTTTAGACTTCATTTCCACATCTCTTAAGTGAGGGAAATTTAAAAAAAAAATAGCTTTAATCTAGTGGGAAAACTAGATTCTATGTACAGATAGCTTAGTTTTACAATACAATGTTTGCCATATAATAAACTAAATAAATAATCTGTTACTGTAATTATTGTTATATTATTCTCATTGCAGAAATATATTGTGTTCCAATACCTAATACCTGAAATCTGATAATTTGCAGAGCATAGCATTAATTTTGATGATCTAATCCAATTATTCTATGTAATTTTTTTTAGCTACTTTAAAAATTTTCTTATTTTAACTAGATCTCTTGGTAATTTTATTTATGTGTGTGTTAGTCGCTCATTTGTGTCCGACTCTTTGCATCCCCACGGATTGAAGCTTGCCAGGCTTCTCTGTGCTTGAAATTCTCCAGGCACAAATACTGCAATGGGCTGCTATTTCCTTCTCCAGGGTATCTTCCTGACCTAGGGATCGAACCCAGGTCTTCTGTATTGCAGGCAGATGCTTTACCGTCTGAGCATTCTAGGGAAGCCCATGCCTTTACTTTTCATCTCTGGGCTAAAGTTTTCCTTTGAATTCCACATTCACTTCCAACTGCACATTGGATACATAAACTCTCTCAGGTTCACATTCAAAATTGAACTCTTGATCAGACTCATAAATTGCTTTTCTTGCAAAAGCATATGCACATGCACAGCCACTTCCCCTGCTCCACAAACACACACACAGATAAGAAAAGCCTAACCAAGCAGCTACATCTGAGTAGATTAAAGCACAGTGTCATTTATTTCTCTCACAAGTCTGCCTTTTGGGTGGCACTAGTGGTAAATAACCCGTCTGCCAACACAGGAGACATGAGATACAGATTTTATCCCTGGGTCAGGAAGATCCCTGGAGGAGCACATGGCAACCCACTCCAGTATTCTTGCCTGGAGAATCCCACTCATAGGAGTCTTGCTGGAGTCCATGATAGCTTGTCACTGCTACACGTGGTGTCAGCTGGAATCAGGAATCACCTGAAGGTGTCTTCACTCTCATATCAGTTGGTTGGTGCTGGCTTTCAGCTTCGAGGCTGTTGATTTGAGTACCTTTCCTCCCAGGTTCTTTGCTTCCTTACAACCTGATGGTGGCTTTCAAGGATGAACCTCCTGAGAGTGACCTGAGAGTGAGATTGCCTTTTATGACCTAACTTCAGGGGTCAGGCAGTATCCTTTACCTTACATTCTTGTTTGGTAATGTAGCCAAAAGGAGCCAACTAGGTTCAAAGGAAGGGAAATAGTCTCCCTAAGCTACTTCCAGAATTGAGTGCAAGATCAGAAATCCTACTATTTCCAGAAGTGGATGTATGATCAAACATATTGTTTTGCTACTTTTTTTTTGGGGGGGGTGGGAGTGGGGAGCAGGGGATACAGTCTGCCAAACTGATCAAGTAACAGAATATCAGTACCATTCCTTTATCACTCATCCAGATTTATTTGCTCAAACCTCAAACCAAGGAGTCATCCTTAACATATTCTTTTCTTTGACTCTCACATCAGTAAGTCCAGCTAGTGTTATCACCCATATTATTTATCTTAGATTCCCTTCCTCCTGTCTTTTTGCTTTGTCCCTACCAATCGAAACATATTTTTTGTTTCTCCTAAACATCACCTGCTACTTTTTAGTCCCTGTCCAATCCTTTCTCCACATACGTGCATTACGTTTAATAACAGAATTTTCCTGATGTCACTTTCTTGGTTAAAACAGCCACACATAGGCTTTTTAATATAGAAATGATATGGGCATATGAATCACTCCAGTCATGAGAGTTGTGTGTGATAGAAAGAGTAACAGATATGTCTCAATCACCTTTTAACAATTGTTTAAAGATTAGTGGAGTTTATACTTAGTTGTTTTCTTCCTTGAAATGATAAGGAAAAGATTAACTTGTGTCTTTTTAAACAGTCAGAGTACCATATGTTTTATTATTATGTCTCAAAAAGTATATTATTGTTTTCTCCTATAAATGAATATATGGATCATAAACTTTTTTTTCTTTTTCTAAGCACCATTTGGATTAGGTCCTAGAGCTCTAATTTTCTATCTATTAAGTGTTTCCAGCGTATAATCACATAAGGCAAATAGTCATCTTGAAAAGAGAGAGATGTTTATACATTATTTATTATTTCTGTTGTGCTGCTTCATGTTCATATAAAATGCATTTATTTTTATGTCAACTGAGGAAAGAAAATAATAGGATTTTAGCTAAGTTAAAAACATATTTCTCGATATCCTTTGTAGTCTATCTGCTTTCATGCTTGATCTTTCTTATACTCAATAAAACATTTACACAATAAAAATGATCTCTTCAAAATCTATAATCTGTAATACAAAATATATAACATTTATATATATTTATTCATATACTTCTTTGGCAAGAATTTTAAATTGTTATAATTTTTTTCTTTAGCCATTGCATATTTTATGTAATGAAATTCACACATGGAGCTTGAAAACAGTATAATTTATATTTTATAAAGGCTTATTTTTCTTTTATTCTTTCCTTTGCTAGTAGCAGTCTTCATAGTGACAGCTTTTATTTTTCTTTCAAACTTTGAAATTGCATGTATTATGTATGCCTGGGGCATACATGTATGCCTTTAAGTAATATATGGATGGTTTTGTTGATCAAAAACTGGACAGACATGCTAAATTTACTGGTAAGATTTTACCTGTTTTCAATTCACAGTCTTCTAATAATTCTGTAGCAACTTTATGAAATCGTGTGCTATTTTAGTTTAATAGTACTTTACATTAAAATTTTTAACAAAAACAAACTTTGGGGAAATGGTCTTAATAATGTTTTTAAGTATTGAATTTTAAAAAATCAGATGTTTCATCCAGTGTATCTCAGGATTTTTTCTAATTACCTCAATTCTGAAACATCATTTTTCAAATTAGTTTGCATTTAAAATGACCATATCAAAACCTTACATTTTATAGAAACTTTATAAAGAGTGATAAGTATCCTCCCAAGAGGCAACTTTCTTAATTTATTAGAAAAAAAATGATAATCTACAGGACACAGTTCACATTATATAACAATGCATGTGAGAAAGCTGTTGCTAATGAAATTATTCATTATCTGTACTCTAGATTTTTCTTGTAGCTGAGATATAATTGGCATATAACATTATATTAGTTTCAGCTGTATAACATAATTGTCCTGTAATTGTATATATTGCAAAATGACTAAAACAGTAAGTCATCTATCACCACACATAGTTACAATTATTTTCTTGTGATAAGAACTTTTAAGATGTACTTGCTTAGCAATTTTCAAATATACAGTGCGGTACTATTAACTTGTGCTCTGGATTCCAAGGCCATGGTGTTAATTATCCATTGCTTACTTCCCTGGTGGCTCAGAGGTTAAAGCGTCTGCCTCCAATGTGGGAGACCTGGGTTCGATCCCTGGGTCGGGAAGATCCCCTGGAGAAGGAAATGGCAACCCACTCCAGTATTCTTGCTTGGAGAATCTCATGGACTGAGGAGCCTGGTGGGCTGCAGTCCATGGGGTCACAAAGAGTCGGACACGACTGAGTGACTTTACTTACTTTTACTTAGTAACAATTAGACACAGACTTAATTTCTTAGAACACATACACTGTTTCAGGAATCTAGTCATAGCTTAAGTGAGGTGTCTTCTGTAGAATCTCTCACAGGACTACAGTCTGGGTTTTGGTCAAGGTTAATTTCAATTCTGAATATTCATTAAAAGCACTGATGCTGAAGCTGAAGTACTTTGACTACCTGATGCAAAGAGCAACTCATTAGAAAAGATGCTGATGCTGGTAAAGATTGAGGGCAGGAGGAGAAGGGGCCAACAGAGGACAAGATGGTTGGATGGCATCACTGACTCAATGGACATGAGTTTGAGCGAATTTGGGGAGATAGTGAAGGACAGGGAATCCTGGCATGCTGCAGTCCATGGGGTCTCAGAATGGGACATGACTTAGCAACTGAACAGCAATCTCACTGGAAGGTTTGAGTTAAGACCTGTTTTCTAAGTTCATGTAGTTTTGATAAAATTCAGTTTTTTACAGTCTATTGGGCCTCAGTTCCAAGGTGGCTATTGCCTGTTTCTTGCATCACCAGAATATTCAAGCTGAGAAAGCAGTAGAGGATATCAGCAAGAAAGAAATTTCAATCTTATGAAGCTGTTGGATTTTTTATATTTCTCTACTGATTTCATCCTAAATGCCCACATAAAGTATTTTAAATTAGAAACAGATTTTTAAATTAGGTATTTCACAGTAAACAATAGCATCATCATTCATAGGTTCCATCTTTATCCCTAGAACTATAAGATGGATGCATGTCATTGTTTCAAGGAAAGAACTTGCCCCCATAGAGAGTAGTGTGGAAAACATTGTTTTATGCTTGTAAAGGGCCAAGATACCTTCTCTTTATTTCTTTTTTCTCTCTTGGTGAAGAGTGTCTTCCTTAGTCTAGCCTTTAGCTCTGTAAATAAAATTTCTTCTGAAAACAGATAACCCCATGTGTATGGTCTACAATCTAGAGAAATCTTCAAGTTCCTGGCCCTCATTCCTCCTTGAAATGAAAGTACCTAAGAAGATACCCTTTGCAGTTTTTCTGGCTCCTTGAGGGCTTAACCCAGACACCTACTGGTGGTCATATCCATTTAGCCCTTTAAAGAGATAAGAAATTACATTAATTCTTTTGAATTAGAGCAATTAGCTAGACAAATGGCTATGGATCTAATTCTAATAGTATGTGAACTTGTTACTGGGAGACAGGGCTTTTTACCTGAATATTAAGAAATCTAGAAAGTTTTATTTCTCCACAGTAATTTAATCAGTTAGGTGTTATCTCATCATTTTTGTCATATTCTGGGCTTCCCTAGTAGCTCAGGCTGTAAAGCATCTGCATGCAATGCAGAGCCTGGAAGGCTACAGTCAATAGGGTCACAAAGAGTCAGACAGAACTGAGCAACTAACAAGGACATTTATCATCTTCTATTAGTGAGAGGAAGTCACAGGTCCCAGCCACTCTTAAGGAAGGAGGCGGAGATATATTTGTGGGCCACTTGAAAGTCTGTGCACCAAAGCCACCTTTGAAGACATCAAATAGGTTGAAAATAATTATAGCTGAAAAATCATATACATTTATTTGTAACAATAAAGTTTAAAAATCCAGTTTTACATCAACATTTCCTGGAACAGAAATTTTGGCTCAATCTGTATGAAAAATTTCCAAGTTGCTGAAACTTTATTAGACCAATAATGAATCTACATAACATACTTTTCAGTTCAGTTCAGTTCAGTTCAGTCACTCAGTCGTGTCTGATTCTTTGCGACCCCATGAATTGCAGCATGCCATGCTTCCCTGTCCATCACCAACTCCCAGAGTTCACTCAGACTCATGTCCATCAAGTAATTGATGCCATCCAGCCATCTCATCCTCTGTCGTCCCCTTCTCCTCCTGCCCCCAATCCCTCCCCACATCAAAGTCTTTTCCAATAAGTCAACACTTCGCATGAGGTAGCCAGAGTACTGGAGTTTCAGCTTTAGCATCATTCCTTCCAAAGAACACCCAGAACTGATCTCCTTTAGAATGGACTGGTTGGATCTCCTTGCAGTCCAAGGGACTCTCAAGAATCTTCTCCAACACCACAGTTCAAAAGCATCAATTCTTCAGTGCTCAGCTTTCTTCATAGTCCAACTCTCACATCCATACATGACCACTGGAAAAACCATAGCCTTAACTAGACAGACCTTTGTTGACAAAGTAATGTCTCTGCTTTTGAATATGCTATCTAGGTTCATAAATTTTCTTCCAAGGAGTAAGGTCTTTTAATTTCATGGCTGCAATCACCATCTGCAGTGATTTTGGAGCCCCAAGAAATAAAGTCTGACACTGTTTCCCCATCTATTTCCCATGAAGTGATGGAACCAGATGCCATGATCTTAGTTTTCTGAATGTTGAGATTTAAGCCATTTTTTTCACTTTCCTCTTTCACTTTCATCAAGAGACTCTTTAGTTCTTCACTTTCTGCCATAAGGGTGGTGTCATCTCCGTATACTTTATATCTAGCTAAATTATGTAAATTGATATGTTGATGAATTATATAAATTCAGTATTATTGGCTTACTTTAAAGTATCTTGTTATCATCTTTATAAACTCAATACATTAAAAAAAATATTAGTGGTAAACTCTACCTTACACAGGGCTTCCCTGGTGACTCAATGGTAAAGCATCTGCCTGCCATGCAGGAGACCTGGGTTTGATCCCTGGGTTGGGAAGATTCCCTGGAGAAGGATATGGCAACCCACTCCAGTACTCTTGCCTGGAAAATTCCATGGACAGAGGAGCCTTGTAGGCTGCAGTCCATGGGGTCACAAAGAGTCAGACACAACTGAGCAACTTCACTTTCACTACCTTACACAAACATAACAGTTTATAATGTGCTTATTTCCTTCATAACAATATGAGAAATCTGGGTTTTTAACTGTAGTTTGTCTTTAAGAAAATTGAATTGAAGAATGATTTTCTAATTTACTCATGGTTATCTAGCTACCAAAGCAGGATAAGGTCTTTTAACCCAGGTTTCCCAATATGATCAAGGGTACTTCATATCTATCTCAGCATTATTTGATGCATTTGGCCAATTTCTTTGTATTAATGTAGACTTCTTTAATTTAATTTCATGATACATTCTTTGGTTTTGGATTTTTCTTTCTTTATTGCGTTTTCTTCTGTCTTTTTTTGCTGGCTGTTTCTTTTTCATACAGCCTCAGGTCTTTGCATTGTACCTTTTTTTTCCCCTCATACTAAATACACTTACTTTGTTTACCTCATGCCATCTCCCGCCTTTGAAACCATTTATACCCTTATCTCTCTCAAAAATATATCACCAGTTCTGATTTCATTTTTGGGTTTCAGTACTCCAAAATATGAATAACAATCTACTATACATGTACATTTGAATATCTCTTGATCATTTCAGTCCTAATATGATCAAAATTAATTTTTTCTTATCTTCAAATAAACTTCATCTTCCAATATTTATTGTCTTAATAACACCACTACCCACTAGTTGCTCAAGGGATAAAGTAGAACAACACTTACATGTAAGTGAACACTACATCCTACTAATTTTGCCACAAAAATAATGGCTCAACTATGAAAAGTTACCTCCATCTCTACCCCCCGCCCCAACCTGTCTTAATCATTTTGCCTTATCTTCTACAAAAATTGCTATTGTACTATGGTTCCCAACTAATCCAATCTGCCAGTAGCAGCCAAATTAATCATAAAATATAAATTGGGTGATGCCATTTATCTGATTAAATTTTCCAATAGCTTTGTATTGCATTCAAGAGAAAGGAAAAAAAAATCTTAATGTTGCCCTCATGATATATTTCTAGTTTTATCTTTTGTCGATCTTACTATCCACTTACTCTTTCTACTTTGGCTTGCTGTCAGGGTCTGGGCAATTCTTTTAGGTCTTTAAAATTTTATCTCTCTCTTCTTGAAATACAACTCTATTAGTTGACTCCTTTTACTTCATACTCCAAATAATTTTGCCAAGCTATTCATACTTATTAATAAGTTTTGGCTTAAAGTTAATTTCTCAAAAACTTTCCGTTATTCTTTAAATAAATTCCTTAAAAAAAAAATCTCAGAGCATCAATTTTCTTTCCTTCATAAACAATATCAGTTTCCAAAAACAGTTTGTTTCTGTGATTATCAATATATTTTCTCCTTTAACTGGACAATAAATAGTAAACTTTCTCTTTTTTATCTTTTGCTTGGATTTTATTGCTAAAGTTTAGTAGAATAGATAGTACATAATGAGGGATAATTTTGATGTAATAGCCTCCCAAAATTTATTTTTCAAAAATAATATTGTGTATATATTCATTGTTCTTGATAACTTCCGGATTATCTCTTTTACCTCCTACTGTTTTTACATCCATCTTATCTCTCCAGGATGTGTTTTATCAATTCTTCCTCAAAGCACTTCAAATCAGTTTGGTGACCCTTTGTTGTGGAGACATGCAATGCCTGTGTAATATCACTGTCAAGCTTCAATACTTTATAATTTATTTTTCTACCTTAATATTTCTAACCTTATTGACAGTAAATTCATTTACAATAAATTCTAATATGTAAACTCAAACCTCGTCTATAATTTCTTCTGAGACTTTTTTTTTTTTTACAATTTTGCATTCCCATGGTTTTCTAATTTACCCAGTAATTGTTCTTTACTTTTTAGTAATTTGAATTTAATAACTTTAATAATGACCACAATGGCACAAGAGTAACTTAAAATTTCCATGATATTTTTCTATTTCAGTAACTCCATTAATCACATATAAAGAGAATGCTTCTCTTTCCTAAAACTGCAGGGGATCTAAACTCAGCTTTTGTATATTTTTTGTCAGGTGAGGAGAGAAAAGATAGTTAAAGGATCTTAATCCCTCTTTGTCTGAGTGAGAACTTACTGCAGTGAGAATTTATGTAGGAAGTTGACTACAAGAACTGAACATGAGGTCTGATTTTCTTCCTTACAAGAAGAAAGCCTGTATTTTCAGATTGGGGGTTGGATAGAGCATTTAATTGAGCCCATTAAATGCTAAGTATGTACCTAATTTTTTAAAATTAATGCAATATTATTTTCTCCCAGAAAGGAATCTGAGATGTTAATGATCAAGTCATCATCTTTTATGGGTGAAAACACAGTTCATTTGGCCAGTTTGTATTTGGTTAATTTGTCAATAGTTATGTAAAAAGAGCTAATTCAGTACCTTAGAAGGCAGATTTCTTAAACTTTTTTTTCTTTTCACAGGCAGTTTTGTGTAATGGGGTATTGCTTGCAAAATCAACTTGTAGAGACTCCATAGGAAGAAGAAACATAGATATATGTAATTACTTGGGGACAGATTTAAAAATTTCAATAGTTAGGCTTGAGTATGATTATACTTTTTGTTGTCAGTGTCTATATACATTTCCTCTTTCATTTATTTGCAGTGTTTCTTTTCACCAAAATTAATCATACTTTTAAAATAGGAGCTATAAGAGACTCAGACAGAAATGAGTCTTAATGGTAATAGAACTTTATAAGTGGTGCCAAATTTCTTTTTTCTCACTTGACTTGAAAGCACATAATAAATATAATTCAATTGCTCACCTGTTAAATACTGTTAAGGATTAAACAAATATTATTATCTTATTTCTGATAGATTTATAGAGAATAATCAATTATACTCTATGGTGGGACCTATACTTATTTAATGTACATTATTGGGGTGTCCCAGGTGGCACTAATGGTAAAGAATCTGCCTGCCAGTGCAGGAGTTGTAAGAGATATGGGTTCGATCCCTGTGCTGGAAAGATCCCCTGGCAGAGGAAATGGCAGCCCACTCCAGTGTTCTTGCCTGGAGAATCCCATTAACAGAGGAGTCTGGTGGGCTATAGTCCATAGGGTCACAAAGAGTTGGACACAATTGAAGAGACTCAGCACACATAATAAACATGCACAGTAAAAATCTTTGTTCACTGTATTCTGATCAACTTATAATTCTTAGTTTTGTTCTTATTCAGTCAAAATTTTCAATATTTTTTTTTCTGAATATCTTTCAATTATGAGCATTTGTGCTGCATTCATTATGGTCCATTGCTTGCCATTATCTCACTCTCTTGTGCTTACTCCACTCCTATGTGCTCTGTATAGTTCTATGCTTGATTCATCCTTGGGAGTGTCAATGTCATCAAATATTTTATCCCTTTGTTTCCATTCCTTGAATTCTCTTTGTTTTTCTATGCTGGCCTCTTCTTCCTGGCCATAGTAGTCTCTTCTTTGCAACCAAGGGCAAAGCACCTAAAATCTTGACTGTGAAGCATTAACTTGCTATTTGAATTTTAATCTGAAAAGAATCACTCACCCTACTGAACTGTTATTGCTCTGTTTATATTTTCCTACTGAAAGCAATGCCCATGATATGTGTTCAGTCATTCATTACACAGTATAATGAAGGCAACCAATATGTGTTATCTCTGTTTATTTTAAATTTATAAAAATCTGTGCCTTTATGACACAAATGACATGATAGAGCCTTTAACAATTCCTTATTTAACAGTAAAGAAAAAATTAGTTCTGGGTTAACTTTTAAATTTGCTTATATATTCTATAAAAAGAAAGTTACTTATAAGATGCATATGTAAATATGTTTGTGTGTGTGTGCTACGTTGCTTCAGTTCTGTCTGATTCTTTGCAACCCTGTGGACTGTAGCATGCCAGGCTCCTCTGTACATGGGATTCTCCAGGCAAGAATACTGGAGTGAGTTGCCATGCCCTCCTCTAGAGGATCTTCCCAACCCAAGGATCAAACCTGTGTCTCTTACTTCTCCTGCATTGGCAGGCAGATTATTTACACTAGTGCCACCTGGGAAGCCCACATATGTGTGTATATATGATACATAATTAATTAAACCTTGTAGAGAGTTGAAAACTATAATATTATAGAAAAATCAAATAATGAAACTATCTTAAAAATAAAGTTACAATGGTTCTAAACATCATTCAAATTGAACATTTCTAAATAAATACCGATTATTAGGAGTTATTTCTGATAGATAAGTTATTTTACTAGAGTAACTTTTTTATACTCCATGCCCCAAAATGCACAGTTTATTCTTACACAACCAAAAAAAAATCTTAAAATGGAGCAATAAACCAAACCCTATTTTTATCTAATTATACTTTTCCCTTCATAAATCAAGGAGACTATGAATTGTGGTGAAAAATTCAATTAACATTTCATATATTATATACCTTATTTTTGAAGAAGAAAATTATCTTAGGAGGATATGGAAATTTAATATTAATTGAGGTATAATTGATTAACAATTTGTGATAGTTTCACATATACAGTAAAGTGAATCAGTTATACAACACATGTATCTATTCCTTTTCAAGTTCTACTCCCATTTAGGTTGTTGCATAATACTGAGCAGAATTCCCCTGTGCTATATAGTAGGTCCTTTTTGGTTATCCATTTTAATTATTGCAGGTTGTACAAGTCAATCTCAAACTCCCTAACTATCCCATCGATCCACCCTTCCCCTTGATAACCATGAGTTTGAAGAACAGGTTATTTTTAATGTTTAGTTGTTTGTGATACAGATTTTGAATAAATACATGTTCCCAGGTGGTGCTGGTTGTAAAAGAACCCACCTGCCAATGTAGGAGACAAAAGACATAGGTTTAATTTCTGATTTGGGAAGACCCCTTAGAGTAGGGCATGGCGACCCACTGCAGTATTCTTGCCTGGAGAATCCCATAGAAAGAGGAGTCTGGTGGTCTATGGTTCGTAGAGTTGGACATGACTGAAGCAACTTAGCAAACACACACACACACACACATGTTCAATATTTGCATTACAGGTATCATCATGTGGGATTCAGAATACTTGGAAATAGATTTAACTGAAATAATAAACATAGTTCATCCATTAAAATTATAGTTAATATTTATAATATGAAATTAACCTACTTTATATGCCAATTATAATTTATCATAATGATTTATATTCTTTGTATTTTTTGTATTTTTATATATTATACTCCATGTAAAGTTACTAAAGATATTTTTCTATACACTATAAAATATATCTTTGTAATTTATTTATTTTATGCATAGTAGTTTTTACCTCTTAATTTCCTACCCCTTTCATGCCCCTCTGACTTCTCTCTCTCCATTGGCAACCATTAGTTTGTTCTCTATATCTGTAAGTCTTTGTTTATTATGCTATATTCATTTATTTTATAGATTCTATATATTAGTGCTAGCATATGGTATTTGTCTTTGTCTGACTTATTTCACTAACATAAAACCATTATAGTTAATATTTATAATATGAAATTAACCTACTTTATATGCCAATTATAATTTATCATAATGATTTATATTCTTTGTATTTTTTGTATTTTTATATATTATACTCCATGTAAAGTTACTAAAGATATTTTTCTATACACTATAAAATATATCTTTGTAATTTATTTATTTTATGCATAGTAGTTTTTACCTCTTAATTTCCTACCCCTTTCATGCCCCTCTGACTTCTCTCTCCCCATTGGCAACCATTAGTTTGTTCTCTATATCTGTAAGTTTTTGTTTATTATGCTATATTCATTTGTTTTATTTTATAGATTCTATATATTAGTGCTAGCTTATGGTATTTGTCTTTGTTTGTCTGACTTATTTCACTAACATAAAACCCTCCATCAGTGCTGTTGCAAATGGCAAAATTTCATTCTTATTGTGTATGTATACAAGAAATGTTACTCAGTCATAACAAAGAGGGACATTTTTATGTACATCTTTGTGTATGTATATACATAATATTGGAGAAGGCAATGGCACCCCACTCCAGTATATATATATATGTGTGTGTGTGTGTGTGTATTCACAGACACATACCATATATTCTTTATTAATTCATTGGTTGATGGACACTTAGGTTACTTCCACATCTTCACGGTTATAAATATTACTGCTATGAACATTGGGGTGCATATCTTTTCCAATTGTGTTTTCATTTTCTTTGGCTATATAGCCAGGAGTGGAACTGCTAGTAGTCCTATTTTTAGTAGGACTAAATTGCTAGTAGTGTTTTAGCAACTAAATTGCAACTACTAATTGCTAGTAGTTTTAGCAACACTCTGATCGCTCAGTTGGTAAAGAATCTGCCTGCAATGCAGGAAACACCAGTTCAATTCCTGGGTGGGGAAGATCTGCTGGAGAAGGGGCAAGCTACCCAGTCCAGTACTCTTGGGCCTCCCTTGTGGCTCAGTTGATAAAGAATCCGCCTGCAGTGTGGGAGACCTGGGTTCAATCTGTGGTTGGGAAGATCTCCTGGAGAAGAGAAAAGCTACTCACTCCAGTATTCTGACCTTGAGAATTCCATGGACTGTATAGTCTATGGGGTCACAAAGAGTCTGACATGACTGAGTGACTTTCACTTCACTTCATACTTTTCCATAGTGGTTGAACCCATTTATGTTGCTACCAACACTGTACTGCATTTTCTTTACGTACTTGACAACGTTTGTTATTTACAGTATCCTAGATGACAATCATTCGACAGATGAGGTGATACTTCATTGTGTTATTTTTTTTCATATTCTTTTCCGTATAGGTTATTACAGAATATTGAGTAGAGTTTCCTATGCTATATAGTAAGTCCTAGTTGATTATCTATTTTATACACAGTAGTTTATATATGTTAATTCCAACCTCCTAATTAACTCCCCTTCACCTTTCCTCTTTGGTAACCATAAGTTTGTTTCCTATGTCTGTGAGTCTGTTTCTGTTTTATAAATAAGTTCATTTGTATCATTTTTTTAAATTTCACATTTAAGTGGTTTATTTGATATTTGTCTTTCTTAGTCTGATTTGCCTCACTAAATATGGTAATTTCCAGATCCATTCATGTTGTTGAAATGCCATTATTTTATTCTTTTTATGACTGAGTAGTATTCCATTGTGTGTATATACCGCATCTTCTTTATCTATTCATCTGTCAATGGACATTTAGGTTGCTTCTATTTCTTGGCTATAGTAAATAATGCTGCAGTGAACATTGGGGTGCATTATCTTTTCAAATTAGAGTTTTGTTTTGTTTTCTTCTGGATATATGCCCAGGAGTGGGATTGTTAGTTCATATAGTAGCTCTTTTTAGTTTTTGAAGAAACATCCATATTGTTCTCCATAGTGGCCATACCAATTTTTATTTCTACCAGCAGGGTAGGAGAGTTCCTTTTTTCCATGCCCTCTCTAGCATTTATTATGTTTAGACATTCTGATGATGATTATTCTGACTGATGTGAGATGATACCTCATTGTAGTTTTCATTTGCATTTCTTTAATAATTCGCGATGTTGGATATCTTCATGTGTTTTTGTCCATCTGCATGTTTTCTTTGGAGAAATGTCTGATTGACTTCTGCTCATTTTTGGGTTGGGTTTTTCAGTTTCTTTGAGTTGTATGTGCTGTTTATGTATCTTGGAAATTAATCCCTTGCCAGTAGTCTTGTGCAAATTTCCTTGTAAGTGACTGTTCTTCTCATATAACCTTTAGAATTCCCCACTTTAACTTTTACTTCTGCCATTTTAATTATGATGTGTCTTGGTGTGGCTCTCTTTGGGTTCATCTCATTTGGGACTCTGTGTGTTTCCTGTACCTGGGTATCTATTTCCTTCTTCAGGTTTGGGATGTTATCAGTCATACTT
Source organism: Aepyceros melampus (assembly GCA_006408695.1). Lineage (NCBI taxonomy): Eukaryota > Metazoa > Chordata > Mammalia > Artiodactyla > Bovidae > Aepyceros > Aepyceros melampus. Next base: position 397,955 of record SJXQ01001431.1, on the reverse strand, counting down.
TCATCAAATACATTTTTAAACCCTTTCTCTTTCTCTTCTCATGCTGGGGTCCCTATAATGTAGATGTTAGCATGCATGATGCTGATTCAGAGGTAATTTAAACTAAACTTATTTTTAAGTTTGTTTTTCTTTTTGCTGTTCAGATTGGGTGATTTTAGTTATTTTAACTTCTAGATCACATGAATACTTTTGTATCATTTAGTCTTCTGTTAATTCCTTTTGGTATGTTTTTCGTTTCAGTTTTTGAAAACTTTATGTGGTAAATTATCTATCTCTACTTCACTAGTTGCTTTTTCAGAGGATTTACCTGGGTATCTATTTCCTTCTTCAGGTTTGGGATGTTATCAGTCATACTTTCATCAAATACATTTTTAAACCCTTTCTCTTTCTCTTCTCATGCTGGGGTCCCTATAATGTAGATGTTAGTATGCATGATGCTGATTCAGAGGTAATTTAAACTAAACTTATTTTTAAGTTTGTTTTTCTTTTTGCTGTTCAGATTGGGTGATTTTAGTTATTTTAACTTCTAGATCACATGAATACTTTTGTATCATTTAGTCTTCTGTTAATTCCTTTTGGTACATTTTTCATTTCAGTTTTTGAAAACTTTATGTGGTAAATTATCTATCTCTACTTCACTAGTTGTTTTTTCAGAGGATTTTCCTTCTTTATTTGTTTTAAACAAATTCCTCAGTCTTCTCATTTTCTTCCTTTTCTGTCTCTGTGAAAATAGGTGTTTCCTGTGCTAGTCTTGAAGGGGTGTCCTTTTGTGTAAGCATCCCTATGCAGTCTATTTGTGCCCTGTGGCTTTGTTGGGAGAGTTGGACATGAAGTGAGTACAGGTTACATCTTCCCCTCAAAGTATACTGGCAGCTATCACCTTGGTGGGAGTCAGGACTGGAAGCAGAGGGGCTGGAGCCAGAGCCAGGTTTGAACTAGGGTTTCTATGCTCAGTGGCTATCCCTTCCTTCTCAGGGGTGAAGACTAGTCCCAAAGTACTATAGCAGAAGCCCTGAGGGTAAGGTCCAAGCCAGTTCTGTCCTCTCTAAATATGTGCTCTCTCCACTCCTAGCTATCATACTGTTGTCCCAGAGGGGAGCAGTGCTGAAGAAGAGCTGGAGTGGGTGCCCAGTGTAAGGCAGTGAGTATGCTAGGATGGTCTCAACAGCCCAGTCAGAGCTCTAGACATCTCCTAGTCTATCATCTCTGTCAGTGCCACTAATGGCCAACATTGCCCCCTTTAGTGCTTTACCAGGTCCTAGACAGCCATACAGCTCCCTTCTACCCACCTGTGTTTCTTTCCCTGCTGCAACAGCTTCTGCCCTAGTAGGGAGCTGCACTGGAGTTAGAAGTGCTGAAATGGGCACTTGGTATGGGAGAGGGCATGTGCTGGAGTGGTCACGGAAAGCCAGTCAGAGTGCTGGGCTGTTTCCGTCTGCTTCCTCCACCTTGTTCCTGGGAGTAAGCAAGCATATGTACACTATTCATGAGTGGAGTCTAGTTCCTTACAGCCCTCTGTTATCCCACTGCTTCTCAAACCAACAGTAAGTGAACTCATTTTCCCAATGTTGGATGCCAGGGCTGTGGTGCCTAATATATAGTTTAAAAAGCTCGCTCAGTAGGGAGGATCTCCAAGCCTATACAATCTTCCTCTTCTTTTGTGACCCCTCCTAGGGGTCCAGGTCCATACATGATTGCATCTTCTTCCTTCCTACCTGACTCCGCATGGGTCTTTCTTGACAGTCTTAATTGTAAAAGAGTTTTTCTGCCAGTCTCCAGTTTGTTTTCTATGAGAATTACTACACATGTAGATGTACTTTTGATGTGTTCATGTGGGAGGTGAGGTCCATGTCTTCCTACTCTATCATCTTGATCTCCTCCACCCACATCCTTCTGCTTTGGCAAGAGCTGTTTTTCATAGTCAGCATATTGAAAAGCAGAGACTTTACTTTGCTGACAAAGGTCCTTCTAGTGAAAGCTATGGTTTTTCCAGTAGTCATGTATGGATGTAAGAGTTGTACTATAAAGAAAGCTGAGCACTGAAGAACTGATGCTTCTGAACTGTGGTATTGGAGGAGACTCTTGAGAGTCTCTTGGACTGCAAGGAGATCCAACCAGTCAATCCTAAAGGAAATCCATCCTGAATTTTCATTGGAAGAACTGATACTGAAGCTGAAACTCCAATACTTTGGCCACCTGATACGAAGAACTGACTCATTTGAAAAATACCCTGATGCTGGGAAAGATTGGAGGCAGGAGGAGAAGGGGATGACAGAGGATGAGATTGTTGGATGGCATCACTGACTCAGTTGACATGAGTTTGGATAAGCTCTGGGAGTTGGTGATGGGCAGGGTGTACAGTCCATGGGGTCACAAATAGTTAGACCAGACTGAGTGACTGAACTGCTGCTGTTTTGCATTACTTCTGACTTCCTATAATATACATTATCATTGAATTCTAATACAAAAAAAGTGTAATGGAAGCAAATGAGATGCATGTCATAGTTTGAGGAGAAAATAATAATGAAGAGTATATTTTGACATAATTTTACAAGGTCATAAATTTTTCAGTTCCAGCAAAGGGGGAAAGAGTCAAATAGAACAATAATATGTGAATATTAAGTTAACTTTATGTGTTCAACTTGACTGGGTCATAGGGTGTCCAGATATTTGGTTAATCATTATTTCTGAGTGTGAGGTTATTTCTGAATGAGATTAACATTTCAATTGGTAGACTTAGTAAAATAGATTGCTCTTTCCAGTGTAGGTGGGCATCATCTAATTCACTAAGGGCATGAATAGAACAAAAATGTAGAGAAAGCAAGAATTTTCTTTCTCTGCCCAATTGTTGAGCTGAGACATTGGTCTTTGCTGCCCTTGGACTGGGTCTTATACTACCAACTCTCCCAGGTCTACAGGTTGCAGCAGCAGATTGAGGGACATAGTTTTCACAACTGTGCAAACAAATCCTTATAATAAACCTCTTTATATAGACAGACATAATTATATTATTGGTTTTGTTTCTCTGGTGATCCCAGATTGATACAGTGGGTAAAATGAAAGTATTTTACCTAAAGAAGTATTAAAGGATTCATCAAGGATACAAATTAGGAGGAAGAATTTTCACATAAAATCATTAAATTTGTATTTGTGTCATGTGTGCTCAGTCATATCCAACTCTTTGCAACCTCATGGACTGTAGACCAACAGGCTCCTCTGTCCAAGGCATTTCCTAGGCAAGGATACTAGAATGGGTTGCTATTTCCTTCTCCAGGGGGTCTTCGCAACCCAGGGATCAAACCCAGATCTCTTGCATCTCCTATGTTGTCAGGTAGATTCTTTACTAATAGTGCCACCTGGGAAGTGAACTAGACTGTAGTACAATTATTTGTTGCTTCTCTGAGTATTTTGATGAAAGGAAGGATGCAAGGAAAAAGGAAGAAAGGAAGGAAGGAAGGAAGGAAGAGAAATAAAAGCAGAGAAAAGGGAACAGAAATCTACAAATTCTAATTCAATTTAGAAACAGAATAGAGCTCTTGTATTCTTATGGGAAAAAAGCTGTTTTGTTCAAGTCTCCAAATGATTAACAATCCAAACAAAGGGCTCATGAAAAAATGAACTGTAAAAATGAAAACTATTAAAATGTTTTTGTTAGTGATGAAAGAACTCTATGGTTCAGGGTGGACCATGATGGTATGGACAGCAGTGTTGCCATTAAAAAGTTCATGCTCTCACAATGGCTATATCCAAGAAAATGGACAGAGAGGTATAGATCATAATAGTTCATGGTGATGTTGGAACTGTGAGCATTCTTAATTTTATATGATTTGGCAGATAACTGTTTAGAAATGCTGAACTGGAAAAGGCAAATGTATATTACATGTACCATTGTCTATAAAACCAAAGAAAAAAAGATAAATTCATAATATGTTAAAGAAAAATCAAGGGACATAAAAAGAAAAAAAAAGTCTCTCGTGAATATCTAATTTCCAGACATATAATTAATCCAGAAAAAAAAAAAAAGATAGAATCTTCAAATGTACTTTGACCTATTGGAAAATTCTGTATAATGAAAGTAATTATTAAAGGATAATTTTTCATACCAAAATTTAATTTTAACAGGCTAACAAAAAGCCACTGTTATTTGCTTAAATGGCAGAAAGCCAACCAGAGCAACATCACTATATGAACATTTTCTAGCAATGTTATTTTTCTTTTAGTTAATAATTAAGCATAATAATATCAATATTAATTTGAATTCATCCACTCGTGAAATGATTAAAAATTGATTTTAGGTAATATTTTTCTTTACTAATATATTGTTTTATATAAAGACTATTTCATTGAAATTATAGTTTGATATCTCTGTTTAGCCCTAATGCATTTTTTAAAAATATAAAACTTTTTATAATTGCTTTATAATATTATTTTTCTCATATTTTTAGAAAAGATCAGTGATATTCTTTCAATTTTGCATCTAAAGGAAACCTAAGGAAAAAAGTTAGACCTATAAAACATGCACTTGCTTTAATCCTCTCACTGATTTCAACAATATTCAACACCCTGAAAGTATTTAGGATACTGATTTATAACTTCTGTTATGCAGTATCCAGAAAAGAGAGAACTGGTCTGTGTAGAGTTTTAATGATAAAAGATAATTACTTACATATCAAAAATGACTTTTCTGATAATTTATAGAGTTGTTATTCTCTGTGTCATCAGAGGTAATTAGTGTATTAAAACAGCCATTTTATAGAAATCAGTTAATAAATCAATGAGACCAAAATTTGCAGGAAACCCTATGCTTCTCTCTTTCATGAACAGGCTTCAAAAATTGCTGTAGAGAAGAATGCAAAACTGGCTTGAAATACCAAACATGGCTGCAGAAAGGAGATGGTTAGTGCTACATTTGACAGGCATGGCTGTTTTCCCATATCCAGGGAATTATTTAGTCAGTAGATTCGATGCACAGGAGATTGGGTGAACTCCAGGAGTTGGTGATGAACAGGGAAGCCTGGCGTGCTGCGATTCATGGGTTTGGTTGCAAAGAGTCGGACATGACTGAGCAACTGAACTGAACTGAACTGAGAAGTACTTAGTAGTAGGTTTTATAAAAAGGCAGTCAAATATTCCAAATATTAACCTTATATGGAAACACAGGTTATAAAAGCAATATAAAGGTATTTTCTAAATTATTTCTATATTTGAGTTTCTTAAAAAATAATATTTTTCACTTTTCATTGAAAATAAGCCATTCTCTATCTCGCTTTTTTCATTCTTTCTATGCCTTTTATGATTACTATCATTTTCATATTTTCACCATTTATTAGCATTTTGCAATATTACTACTAACTAGCTCAGTTGGTAAAGAATCTGCTTCCAATTCAAGAAGCCCCATTTCAATTCCCGGGTTGGGAAGTTTCCCTGGAGAAGGAGTAGGTTACTTACCCCACCATTCTTTGGCTTCCCTCGTGGCTCAGATGATCAAGAATCTACTTGCAATGCAGGAGACCTGAGTTCAATCCCTGGTTTGGGAAGATCCCCTGGAGGAGGGTGTGGCAATCCTTTCCAGTATTTTTGCCTGGAGAATCCCCATGGAGAGAGGAGCCAGGCAGGCTACAGTCAATGGGGCCTAAAGATTCAAACGTGACTGAGCGACAAACCATTACACTATTATTGTTATACTGCAGACAGACATTTTGAAAATTCTTTTCTTTTTTTCCGAGAGAACTAGATTACTGAAAGTAATGGGGAAAAGAGACATAAACATTTTCTGCTACTATTTTTGAAGTGCCCACTAAAGCTTTTTTTACTTAGTAGTTGACAGGGCTGCCAGAATTACTGGCCCTTTTCTCTGGGATCTGGGATCAGAACATGTGTCCCCTGTGTTTAGAGTGGGAGAATCATTATGAGGGATAAGCGCTGGTGGTTCCTCAAGGAGGTACTATTTGCTGATGGGCAAAGTTGAACAAAATTACTGAGTTATTCAAAGAATGTAAAAATTAGTGGCCAAAGAATTGAAGGCATAACTATGTTTCTCAAAGTTTTTGCAGAGTATCTCTAATGGCATAGGATAATAAACCAGGGACACCTTGTGGACTGCATAATGTCCCATTGCCTCATTCTTTAAAGTTCATGGAAATTTCAGATTCAAATCTATAAAGCATCTATATCTTTTCATAAAAAATGATGTTTTACATTACATACCATATAAGATTTTTTATTTCTATTTTGCTTAATGCCTAAAATAAATGTCTGAAAGATTTAAGTTGAACGGAGAAATGTCATTGTATAACAGCTTCCTTGTCTGGGAAATTTCCTTTTATATAAAAAATTAGAAATATATATATAGAGAGATACAGATAAAAATGTGAACCAATATTCCCCAGCTTAATAAGCTTTGTCAGAGGAATCCCTGAGAGAAGTGCTAGAATGAAATTTCCAAAGAGGCAGCTCCTTACAGTGCTGAAATTTTCAATGAATGAATCTTACTATTTTAGAGTTTATTTGTGTCATACGCCAGTGAAAGGTTCACTGACTTACTCCTCAGTCTATTTAACTAGACTGCACACATATAGTAAAGATAACTCATGCATTCTTTTTAACCACTAACACTACAATTTTTGTCACATGTGGAAAATTAGTGGTATTTCTATAAATAATATCATCAAGTGCCTTACAACAATTTTCACTTGAGCTCATAGTTCTTGCATATGAAGCATGAGTACTCAGTCTAGAAAGATAGCTGCTACATAATCTGAGTTGGTGAGTAACTTGTTAGGTAAACAATACATTTACAATAAGTAAACAATAAGTTCAAATAAGTTGAACCCTTTCAACTTATCCTTTGCCGGAACATCATTATTTTTCTCATTTTAAGAGAAGCAGCAAATAAGTGTTGCCTAATGCATTCTACAGCCAAGTAAGAATTTTTCTGTATCTGAAGAAAACTTGTAAGTCACTTCAAATTTCATTATAAACATGGCCAAAAGGGTTTAAATTATTTTAATTTACCATTTGAATACCTAATGAAGATACTGAGAAAACCACGATGCGAATAATTTAAAGCTGAGAAATCATAATGAAAGATGTTCAGGATAAAGAATGGGTGTGATGTGACCCCCTAGTCTTACATTTTACCTGTGAACAGTTTTTGTCTCATATAAGCTTATCTATTTATTCCCAACTGAAAAAAAATTGAAAAATTCTTTAAAAGTCATTTCATAATTAAATCTGTTTTCACCATATAATTTTTTTGTGTATGGGGAAATAAAGTAAAACAAAACCACAAAATAACCAAATTGTTAACTATTCATAAGAATTCAAGATATTATTCTGGTTGATTTCAGCCTGTTATTCAAAATATTTTTAAGCATTACAAAATGAAGACATATTCCCCCCACCCCCCAAGCTTGGCTTCTTTTTTTTTTTTTTTAACCAAAAATAGATGCGTCAATATCTTCAATGCAATACTTCATAAAATTTACCATTGCATAAACTTATTTGTCTGACATAAGTTGAACATTTAGAAGAAGCTTCAGTTATTTTTATTTGCCAAGTCACAGGTAGAATCTCATTTTACTAATTCAAATGTGTGATAAATAGAAATTAGTTTTTATAATTTTTTAAAATTTGGAGCCCTATTCCAGAAGAGTGTCAAAATGTATAATCCAAATTTTTCACAGTCTTTCCTTTTTTAAGTACTGTGCCAAGTTTCCACAGTCCCTACATAGTCTCAGGGCACTGGAGGGTAGTCTGGGCGTTTAGTACTAAGTGTGCTTTTTCTGTGCTGACTTCTATCAAATCCTGTGTTTTCATGCTGGTTCTCATAGTCAATGTATTTAGATTCCTACTAAATCATTGCTGATTCTTATCTGGGTCCACAAAGTTCAGTAAAAGTCTTCTCTTTTGCAGTTCCATACTCAGGCAGAGAGAACTGTTTCTCTTTTTTATGCACACAACATTGTGCTTGGAGAACTTTTTGAACCTAAGCCCCTGTCTGCCTAGAAATTCTATATAACTATTTTTACTTTTCACAGATCTGGTGTTACACAGATATTATTCTTTTGTTGCTGCACACTCTGGGCCCTAAGGTACTGTGTGATGCTTTCTAAGGCTGTATCTGCATAACACAATTTAGTCATCTTTCCTCGGAGACTCAATAGTTTGCTAAGGTGTTACTGAGAGGTAAGGTAACAGTTACATCCTAGTCTCAGCTGCATCAAACATGTCCCAAATGTGTGGATTGTATAAAAATAACAGAAAGTAATACAAAATAAACTGGACTGACCATTTACCTGCCTTTACATGCTTTTTCTTTCCCTCCATTATTCTTTTCCTAAGAGCCATCTTTTCCGCTTACTTGTGCTTTGCATTCTATCTTTTTCTTTCTTAGGTGTTGTCACTCAGTAGTGTCCCACTTTTTGTGACCCCCATGGACTACAGCACACTAGGCTTTCCTGTCCTTCACTATCTGCCAGCATGCATGCATGCCAAATTGCTTTAGTCATTTCCGACTCTTTGCAACCCTGTGGACTGTAGCCAGCCAGGTTCCTCTGTCCATGGGATTCTCCAGGCAACAACACTGAAGTGGAGTTCCGTTTCCTCCTCCAGAGGATCTTCCTGACCCAAGGATTGAACCTACATCTCTTACATCTCCTGCATTGGCAGGAGAGTTCTTTATCATTAGCACCACCTGGAGGAACTCATGTCCACTTAGTCAATGATGCCATTTAACGATCTTATCCTCTGTCGCCCCTGTCTCCTCTTGCCCTCAGTCTTTCCCAGCATCAGAGTCTTTTCCCATGAGATGACTCTTTGCATCTGGTGGCTAAAGTATTGCAGCTTTAGCTTCAGCATCAGTCCTTCCAATGACTATTCAGGGTTGATTTCCTTTAGGATTGACTGGTTTGATCTCCTTGCTGTCCAAGGGACTCTCAAGATTCTTCTCCAGCACCATAGTTCAAAAGCATCAGTTCTTTGGCACTCAGGCTTCTTTATAGTCCATCTCTCACATCTGTACATGACTACTGGAAAAACCATAGCTTTGACTATAAGCACTTGTCTTTTTCTTTTTTTAGGTACTTTTTTTATATATTTAACTTATTCCTGTTTACTGACTCATTCTGATGATGATGATGATAATGGCTGTATCAGTCAGGGTAAAACAAGGAAGAGAGAACTCATGCCAGATAGGGTACTAGAGAGAATATATTGGGTGGGCCAAAAAAGTAGTTTGGGTTTTCTATAACATCTTATGAAAATCCCAAACAGAATTTTTGAGCAACCCGACAACACTGGAAACTAGTTATAAAGGTGACAAAAGACATGAAAATCCTGGTGATAATAAGATATCCAGAATTTAGCTAAAAGCTATTACCATCCACATGGTACAATGGGACAAGATGGTGCTACCAGAGTCAGAGCCTGCTAGTCTCCAAGTTTGCTCCCACAGTGAAAGAGAGCTCTTGCCAAGACCTGGCATGGAGCCCAGTGAAAGAGAAAGATAAATATCCTGATTTTTTTTCTCTCCTCTAATGTTCTGCCACTGCATCTGAAACTAATTATAAACCAATAGACAAAGGATTCCAGGAAATGGACAAGTCAGATATCTGTGGTGTAGAGCAAAGCACAAGATAACAGGGAGTGGGTCTGAGAGTAAGCAAACCAGTCACAGGTCCACCTGCCAAGGATAATAGAAAATGTAATATTTATCAACCTTGATATTGGTACTAACATCTCCACTTTACAGAAGAGAAAGTGAAAACAATGCCATTTTTGAAGTCCTTGTGTGTCTACTTCTGAACTTTTTTTTTTTAAATTCCACTGGTCTATTTGTCTGCCTTTGGTCCATACTGCCTGGTCTTCATTACCATACTTTTATAATAAATATTGATATCCAGTAGAATACATCTTACTAGGTTGTTTTTCTCTAAGGATGACTTACTTATCTGGGGCCTGATAAATTTTCAAAAGAATAGAGATCAGGTTCCCAATTTCCACAAAGACACCTTCTGATATTTTGATTGGGATTGCACTAAATGTACAGATCCTCTCTTTTTCTTTCCTGCTAATTAATATTTCTTATTTATATTTCATATTTACCACATTGGGTGGAAATTCCAGAATAAGGTTGATAATATCCATGCGTGTGGATTTTTGCTTTGTTCTTTGTCAGAGGTTAGCATTCTTTTTCTGTAGAGTCAAATGTTAAGCATTTTCTGCTTTGGGGACCACACCATCTCTGTCACAACTACTCAGCTCTGTCACTGTGGCATGAAAACAGCCATGGGTGATAAATAAACAATGAGCATTGCTCCATTTGACTCATGAACCTTGGTTTACTGAACCCTGTGCTATTTTAATAATAAGGCTTTTAATTTTTGCCATTACTATGATTTAGGTTTTTGGTTTCTTTGTCATTTACGGAATATATCCTTCAATTATACACTGCCAAAGTTTGGGCTTTTGTGTGTTTTTATTGTTTTCTTTTAGTTCTATGAGGTTTTTTGCAACTCCTTTCTTTTTGACATCTACAAATATCACATGTAAAAAATCTTTTGTCTATGAATTGCATCTGGAATATTCTACATCTTCTCTAAAGTTGAGCCATTGTTAGTTACATCTCTGTAACAATCTTAGTCATAATAAATTACTTTTATTTTAAAAAATGGTAATAAGGAAAACAAACAGGTTGCTTATGGGGCTGGAAGAACAGATGAGGTCGGGAGAAAGCATTAATCATTTTAGTCACTTCTAGCTTTATTAGCTTCTTAAAAATCAACATAGATACCTTCAGTATGTTAAAAAAAAAAAGAATGTGAACATGATCATGCAACTTCTTTTTAAAAAATATTCTTAATTTCCACTTCTTCCTCAATTTACTTTTCCATTTCTCTCATCGTTTTCATTATCAGACTTCTGAAAAATCTTTTTGTAAGTTGCCTCATGTTCCAACTTTTACTCATTGTGTCCCAGTCTATGTGTTCTAATCTTCTCACTCCATTGAAACAATATTTGATAAAGACCCCAAATAATATTTTATCATGACATACAATGAGTCTTTTTCATTCCTTTTTACTTGGTCCTTCTCTTTTACTTGAAAAACATTTCTGTCTTTTAGCATAAAAGTCAGTACAGTTATTTTTGTTTTCTAGGCAGTAAGTTGGAGAACGAAGAAAAAGAAGGCAAAATCCAAATCTTCTAATGTCCTTTATGAATATATCATATATTTCTATTTAGACCTCCCTGGCTAGAACTAAGTCATGAGGACCTATCTAGAGTCATGGAATTCTGGCACATAAAATCTATTCAGTTCAGTTCAGTTCAGTGACTCAGTCATGTCCAACTCTTTGTGACCCCATGGACTGCAACACACCAAGCCTCCTTGTCCATCACCAACCCCCAGAGCCTACTCAACTCATGTCCATCGTGTCAGTGATGCCATCTAACCATCTCATCCTCTATCATCCCCTTCTGCCTTCAATCTTTTCCAGCATCGAGGTCTTTTCCAGTGAGTCAGTTCTTCACATCAGGTGGCCAAAGTATTAGACTTTCAGCTGGTGGCAAAATGTTCATGGAAAGAATGGAGTTCTGTTATTTAAAAAAAATGACTTTTTTGAGGTTCTCTCACTTTCTACCAATAAATTATGTTTTATATCTTCAACTGTCTTATAAAATAGTAAGTGTATCATAACTGCTTAACAGAATGGAGTTGAGGATGTGGAGAGAGGATGTGGAGAAAGAATGTGATAGTATATCTCAGATTGCTAACTTAATAAATTTGCTATTCCTTGACCTCCCATACACACACAAACACACACACACAAAGAATACTGGAAATAAATGTACAAAGGAAACATCAAAGGACACTCACTTGACAGTTGTGCTCATTTGAGAATTTTGACTTTAATGTGAAATATTGTATGATTTTCTTTCCCCTAGAAATATTCAGATGCTCAACTATAAGCAACAAAATGGTATAGGTTAGAGTTCAACAAGAGCTCTTCTGGGGATAAAAAAGAGAGGGATAAAGGGACAAAAGAGTTGGGAGTGTTAAACTTTGGGGGAATAAGCATCTAAGATAGAGGTGAGAGTTCAAGGATTGAAGAGATTGGGTGTGGCTAATTCATTTATGTCCATGTTGAAGTTGCTGAGAATGATAATGAGGTAGGAAAAAATTCTTTGCCTTGAGAGATGTCTTTAACAAATAATAAGGAAGGAATATTGCAGTAGATGGTAACAAGACACAAGAGAGGGTGGCACAGGAAGTTGACACAAGCTCTGGTGCCGTTTAGTCACTCAGTCGTGTTAACTCTTTGCACACCCATGGATTGTAGCCTGCCAGACACTACTGTCCATAGAATTTTCCAGACAAGAACTCTGGAGTGGGTTGACATTTCCTTCTCCAGGGGATTTTCCTGACCCAAGGATTGTCTTCACATTGGTGGAAGGGTCCTTTACCACTGAGTCACCTGGGAACCTCAACATGAATTTAAAATAGCATCAATTCCCTCAGAAGAATGTATTGATGTTAATTACATGAATGAAGCATTAAGGAGGAAGGAAGACACCTATCTCTTAATCCTGAGGTTTGTGGAATGAAAAAAAAAAAAAAAGACTTTCTGTTAACAGAAATTCAGTGGAAGAATTCCCATAAGAGGTAGCCAGGTTTTAATAACATTTAATGCTCTCCAGTCATCAGAGTATTCCAAGAAGTCATGACATAGGTGAGTTTGATGATCACAAATTAGAAGGTTGAAATGCATGAAGGAGTGAGGAAGATAATTTGATAGATAAGGGTGTGTAGACAACAGTGCTGGAGCCACAGATACAGGGTGCTAGAGCAACTTGGAGGAGATACCCCACATCTGAGGACAAAGGAGAAGCCCCAGCAAGACAGTAGGAGGGACAAAATTGCATTTAGAACAAACCCATACCTGCCAGAGACGTTCAGAGAGCTAAAAACAAACCTTGTGTGCAACTTGTGTGATACAAAGGCCTCACAGAGACTGAGACAGAACTGTGTTTGAGTGTCTCCTGTGGAGGTATGGATTAGCAGTGGACTGCAGAAGGGGCAGGGGCTCTGGGTGCAGCAGACTTGGGTATGGCATAACCATCTTGAAGGAGGTCACCATTAACCCCACCTTAGAGCTGCCAGAACTTACACAGAACTAGGGAAACAAACACTTGGAGGGCACAAATAGAATGTTGTGTGCACCAGGAACCAAGAGAAAGGAACAGTGACCCCATGAGAGACTGACCCAGACTTGCCCGTGAGTGTCCAGGAGTCTCTGGTGAAGGTATGGGATGATGGTGGCTGGCTGCAGGGTTGGAGGATACTGAATGTAGCAGTGCCTGCATGGGACCTTTTGAAACACATCACCATTATCTTTATTATCTCCATCATTGTTTCAATTCAGTCACACAGTCGTGTTTGACTCTTTGCAACCCCATGAATCGCAGCACGCCAGGCCTCCCTGTCCATTACCAACTCCCGGAGTTTACCCAAATTCATGTCCATCGAGTCAGTGATGCCATCCAGCCATCTCATCCTCTGTCGTCCCCTTCTCCATCTGCCCCCAATCCCTCCCAGCATCAGAGTCTTTCCCAATGAGTCAACTCTTCGCATGAGGTGGCCAAAGTACTGGAGTTACAACTTCAGCATCAGTCCTTCCAAAGAATACCCAGGACTGGTCTCCTTTAGAATGGGATTGTTGGATCTCCTTGCAGTCCAAGGGACTCTCAAGCGCCTTCTCCAACACCACAGTACAAAGGCATCAATTCTTCGGCACTCAGCATTCTTCACAGTCCAAATCTCACATGCATACATGACTACTGGAAAAAGCATAGTCTTGACTAGATGGATATTTGTTAGCAAAGTAATGTCTCTGCTTTTGAATATGCTATCTAGGTTGGTCATAACTTTCGTTCCAAGGAGTAAGCGTCTTTTAATTTCATGGCTGCAGTCGCCATCTGCAGTGATTTTGGAGCCCCCAAAAATAAAGTCTGACACAGTTTCCACTGTTTCCCCATCTATTTCCCATGAAGTGATGGGACCAGATGCCATGATCTTCGTTTTCTGAATGTTGAGCTTTAAGCCAACTTTGTCACTCTCTTCTTTCACTTTCATCAAGAGGCTTAATAGTTCCTCTTCACTGTCTGCCATAAGGGTGGTGTCATCTGCATATCTGAGGTTATTGATATTTCTCCTGGCAATCTTCATTCCAGCTTGTGCTTCTTCCAGCCCAGTGTTTCTCATGATGTACTCTGCATATAAGTTAAATAAGTAGGGTGACAATATACAGCCTTGCTGTACCCCTTTTCCTATTTGGAACCAGTCTGTTGTTCCATGTCCAGTTCTAACTGTTGCTTCCTGACCTGCATAGAGGTTTCTCAAGAGGCAGGTTAGGTGGTCTGGTATTCCCATCTCTTTCAGAATTTTCCACAGTTTATTGTGATCCACACAGTCAAAGGCTTTGGCATAGTCAATAAAGCAGAAATATATGTTTTTCTGGAACTCTCTTGCTATTTCCATGATTCAGCAGATGTTGGCAATTTGATCTCTGGTTCCTCTGCCTTTTCTAAAACCAGCTTGAACATTTGGAAGTTCATGGTTCATGTACTGCTGAAGCCTGGCTTGGAGAATTTTCAGCATTACTTTACTAGCGTGTGAGATGAGTGCAATTGTGTGGTAGTTTGAGCATTCTTTGGCATTGCCTTTCTTTGGGATTGGAATGAAAACTGACCTTTTCCAGTCCTGTGGCCACTGCTGAGTTTTCCAGATTTATTGGCATATTGAGTGCAGCACTTTTACAGCATCATGTTTTAGGATTTGAAATAGCTCAACTGGAATTCCATCACTTCCACCACCTTTGTTCATGGTGATGCTTTCTAAGGCCCACTTAACTTCAAATTCCAGGATATCTGACTCTAGGTGAATGATCATGCCATTGTGATTATCTGGGTCATGAAGTTATTTTTTGTACAATTCTTCTGTGTATTCTTGCCACCTCTTCTTGATATCTTCTGCTTCTGTTAGGTCCATACCATCTCTGTCCTTTATTGAGCCCATCTTTGCATGAAATATTCCCCTGGTATCTCTAATTTTCTTGAAGAGATCTCTAGTCTTTCCCATTCTATTGTTTTCCTCTATTTCTTTTCATTGACAGCTGAGGAAGGCTTTCTTATCTTTACTTGCTACTCTTTGGAACTCTGCATTAAGATGCTTATATCTTTCCTTGTCTCCTTTGCTTTTCACTTCTCTTCTTTTCACAGCTATTTGTAAGGCCTCCTCAGACAGCCATTTTGCTTTTTTGCATTTCTTTTCCATGGGGATGGTCTTGATCCCTGTCTTCTGTACAATATCATGAACCCCAGTCCATAGTTCATCAGAAGTAGTCCCTTAAGTCTGAGGCTCTCAAGGCAAGAATTGGGGTTCTCAAGGCAAGAATACTGAAGTGGTTTGTCATTCCCTTCTCCAGTGGACCACATTGGTAAATAACAGGGAGGGAATACAGGTCCATCCATCAATAGAAAATTGGATTAAAATTCTACTGAGCATGGCCCCACCCATCAACAAAAGATCCAGTTTCCCACTCAGTCAGTCTTTCCCATCAGGAAGCTTCCATAAGCCTCCTATCCTTCTCTATCAGAAGAAAGACAGATAGAAAACCTCAAGCACAGAAAACTAACCAATCTGATCACATGAACCATAGCCTTGTCTAACTCCAGAAACTATGAGCCATGCCATGTAGGGTCACCCAATATGGATGGGTCATGGTGGAGTGTTCTTTCAAAACGTGGTCCACTGGAGAAGGAAATGGCAAAACACTTCAGTATTCTTGCCTTGAGAATGCCATGAACAGTATGAAAAAGAAAAAAGATAGGACACTGAAAGATAAACTGCCCAGGTCAGTAGGTGTCCAATATGCTACTGGAGATGGGTAGAGAAATAACTTCAGAAAGAATGAAGAGACAGATCCAAAGCAAAAATAACACCCAGTTGTGGATGTGACTGGTGATGGAAGTAAAGTCCGATGCTATAAAGAGCAATATTGAACCGGGAATGTTAGGGCCATGAATCAAGGCAAATTGGAAGTGGTCAAGCAGGAGATGGCAAGAGTGAACGTCGACATTTTAGGAATCAGTCAAACTAAAAGGGACTGGAATGGATGAATTTAACTTAGATGACCATTATATCTACTACTCTCGGCAAGAATACCTTAAAAGAAACGGAGTACCATCAGAGTCAACAAAAGAGCCCAAAATACAATGCTTGGATGCAGTCTCAAAAATGACAGAATGATCTCTGGTTTCCAAGGCAAACATTCAATATCACTGTAATCCGAATCTGTGCCCCGACCAGTAATGCTGAAGAAGCTGAAGATGAATGGATCTATGAAGACCTACAAGACCTTCTAGAACTAACACCCCCAAAAGATGTCCTTTTCATTATAGGGGACTGGAATGCAAAAGTAGAAAGTCAAGAAACACCTGGAGAGACAGGCAAATTTGGCCTTGGAGTACAGAATGAAGCAGGGCAAAGGCTAATCGAGTTTTGTCAAGAGAATACACTGGTCATAGCAAAAACCCTCTTCAAACAACACAAGAGAAAACTCTACAAATGGACATCACCAGATGGCTAACACAGAAATCAGATTGATTCTATTCTTTGTAGCCAAGATGGAGAAGTTTTATACAGTGAGCAAAATCAAGACCAGGAGCTGACTGTGGCTCAGATCGTGAACTCCTTATGTCAAATTCAGACTTAAACTGAAGAAAGTAGGGCACACCCCTGGACCATTCAGGTATGAACTAAATCAAATCCCATATGATTATACAATGAAAGTTACAAATAGATTCAAGGTATTAGATCTGATAGACAGAGTGCCTGAAGCATATGGATGGAAGTTCATGACATTGTATAGGAAGCAATGATCAAGATCATCCCCAAGAAAAAGAAATGCAAAAAGGCAAAATGATTTTCTGAGGAAGCCTTACAAATAGCTGTGAAAATAAGAGTAGTGAAAGGCAAAAGAGAAAAGGAAAGATATATCCATTTGAATGCAGAGTTCCAAAGAATATCAAGGAGAGAAAAGAAAGCCTTCCTCAGTGATCAATGCAAAGAAATAGTGGAAAACAATAGAATGGGAAAGACTAGAGATCTCTTCAAGAAAATTAGAGATACCAAGGGAATATTTCATGCACAGATGGGCTCAATACAGGACAGAAATGATATGGACCTAACAGAAGCAGAAACTATTAAGAAGAGGTGGCAAGAATACATACAACTGTGCAAAATGATATAATATTAAAAGACTCTTGCTCCTTGGAAGAAAATCTATGACCAACCTAGACAGCATATTAAAAAGCAGATACATTACTTTGCCAACAAAGTCCATCTAGTCAAGGCTATTGTTTTTCCAGTAGTCATGTATGGTTTTAAGAGTTAGACCATAAAGAAAGCTGAGCGCTGAAGCACTGATGGTTTTGAACTTGGTGTTGGAGAAGACTTGAGAGTCTCTTGGACTACATGGAGAGCCAACCAGTCCATCCTAAAGGAAATCAGTCCTGAATATTCTTTGGAAGGATTGATGTTGAAGCTGAAACTCCAATACTTTGGCCACCTGATGGGAAGAATTGACTCATCTGAAAAGACCCTGATGCTGGTAAAGACTGAAGGTAGGAGGACAAGGGGACGACAGAGGATGAGATGGTTGGCTGGCATCTCTGACTCAATGAACATGGGTTTGAGTAAACTCCAGGAGTTGGAAAGGATGGGGAGGCCTTGCATGCTGCAGTCCATGGCGTCACTAAGAGTTGGACATGACTGAGCAACTGAACTGAACTAACAATTTCATAAGTAGTGATTATGGGAATAAATGGCCTGTGAGGTATCAAACCCTCAGATCTCATAATCTGAAATAAAAGTGAACCAAACAACATTTTTCTGGTCTTTGGGCTTTTTGAGCTCTTCCAATGATTTACTAAGAGGCAGCTCATTGAAATTTCTACTTTTTAAATGGATAAGGATGGATCTTTGTTATAGTTACTTGTGTAACTTTACTAAAATTCTTTATAGATTTCTCCCTGCTAGATTATGCATACTCTATGAAGTCCAAAAAGCACTCAATATTGTTAACAATTATATTCCTAGGGCCTAGTATAGTGCCTGACCTGTTTCCCTGGGGCCTTTTGCAAAGTCTTGCAGGGCCCACAATGATAGTATAAATATTAGAGAGTGAAATGAGTTTTGTCTTGTTTTGTTACAGAGCCGCTTTGTGTATTTAATTGTGGAAATTGCATGATTTCCACAAGAACATATATCTCTCTCCTTTTCTTAAAATGCGATATTTTACTGGTTTAGTTTTTGCTTTTCAATTCTTTACAGAGGCACGGGTATACAGAAATTATTTTCTAATGATAACAGGGTAATAGGGTTTTGAAAGCAGATAATTGAAAGAGATAGTCTTTGAGTGGAGAGTGGTCAGAACTGTGGAGAAGATGATATACCCTCTCTAATGGAAGCAGCCTCTTCTCCCTTCCAGCAGATTGTCTGGCCTATTCAGATGCAGTCCTGAGTTGTTTAAGAAGAAAGAAATCTAGATTTGTATATGAAATCCCTTGGTTTTTTAAAATGCTGGTTCAATTTTTTTAAAGCAGTGCAGAAAATATATATATATATATATATATATATATATTGTCAGATGAACATATTTGAGCTCTTAATCTCAGTCTATATTTGTACATATTCCCCAAGGATTTGTTGAAATAAATGAAGAAGATAATTTTCTTTACTTACTTTAAATATTTTTTTTATTATTAAAGGAAGATTCCTTTTAATCAAGCAAATTAACATTACATACTTTTTGAACTTTCTTGTTCAAAAGTGGTTTTTTTTTTTTTCCAGGTTCTGAAAGGTAACATTGAGAAGGGCCTGGCAACTCACTCCAGTATTCTTTCCTGGAAAATCCCATGAACAGAGAAGCCTGGCAGGCTACAGTTCATAAGATTGCACAGAGTTGGATACAACTGAAGAGATTTAGCACACACGAATGTAAAGGTAACATTCTCCTATATTCAGAAGCTTTGTTTTACCCAGAATAAAGACACTGTGAGATTGTATAATCACATATTTATTGTGAAATTATTTTATATATCAATCAGTTCAGCCATTCAGTTGTGTCTGACTCTTGGCTACCCCATAGACTGCAACACCCTAGGCTTCACTTTCCATCACAACTTCCAGAACTTGCTCAAACACACAGCCATCGAGTCAGTGATGCCATCCCACCACCTCATCCTCTGTCCTCTCTTCCCACCTTCAATCTTTCCCATCATTAGGGTCTTTTCAAATGAGTCAGTTTTTTGCATCAGGTGACCAAAGTATTGGAGTTTCAAGTGCAGCATCAGTCCTTCCAAAGAAAATTCACGACTGATTTCCTTTAGGATTGACTGGTTGGATCTCCTTGCAGTCCGGACTCTCAAGAGTCTTCTCCAACACCACAGTTTAAAAGCATCAGTTCTTCAGTGCTCAGCTTTTTTTATAGACCAACTCTCACAACCATACATGACTATTGGAGAAACTATAGCTTTGACTAGATGGACCTTTGTTGGCAAAGTAATGTCTCTGCTTTTTAATATGCTATCTAGTTTAGTCATAGTTTTTCTCCCAAGGAGCAAGTGAGTTTTAATTTCATGGCTGCAGTCACCATATGCAGTGTTTTGGAGCCCTCTGAAATAAAATCTCTCGCCATTTCCATTGTTTCCCCATCTATTTGCCATGAAGTGATGGGACTGGATGTCATGATCTTAGTTTCTGAATGTTGACTTTTAAGCCAACTTTTTCACTGTCTTCTTTCACTTTCATCAAGAAGCTCTTTAGTTCTTCTTTGCTTTCTGCCATAGGGATGGTGTAATCTGCATATCTGTGGTTATTGATATTTCTCCTAGCAGTCTTGATTCCAAGTTATTCTTCATCCAGCCTGGCCTCTCACATGATGTACTCTGCATATACATTAAATATGCAGAGTAACAGTATACAGCCTTGACGTACCACTTTCCCAATTTGGAACCAGTCTGTTGTTCCATGTCCGGTTGCTTATTGACCTGCATACAGATTTCTCAGGAGGCAGGTAAGGTGGTCTGGTGTTATCTCTTTAAAAATTTTCCACTGTTTCTTGTGATCCATACAGTCAAAAGGTTTGGCATATTTAATAAAGCAGAAGTAGATGTTTTTCTGGAACTCTCTTGCTTTTTCGATGATCCAACAAATGTTGGCAATTTGAAATTTGACTCCTCTACCTTTTCTAAATCCAGCTTGAACATCTGAATGTTCATGGTTCATGTACTGTTGAAGCCTGGCTTGGAGAATTTTGAGAATTACTTTATTAGCGTGTGAGATGAGTGCAATTATGTGGTAGTTTGAGCATTCTTTGGCATTGCCTTTCTTTACAATTGGAATGAAAATTGGCCTTTTCGAGTCCTCTGGCCACTGCTGAGTTTTCCAAATTTGCTGTCTTATTGAGTGTAGCACTTTCACAGTATCATCTTTTAGAATTTTAAATAGTTCAACTGGAATTCCGTTGCCTTCACTAGCTTTGTTTGCAGACATGCATCCTACATCCCACTTACTTCACATTCCAGGATGTCTGGCTCTAAATGAGTGATTATACCATTGTGGTTTTCTGGGTCATGAAGATCTTTTTTGAATAGTTCTTCTGTGTATTCTTGCCACCTCTTCTTAATATCTTCATCTTCTGTTAGGTCCATACCATTTCTGTCCTTTATTGAGCCCATCTTTGCATGAAATATTCCCTTAATATCTCTAATTTTCTTGAAAGATATCTAGTCTTTCCCATTCTATTGTTCTCCTCTATTTCTTTGCAGTGATAATTGAGGAAAGCTTTCTTATCTCTCTCTGTTATTCATGGGAAATCTGCATTCAAATGGGTATATCTTTCCTTTTCTCCTTTGCCTTTTGCTTCTCTTTTCTCAGCTATTTTTAAGACGTCCTCAGACAACCATTTTACCTTATTGCATTTCTTTTACTTGGGGATGGTCTTAATCCCTGACTCCTGTACAATGTCACAAACCTCTGACCATAGTTCTTCAGGCACTCTGTCTATCAGATCTATTCCCTTGAACCTGTTTGCCACTTTCACTGTATAATCATAAGGGATTTGATTTAGGTCATACCCAAATGGTCTAGTGTTTTTCCCACTTTCTTCAATTATAGTCTGAATTTGTCAATAAAGAGTTCATGATCTGTACCACAGTGAGCTCTTGGTCTTGTGTTTGCTGACTGTACAGAGCTTCTCCATTTTTTGCTGCAAAGAATATAATCATAATATTATAATCAAATATAGTCTAATTTCAGTATTGACCATGTGGTGATGTCCATATGTAGAGTCTTGTGATGTTGGAAGAAGTTGTTTGCTATGAACAGTGTGTTCTCTTGGCAAAACTCGATTAGTCTTTGCCCTGCTTCATTTTGTCCTCCAAGACCATATTTGCCTGTGCATTCCAGTCCCCTGTAATGAAAAAGGACATCTTTTGGAGATGTTTCTTATAGAAGGTTTTTTAGGTCTTCATGAGTTCAGTTCAGTTTCTCAGTGTGTCTGACTCTTTGTGACCCCATGAATCACAGCACGCCAGGCCTCCCTGTCCATCACCAACCCCCAGAGCTCACTCAAACTCATGTCCATCAAGTCGGTGATGCCATCCAGCCATCTCATCCTTTGAGTGTGTTCTCTTGGCAAAACTCGATTAGTCTTTGCCCTGCTTCATTTTGTCCTCCAAGACCATATTTGCCTGTGCATTCCAGTCCCCTGTAATGAAAAAGGACATCTTTTGGAGATGTTTCTTATAGAAGGTTTTTTAGGTCTTCATGAGTTCAGTTCAGTTTCTCAGTGTGTCTGACTCTTTGTGACCCCATGAATCACAGCACGCCAGGCCTCCCTGTCCATCACCAACCCCCAGAGCTCACTCAAACTCATGTCCATCAAGTCGGTGATGCCATCCAGCCATCTCATCCTTTGTCATCCCCTTCTCTTCCTGCCCCCAAACCCTCCCAGCATCAGAGTCTTTTCCAATGAGTCAACTCTTCGCATGAGCTGGCCAAAGTATTGGATTTTCAGTTTCAGCATCAGTCCTTCCAATGAACACCCAGGACTGATCTCCTTTAGGATAGACTGGTTGGATCTCCTTGCAGTCCAAGGGTCTTCATAGAACTGTTCAAATTCAGCATTACTGGTTGGGGCCTAGACATGGATTACTGTGATATTGTGTTTTTTGCCTTGGAAACAAACAGAGATCATTCTGTCATTTTGAGATTGCATCCAAATACTGTGTTTTGGACTTTTTTTTTGTTGAGTATGAGGGCTACTCTATTTCTTCTAAAAGGATTCTTGCCCACAATAGTAGATACTGGAATTCACCCATTCCAGTCCATTTTAGTTGAATGATTCCTAAAATGTCAACATTCACTCTTGCCATCTCCTGTTTGACCACTTCCAGTTTGGCTTAATTCATGGACCTTACATTCCAGGTTCCTATGCAATATTGCTCTTTACAGCATCAGATTTTACTTCCATCACCAGTCACATCCACAACTGGGTGTTGTTTTTGCTTTAGACTCATCTCTTCATTCTTTCTGGAGTTATTTCTCTACCCATCTCCAGTAGCATATTGGGCACCTACTGACCTGGGGAGTTCATCTTTCAGTGTCCTATTTTTTTGCCTTTTCATACTGTTCATGGCATTCTCAAGGCAAGAAAACTAAAGTGCTTCGCCACTGCCTTCTCCAGTGGACCATGTTGTGTCTGAACTCTCCACTATGACCCATCCATCTTGGGTGGCCCTACACGGTATAGCTCATAGTTTCATTGAGCTAGACCAGACTGTGGTCCATGTGATCAGTTTGATTAGTTTCTGTGATTATGGCTTTCATTCTGTCTGTCCTTTGATGGAGATAGACAAGAGGCTTGTGGAAGCTTCCTGATGGGAGACCCAGCTTTCCTGAGGGGGAAACTGGGTCTTGTTCTGATGGCCAGGGCCAAGTTCAGTAAATCTTTAATCCAATTTTCTGTTGATGGGTGAGGCTGTATTCCCTCCCTGTTGTTTGACCTGAGGCCAAACTATGGTGGAGGTAATGAAGATAATGGTGACTTCCTTCAAAAGGTCCCATGCAGGCACTGCTGGACTCAGTGCCTCCAACCCTGCGGTAGGCCACTGCTGATCCTTGCCTCCACCAGAGACTCCTGGACACTGATGGGCAAGTCTGGGTCAATCTCTTGTGGGGTCACTGCTCCTTTCTTCTGGGTTCTGGTGCACAAAATGTTTTGTTTGCACCTCCTAGAGTCTGTTTCCCTAGTCCTGTTTAAATTCTGGCAGCTCTATGGTAGGGTTAATGGTGACCTGCTCCAAGAAGGCTTATCCCCTGCCCGAGTCTGCTGTACCTGGAGCCCCTGCCCCTGTGGCAGGCCACAGCTGACTCATACCTCCACAGAAGAGAGTCAAGCACTTAAAGGCATATCTGACAGTATCTGTGGGTTTTCCTACTGTGCACAAAGTTTTGTTTGAACCCTCAAGGCATCTCTGACAGGTCTGGAGTTTGATTCCAAACACGATTTCACCCCTCCTACTGTCTTGTTGGAGCCTCTCCTTTGCCCCTGGATGTGGGGTATCTTTATTTGGTGGAATCCAACATTCTCCTGTCAATGGTTGTTCAGCAGCAAATTATAACTTTGGAGTTCCTTAGAAGAAGATAGGTGCACATCCTTCTACTCCACCATCTTGGATATATGCAGCATATTTTATGATTTTATACATACTTTATGATTTGTTCTGATCTCTTCCTAAAGATAGCAATAATATATTCATCTAACAAAATTGTTTTTGAAGACCTTGTAAAGTTAATAAATTATTTTACATATCAGATTTAATTATTACAAGTAAAAAGCAATTTCACAGTCAGATTGCTCTTCTCTCAGGGCTGTAACCAATGAGTGAAGAATACTATTAGTAGCTTTCCATATTTCTCATAGCTATGATGGTCTATAAATAATTCCCATCGTGGTTTTCAAAACTAATTCAAAGTAGCAGATTTGAAATTTTCCCCAAAACAAACTAAGAGAAAGCATAAATCAATAAAAATATGGCCATCTATTTTACATAAAAATCTATACACAGATGTTTTAAAAAAACATTTATTTCCAGTGTAGAAACATATTTTTGAGTATATAAACTTATTATGAAATTCGTTTTCACAGGCATAGATTAGCATGAAAGTAATCATTTATTACTATGAGGGGTCCTCTATCATAAAAGGAGTAAGAGACTGAATATGCAAATAGAAATGACCAGATCAAATATTAAAATTAAACTTTAATCCACAAACTCTGCAGTAATCATTCCCAGAAAATAAATCACAACGTTTTTTACCAATTTTCCCCAAATGGTTTCCTTATTTTACTCTCACTCAAAATTTAAGGCCAATCAAAATGAGAGAAGTTTGCTCTCCTAACCAATCAAGCAAGATTCCCCATTTCTATTAGCCTGCCTCCAGAATAAGCAGACCAACAATCTCCAATTAGAGCCTGCCCTTTTTTTTCACTATAAAGCTTCCACTCCCACTTGTCTTGAGTCTCTGCCAAATGCAAGTGATTGTAGGTGATTCTCTTGCTTTAGAGCAACATCTGATATCCTCACTTGTTCCCATTTGGGTGGTCTATATTGCCACAGGAGTTATATATATTTTTTTTCAAATGTATACAAGAAGAAAAAGAATGATCAATATTGAACTCTGTGCTAGAAGATCTATGAGATAAAATAAGGTGATATTTTATAAATTGTAATATGTTAGTGCTCTAACCCTAACCCATGAACAGTATGAAAAGGCAAAAAGATAGTACGCTGAAAGATGAAATCCCCAGGTCAGTAGGTGTTCAGTTAGCTCCTGGAGACCAGTGGAGAAATAACTCCAGAAAGAATGAAGAGATGGAGCCAAAGCAAAAACAACACCCAGATGTGGATGTGACTGGTGAGAGAAGCAAGGTCCAATGCTATAAAGAACAATATTAGAAAGGAACATGGAATGTTAGGTACATGAATCGAGGCAAATTGGAAGTGGTCAAGCAGCAGATGGCAAGAGTGAACGTTGACATTTTAGTAATCTGTCAAACTAAAAGGGACTGGAATGGGTGACTTTAACTCAGATGACCATTATATCTA
This sequence comes from Aepyceros melampus, assembly GCA_006408695.1. NCBI lineage: Eukaryota > Metazoa > Chordata > Mammalia > Artiodactyla > Bovidae > Aepyceros > Aepyceros melampus. The sequence goes on along the minus strand of SJXQ01001431.1, from coordinate 372,722 downwards.
CTACTGTGGGCAAGAATACCTTAGAAGAAATGGAGTGGCCATTATAGTCAACAAGAGAGCCCAAAATTCAGTACTTGGATGCAATCTCAAAAACAACAGAATGATCTTTGTTCGTTTCCAAGGCAAACTATTCAATATCACTGTAATCCAAGTATATGCCTCCACCATTAACACTGAAGAAGCTGAACTTGAATAGTTCTATGAAGATCTACAAAACCTTCTAGAACTAACACCCCCAAAAGATGTCCTTTTCATTATAGGGGACTGGAATGCAAAAGTAGGAAGTCAAGAAACACCTGGAGTGACAGGCAAATTTGGCCTTGGAGTACAGAATGAAGCAGGGCAAAGACTAATCGAGTTTTGTCAAGAGAATGCACTGGTCATAGAAAAACCCTCTTCAAACAACACAAGAGAAAACTCTACAAATTGACATCACCAGAGGGCCAACACAGAAATCAGATTGATTCTATGCTTTGCAGCCAAGATGGAGAAGTTTTATACAGTGAGCAAAATCAAGACCAGGAGCTGACTGTGGCTCAGATCGTGAACTCCTTAATGTCAAATTCAACTTAAACTGAAGAAAGTAAGGCAAACTCCTGGACCATTCAGGTATGAACTAAATCAAATCCCATATGATTATACAGTGAAAATGACATATAGATTCAAGGGATTAGATCTGATAGTGTTTGAAGCATTATGGATGGAGGTTTGTGACATCATACAGGAGGCAGTGATCAAGATCATCCCCAAGAAAAAGAATTGTAAAAAGGCAAAATGATTTTCTGAGGAAGCCTTACAACTAGCTATGAAAAGAAGAGAAGCAGAAAGCAAAAGAGAAAAGAAAAGATATACCCATTTGAATGCACAGTTCCAAAGAATAACAAGGAGAGATAAGAAAGCCTTCCTCAGTGATCAATGCAAAGAAATAGAGGAAAAGAATAGAATGGGAAAGATTAGAGATCTCTTCAAGAAAGAGATACCAAGGGAACATTTCATGCAAAGATGGGCTCAATACAGGACAGAGATGGTATGGACCTAACAGAAGCAGAAGATATTAAGAAGAGGTGGCAAGAATACACAGAAGAACTGTACAAAAAAGACCTTCAAGACCCAGATAATCACGATGATGTGATCATTCATCTAGAGCCAGACATCCTGGATTTTGAAGTCAAGTGGGCCTTATAAGCATCACAATGAGAAGGAAATGGCAACCCACTCCAGTGTTCTTGCCTGGAGAATCCTGGGGATGGGGGAGCCTGATGGGCTTCCATCTATGGGGTCACACACAGTTGGACACGACTGAAGCGACTTAGCAGCAGCAGCATGAACAAAGCTAGTGGAGGTGATGGAATTCCAGTTGAGCTATTTAAAATCCTAAAAGATGATGATGTTAAAATGTTGCACTTAATAGGCCAGCAAATTTGGAAAACTCAGCAGTATCTACAGGACTGTAAAAGGTTGGTTTTCATTCCAGTCTCAAAGAAAGGCAATGCCAAAGAATGCTCAAACTATGCACAGTTGCACTCATGTCATATGCTAGCAAAGTAATGCTCAAAATTCTCCAAGCCAGGCTTCAGAGTACATGAACCTGAACTTCCAGGTGTTCAATCTGGCTTTAGCAAAGGCAGAGGAACCAGAGATCAAATTGCCAACAGCCACTGGATGATTGAAAAAACAAGAGAATTCCAGAAAAAAAAAAAAAAAAAATATATATATATATATATATATATATATATATTTCTGCTTCTTGAGTATGTCAAAGCATTTGACTGTGTGGATCACAATAAACTGGAAAATTCTGAAAGAGATGGGAACACCAGACCATCTAACCTGCCCCTTGAAAAACCTGTATAGATACCAGGAAGCAACAGTTAGAATCAGACATGGAACAACAGACTGATTCCAAATAGGAAAAGAGTATGGCAGGGCTGAATATTTTCACCCTGCTTATTTAACTTATATGCAGAGGACTTCATGAGAAATGTTGGGCTTGAAAAGGACTAGCTGGAATAAAAATTGTCAGGGAAAATATCAGTAACCTCAGATAGGCAGATGACACCACCCTTATGGCAGAAAGTGAAGAACTAAAGAGCCTCTTGATAAAAGTGAAAGAGGAGAGTGACAAAGTTGGCTTAAAGCTCAACATTCAGAAAACAAAGATCACAGCATCTGGCCCTATCACTTCATTGCATATCGATGGAGAAACACTGAAAACAGTGGCAGACTTCATTTTGGGGGGATTCAAAATCACTGCAGATGGTGACTGCAGTCATGAAATTAAAAGACTCTTACTCCTTGGAAGAAGAGTTATGACGAACCTAAACAGCATATTAAAGAGGAGAGACATGATTTCGCTAACAATAGTCCATCTAGTCAGTTCAGTTCAGTCACTCAGTCCTGTCTGACTCTTTGCAGCCCCATGATTCACAGCACGCCAGGCCTCCCTGTCCATCACCAACTCCTTGAGTTCACTCAGACTTGCGTCCATCAAGTCAGTGATGCCATCCAGCCATCTCATCCTCTGTCGTCCCCTTCTCCTCCTGCCCCCAATCCGTCCCAGCATCAGAGTCTTTTCCAATAAGTCAACTCTTTGCATGAGGTGGCCAAAGTATGGAGTTTCAGCTTTAGCATCATTCCCTCCAAAGAAATCCCAGGGCTGATCTTCAGAATGGACTGATTGGATCTCCTTGCAGTCCAAGGGACTCTCAAGAGTCTTCTCCAACACCACAGTTCAAAAGTATCAATTCTTCAATGCTCAGCTTTCTTCACAGTCCTACTCTCACATCCATACATGACCACTGGAAAAAAACATAGCCTTGACTAGATGAGGCTATGGTTTTTCAATTAGTAATGTATGGATGTGAGAGTTGGACTATAAAGAAAGCTGAGCACAAAGAATTGATGCTTCTGAACTGTGGTGTTGGAGAAGACTCTTGAGAGTCTCTTGGACTGCAAGGAGATCCTACTGGTCCATCATAAAGGAAATCAGTCCTGGTTATTCACTGGAAGGACTGATGTTGAAGCTGAAATTCCAATACTTTGGCCACCTGATGTGAAGAGCTGACTCAGTTGAAAGTACCCCGATGCTGGGAAAAATTGAAGGCAGGAGGAGAAGGAGATGACAGAAGATAAATGGTTGGATGGCATAACTGACTCAATGGACATGAGTTTTGGTAAATTCCAGGATTTGGTGATGGACAGGGAGGCCTGGCATGCTGCACTCCATGGGATTGCAATGAGTCAGACACGACTGAGCGACTGAACTGTACTGAACTGAATATTTATTAGCCTACTTTAAATGCATCTTCTTGTTTAAATCTTACAAAAATCCCATGAAGTAGAATTTATCTTTTTTTTTTAAATATGAGGAAACTGAATCTTTGAGTACATAATGACTTTCTAAATTCACGTGATTATTGGTAAAACTGAATCCATTCCCTGTAATTATCAGAATCAAGTGCCCCTGCCACATGAGTTATTCCTCTCTTTGGCATCAGGAAGTTAGGGGTTTAATAGAGATCAAATTTATACAAATGTAGAAGGAACTGAGAAAGTGATACTCGGGGAAGAGAAGCTGGAGGATCAGAATATTCATTCACTCTAACAGCCTGAAATACTTATATGGGTAGACAAAGGACAAGCAGAGCTTGTGGGAGTGTCTGAGAAAGTAAGATCATCAAATCATGCAAAGGAGACCATGAAGAAGTTGATCATGGCCACATCTGTGGAAACTTCCACCTCTGTGGAAGATGCTGGCAAACATGTTGGTGCATTTGAGGCTGATTTTGGCTGGTTAGGACAGCAGCTGGGGAGACTGGTTAAGCACAGAGTAAGAGAGGACTAAGGACAAACTGGGGTCCATCTTTTTTCTCACTTCAGTATTCAAAAGAATATAAAACAGTCTATTAGTCATTCCTTTTCTGCATTAAATGTCTCAACACAATGATCACATTGGTATGGACATTTATTTATAGATTAAATTATCTATTTTTTTCACTAAACATAATACCGTTCAGTCCTCCAGTCTCCTCAACACACTCCTCTCCACTTTTCCTTTGCCTCTTTCTCTCAGTATTCTCACTCTACATCCTTAGATTCCCTACCCTGCCCTTCTTAAACAGTTCCTTTTTCCTCAGATCTTGTCATTATTTTCTTTCAAATAAATCCTTACATGATCTATAGCCACATCTATATAGCTTGTTCTGTTCTGTATAAATCGGATACAAACCCATTAATAAATTGAACCTGCTATCAATTGAATGTCTTTATGGATATCCCATATCCTATAACATAAGACTAATTCTAAATGGGGAATATAGAACCTACTGAAAACAGGGGAAAATTTTGGTGTAAGAATACTTGCATTTGTTAAGTAACACAATGCATATAACTACTGGCCTCATAAAAGGATGTGTTTTCTGAGAAAACTACAGGTTGTAGTTTTAAAAATTAATAAGCTGATATGGCAGGGGCTGACATCTTAAAGAAGAACTCTTCAGAAGGGAATAATGCATGCTTGTACAGCTTCAAAGATATGTGAAGTCATGGATGAGGTTGGGTGTTGCAGGGTCTCATGGCAGCAAAAGCGTGGCATATGAAAGAATTCTCCTTTTGATATACCTCTTTAATTTTTCAAAAGTCTGTTTTCTATGATGAAGACACAGAATGATACATTTGTGACATACATATCTCAGATTCTGAATATATAATGTGAATCAATATACTTCTCTACTAAAGTTTAATAACTTTATTAATTATGGATGCATGCTATCTTTCAAAAACCCCTCATATTTGTGTTTTAGTTTATATTCACTCAAGTATTATATGAATTTATATAACAGTATTAAATGATTAAGCTGTAATTTTTTTATAATAGTAAACTGTATTAGGAATATGGATTTGAAAGTATAGATAGTAAAGGACCCAGAGGTATCAATAATACTCCAGGTGGAGCAGAGACAAAATGAAAACAAATTTCTCCATGACAAGTAATTGTATCCCTGCGCTATAAAACTCAACCTCTTTGGTGAACTTGAAAAAATATAGTCTTCGGATTCAAATTCATGAGTTTTCATTACTTTTCTCACTTCACAGTTTTGCATTTGTGTTTTTTGAATAAGCAAAGATGCCTTAAAAAATGTGCAAAGAATGTATTTCTGTTTAGGGGATTATGTTTAAAAATGATATCATTTTAGGAGCAGCAGAAAATGATGTCAAAAATCAGAAACTCAATCGTTCTTTAGTCTTTCTTTGTTTCAAACAATAAGAACATTTACAATTAAATTTTAGATTGTTTTAAATAAACTTTTGGAGAAGGAAATGGCAACCTACTCCAGTATCCTTGTCTGGAAAATCCCATGGACAAAGGAGCCTGGTGGGCTGCAGTCCATGGGGTCGCAGAGTCAGGCACGACTGAGCGATTAACACTTACTTACTAAATAAACTTTATTCTTGCATACAACTATTAGAACATCTTATCAGAACATAAGATTATTGCTGGCAGCATTACTGACTAATTTTTGTGCAGAAAGTCAACTGAGAGACATTATATAGAACATTCTTTTAAAATTAAGATAAGATATAAGTCATATTCAGTCAGTCATTATGATATTATAAAGGCATGACTATTTTTTAAAAGAGACTGAAAAAAGCAAAGGTTATATATCTATTGCATTAATTTTTTTTTTTTGGTGATACTATCCAACAATCATTGTGCTAACATCCTTAAAAATGCAAATATTTTGTTCCTAGAATATTTCAGAAATTATATAAATAAGCTCTAAAAAAATAAAACATGTGTACTTTCTTGTGATACATGTTTTCCTCATGTTCATATATACAATTCATGTGGAAAATACTCTAAAATTTAAGCATGACAAGAGAAGCAAATTGTCATAAACTTTAACAGCATAAAAACACTGACTATGATTCAAGCCAACTTGTCATCATCTTCTAAGTATTTTTCTGTAACCAATTTATTATATTCAAAACTGTTATGTCATCTCATACCTTCTTGTCCCTTACCTTACTTTTCTTCCCTTTCTTTTTTTTAACAAGAGAAAACCACTGCTATGTTCATTTTATGATTTGTTCTATTACAATTATGTGTCAATATTTCTGGTTCTATCATTACTACTGACAGTATACATAAAGTTGCACTGTCTTTGTAGCAAAGATTTTCTCTATAACCCTTGATAGACCCCTTCAGGCCAGCTTTTAAACACAATATAAAATGAGTATTTTGTTTTTTTAATTAGGAAGGCTCTCTCAGTCTATAATACATCTTTTTGTTGTCTTATATACCATTTTCAATCTATATTTGTATATCAGACAATTCAGATATTCACTTTTTGTTACTGTTGACAGTACAGTTCAAATAAACACATATAGGATTAGCTGAGTATATTTATTTTCTTGATATTTCTAGGGTAGCTCAGAAAACAAATTACTTACTATTAATGAAAATGCGGCATTACTTGATTTAAAGTTGTTACAAGAATTGTGCTAAATTATCAAAGAAAAATTTTTTCTCATGTTGTTTCTACAGAAAATGGTTACTCTTTTAGTCCAGGTTTTCCTAACCCTCAGTAACTTTATGATGCCTCCATTTCCCCAAGTAAAATAAATTATATAATACAAAAGGGATTTCTTTTGTATAAGTGAATACTAGCTAGTTTACCCACTTAAAAAAAAGGTAAAGGAGAATTTAAAGAGTTAAAAGACCAATATTAAATTAGAGGGACAAATAAATAAATTAATAAATAAATAAAGAGGGAGAGAGAAAAACAAATTTAATGTTGGAAAAATCATAGGACAGCAATGCAAGGGTGGAAGTGACACAACGCTAAAGCACTTTATGCATTTCAACCCCTGCCATATTCCAACTGTACACCTTTATACTATGAATCTACAAATGCCCTAGATCCTGTGTCTGAAGTATAGATTATGCTTTTAATATCAAAGGAACAAATTGTCACATTGTCATTGGGTAGGGATCAGTGCATTTTGGACTTTGTAAAATAATGACTATATGTGTTTCTGGTCACTAATTTGACCATGTCTGTCTTATTTATTTGGTGATTTAAAAATAACTTTGATTACAATTAAAGTTCTCTGGTGAAGTGATTTTGCTACTTAACTGCTTGATCTGTTTATATATGCTTAGAACAAAAGAGAAAACTATTCCATTATAAGCATTATGAGATATTGTCAGTGAGAGGGTTTAGCTCGAGGCAACATATCTCAAGACATTTATTGCCAAAAAAAAGGAATTTGTGGCTCCTGCATATCTATAAATTTGTCAATAGATTAACATTTATGATCTGTGTTAGCTTTCATTTTTGAGTTAAGATATACTTACCTGTGCTTTATTAGATTGCAAAGGTAATTTACAAAGTGTAGTCATTAACCTTTTACCTAAAATTGAAGCAAAAGTAATATAGTATGTTGGTTTTCAAAAGAATTGATACCATGATATTTAAAAAAATTGGAAAGCTATGAAAACAAATACTTAAATGTAGCTACTATATTTTGATTTTGGTACCTCTGGGACTCTAGGCCAACTAAACCCTTTTGACTGATAGTACACTATAGGGAAATCAATACAAGAAACAAGCTGCTACAATGTCTGCAACAACCAGCCAAAATACACAGAAAGCTGACTTATTCTTCAATCCAAAATTCCATTCCATAGGTAATGCCAGCAGTTTGGAAAAGTTTGTAAGTGCATGTGCTACTGTTCGATTTATTCAAATTGTTTGCAACCAAAATGGCAGCAGATACCACAGGTGTGGTCCAGAAAGTCAAGGTACTCAAGCCTTATTTAACCCTTTTATTCAAAGCACAAATTCTTTCTTAACTGATACTGTCATAGAGGAATACATTTTCTTTCTTGGTTCTTCTGGATGGTCTAAGAATTGAATTTATGTGAGACAGATTAACAGGAGAAAATTAAAAAAAAGTATTATGAAAGAGACCCAAGAAAACTGAGTAATTCCCCAAAATGGGGTGAGTTACCCTCACCTTAAAAAACTACTGCATCTAAAGACTAAAGAGGATGCAGACTAAAGAGGGTTGTAGTTGGGACTTAAGAAGGGAAGAAAGAAATTCACATGGAGAAAGAAAAACAAATATTTGGTAGACAATTTTTTGCTGTCCCATATAGAGAAAATGGGACACAGAGTGAACTCTGGTCTTTGGACCCTGTTGAGTTTCTCCTGTCATAACCAGTCCATATTTTTGCAGTTGCATCTGGTAATAGCTCTGTTCTAGGAACAAGCTTTTTTTATTTTTTTAATTGAAACATAGTTGATTTACAATGTTGTGTTAGTCTGGTATGCAGCAAAGTGATTCGTAAATAGATAGATAGATACACACACACACACATATATATTCTTTTCAAGATTCTTTTCCACTATAGTTGATTACAAGATATTGAATACAGTTCCTTGTGTTATACAGTAAGTTCTCCTTGTTTATCTATTTTGTATATGAGCATGTGCCAAGTTGCTTCAGTCATGTCTGACTCTTTGCCACCCCATGGACTGTAACCCACCAGGCTCCTCTGTCCACAGGATTCTCCAGGCAAGAATATGGGAGTGGGCTGCCATTTTCTTCTCCAAGGGACTTTCCCAACCCAGGGACTGATCCAGGGTCTCTTATGTCTGCTGCATTGGCAGGCAGATTCTTTACCATAGCACCACCTAGAAGCCCATTTTATATATAGTAGATTATATTTGCTAATCCAAACTCCTAATTTATTATCCCTCCCTGTCCCTTTTCCTTTGCTAACTGTAAATTTGTTTTCTATACCTGTGGGTCTATTTCTGTTTAGTACATAAGTTCATTTGTATCATTTTTGAAGATTCCACATATAAGTGATATATTTGTCTTTCTCTGACTTACTTCATTCAGTATAAGAATCTTTAGGTCCATCCATATTTTCTTTATCCATTCATCTCTCAATGAACATTTAGGTTGTTTTCATGTATTGGAGATTGTAAATAGTGCTGCTATAAACACTGGAGACCATGTATCTTTTAAAATTAGAATTTTCTTTTTCAGATTTATTCCTAAAAGTGGGATTGCTGGATCATATGGTAATTCTTTTTTTAAGTTTTTTAAGAAACCTCCATACTGATCTTCAAAGTGGCTTGACCAATTTACATTAAGGATGGTCTCTTGATCTAAATTCTTTTAGGCATTTAAGGGGGAGGAAACAAGAAAAATTTCCTGACTCTGGTTTTTAAAATATAGTCAGCTTAAATTAATCCTCATGTCAAAGTGACACATTTCAGAATGGCAAATTTTGCTCTCATATATATCAACCAGTGTCTGAAGATGAGTCAGAGAATACTGGTCTGCAGGTAGGGTTTAAAAGTCCCCTGGAGATGCTGATCTTCTCATCTCATAAAGAGACTGTGCAAGGCCTGGGGAGCCAGTGAGCTTGTGCTAATTGCCCACCTTGTCCATTTATTCCAGTGTGCATCCAAAAATTATTTCTTTTGCATGCCATGACATTAAAAAAGTCTCAAAACTATTTTTTCCTAGAGAGATTTTCTTCTAAGGCAGAACTAGGTAAGTACATCTTTCACATGAATAATAATTACTTAATTTGTGAATATTTTTCATTGTAATTCCTATAATATGATGAGGGTATGGGGGGGTTGTTATCAATTCATCAAGGAGCCATGCTTGTGCTATTTAGCATTATGGAAACCATAATCCTACTTTAGATTACTACTTGTGCTCTTGGTTCCCTTTCTTATTCTGTGCCCAGTTGCTTCAGTTCAGTTCAGTTCAGTTGCTCAGTCGTGTCCGACTCTTTGCGACCCCATGAATCGCAGCACGCCAGGCCTCCCTGTCCATCACCGTCTCCCAGAGTTCGCTCAGACTCACGTCCATCGAGTCCGTGATGCCATCCAGCCATCTCATCCTCGGTCGTCCCCTTCAGTAATGTCCAACTCTTTGTGACTCCATGGGCTGTAGCTTGCCAGGCTTCTCTGTTTATGAGATTCTCCAGGCAAGAATACTAGAGTGGGTTGCCATGCCCTCCTCCAGCGGATCTTCCCAACCCACAGATCGAACCCACATCTCTTAGGTCTCCTACACTGGCAGGTGGGTTCTTTAGCACTAGTGCCACCTGGGAAGCCGCTTCTTCATTCTAAAATATAATGCAATTCTATTTCTTTCTCTATTTTCTTTCTTACTACACAAAAGTCAGTTCAGTTCAGTCTGACTCAGTCGTGTCCGACTCTTCACAACCCCATGAATAGCAGCACGCCAGGCCTCCCTGTCAATCACCAACTCCTGGAGTTCACCCAACCTCATGTGCATGGAGTCGGTGATGCCATCCAGCCATCTCATCTTCTGTTGTCCCCTTCTCCTCCTGCCCCCAACCCCTCCCAGCATCAGGGTCTTTTCCAATGAGTCAACTCTTCACATGAGGTGGCCAAAGTATTGGAGTTTCAGCCTCAGCATCAGTCCTTCCAATGAACACCCAGGACTGATCTCCTTTAGGATGGACTGGTTGGATCTCCTTGCAGTCTAAGGGACTCTCAAGAGTCTTCTCCAACACCACAGTTCAAAAGCATCAATTCTTCCTCTCTCAGCTTTCTTCACAAAGGTCACATTGATGCAAACATTCTTTCTAAACTTGCTAACCTCACCCACTTGCATCTACTCACTAGATATCTTTCACTTCTCTAATACAGTAAGTTATCTTTTCACCAATGTGGTTCACTCAACATTATAGTGTTTGTTTCTATCCATAGACAAATAGAAACAACTTTTTATTCTCATCTCTGGTTAAGCATAAGCCTTTTAAATAACAGAATGACATATTGGATTTTGTATCCTAATATTTAGGGGAAAATAGATGCCATCATTTGTTGGATACTTGTAATATTGTATATATTTTTGAAATTATCTGTATTAGCTGTGAAAATCGGCTCCTTTTTGCTGTTTCTAAAAATCTCATATCAGCAACAGTAAAATCCAACTAATAGTCAAAAGTACAAGGCTGGCTTTTTTCCATTTGAATTTTCTCTACCCAAAATCTCTTATTGCATGTAGCTATAAGTATAGTTTTCATAAATCTGAAAATGGCTGTCTATTGATAGATATTTTTCTCAGCCAGTCATAAACACTTAGTATATCTCTTTCTGTCTTTAAGAACTACCCAGAAAAGTTTCTATCAGAATTATTATTCAAATGTTTTTGGTTGAAAAGTTTTAACTTTGTTTTAAACTAGTGGAATAGTTTTAGACATTGGCTGAACATAACAAAGACAGTAAAACACTTATTCACTGTTATCAAGAATCACGTTAGGGATTCTGAAACATCCTCAGATTCTAAATATTCAGGTGGCCACATTAAGGTGAGGGTAGGAAGAAAATTAATGGTATGTGCAGTGTGCATACTTGCTAAGGTGCTAATGGTCCCTGGTTAAACTGTAACAGAACCATTGGGGTCAGAAAACAGAATATACCTTAAATGTGTAATAGTCTCAATAATAATATTTCTGTAACATACATTTTTCAAAGCAAGTGATTATATATTGCTTTAAGAGGTATTATATTTTACCCAAGGGAATTACCATAGAGAAGTAGAGTTGAAGAAAATGGTATATATTTGCTAGATACTTTCCATATGTATTTTAAGTGTTTTGAATCCTTCAGGATCCATGCCACTCCAGTTATTCCACCTATTAAAATTTATCTTTGATGCGCATCTTCAGATTACTGTAGAAAAGTAAGAAGCGGTCACAGGTGAAAATGTTTACATGAAAGGTGAATGCAACACGTAAACTTGGATATTGGGTAGACTATATAGAATCAGAAGTAAATTGTAAATAGCCATGGTAAGTTGAACCTTGAGAATTATCCATAGAACTAGAAATTTCTACTGAAAAGAATGTGGTTTCACTGTATCATATTTCTCATTGGTGATTTGTAGTATGTGCTTTTATGGTTCTGACTTTAATAAGCATTGACTTGTGAACCTACTTTGTGCTACAGACTAAGGTGGAGACCAAGATGATTGTGACTCAGTTTGACCCTTCAAAGAAGCTAACAGCAGTGGGAAGGATAGTAATATAGGTTTAAAAATTTTTTTTAAAATTAAAAACAGAGCAGAAATACATGGCTATCTTTGTTGAGGTCAAATGGTATTTGCAGACTGTCAGGACTTTATGAATTTAGCCATGCCAGCAAAAGAAATTGTAGTTGGGGAAGTCTTCTAGGAAGTGAAGATTTGATCGGATCCTTAAAGAATGAGGAAAATACTTCTAAACAGAGAGGAGATGGAGATAGTGTTTCAGGAAGTGGGCAACTTTCCAGGAACAACAACGAGCTAGGGATCTGTGGTGAACTGATTTCCAATGGCAAAAAGCTGGTGAAAAGATGGGAATGGCAGGCTGGAGTAAGAAGGGAAGGGTGGTCCTTCACCAGGTAGCTGTTAGAGGAATCCTTCAAGGTTACCTCTCTTCTCCCCTGCATGGCAGGTCTGAGGAGGAAGGTGGCACCATTAGGGCTGTATGAAAATTTATTGTTTCTAATGTTATTCTTTTTTTTTTTTTTTNGAAAGAGGAGAGTGAGAAAGTTGGCTTAAAGCTCAACATTCAGAAAACGAAGATCATGGCATCTGGTCCCATCACTTCATGGGAAATAGATGGGGAAACAGTAGAAACAGTGTCAGACTTGATTTTTTTGTGCTCCAAAATCACTGCAGATGGTGACTGCAGCCATGAAATTAAAAGACGCTTACTGCTTGGAAGGAAAGTTATGACCAACCTAGATAGCATATTGAAAAGTAGAGATATTACCTTGCCAACAAAGGTCTGTCTAGTCAAGGCTATGGTTTTTCCAGTGGTTATGTATGGATGTGAGAGTTGGACTGTGAAGAAAGCTGAGTGCCGAAGAATTGGTATTTTTGAACTGTGGTGTTGGAGAAGACTCTTGAGAGTCCCTTGGACTGCAAGGAGATCCAACCAGTCCATCCTAAAGGAGATCAGTCCTGGGTGTTCATTGGAAGGACTGATGCTGAGGCTGAAACTCCAATATTTTGGCCACCTCATGTGAAGAGGTGACTCATTGGAAAAGACCCTGATGCTGGGAGGGGTTGGGGGCAGGAGGAGAAGGGGACAACAGAAGATGAGATGGCTGGATGGCATCACCAACTCGATGCACATGAGGTTGGGTGAACTCCAGGAGTTGGTGATTGACAGGGAGGCCTGGCATGCTGTGATTCATGGGGTCCCAAAGAGTTGGACTCGACTGAGCAACTAAACTGAACTGAAAGTCCTATGGAAGAGGTTTGTCTGTACTTTCACTTTTTGTAAAACTTCACTAGTTCAACTTTTGCCTAAGATCTAATTTCCATGAAGATCTACTTGCACTGTCTAGAATATATATACCACTCCCTCTTACATAGACCCAGGAAAAATTGACATATCATAGTTTTATTGTCCTTCTTGTGTTAGGAAAGCAGTTCTTAAGCCTACTTCAAAACAGAAAATAGCTCTCTCTGTTCCTAAGGACCTAAAATGTTTCCATGACAACTGCATCTCACCCTCCAAGAACCCTCTCACTTGCCCTGGAGATCTCAGAGGCACCACTGTGTGTTTGCACATTTTCCTAACAACAACAGACCTATCAGTCTGTGACCAATAGGATTAAATTGCTACAATGTTTTTTGATGAATGTTTAGAGATTGACAATGATCTCCAACTTCAGAACTATTGACTATTTGCCAAAACTCATATAGACCATCTGGCTAGATAGAATGTAGTCTGGAAACACCATCACAGAGTTGTTACTTTTGACTTGGAGGCCATGTGAAATCAATGCGATGAACTCTATTACCAAGCTCCATTGGTATGTTAGGTCAAGAGTGAACATCAGGATGCCTTTGTTTAAGGGATCAAGAAAGTTAAATTGAGTGAGTCCTAGGAGTGGAGGTGACACAGGAAACTGAGAGGAAAGTTAGAGTAGCAGAAGAGAGTAGAAGAAGAGGGTAGTGTTATGGAAATGCACATTTTCTGTTGCACTCAGCAATAAGGATATCCTCAATGACCTTTTCTCAAAATTATTTTAGTAAAGTGTTGGGGGACCAAAAACATTTAAGAAATGAATGTGATGTAAGAAAAAGAAGACTCAGTAATCTTTCAGGGGCCTTAATAGTAAAAAGAAAATGAAAGATATTGGAAAGATACAGGGTAAAAAGTGTCAACAAAATTTTATTTTTCAGGATGGAATAATTTTGTGCATGTTTAGCAGCTAAAAACAAGAGAAAAAAAAACAGTGACAGAAATTGAATACACAGAGTAAAATGGGGCTATTTGACAGAGTAATACTTTTGAAGAAATAGGAAGAAAGATGAAGGTGTTGTCATTGAGCAGAAATAGGGTATCCAAAAAAACATCTTGTCTTCTTCCAAGAAGGGAAGTAAGGGGATAAAAGTAGGTTAAGGAAAAAAAATAAAAAGGAAGGAGATAAAGAGAAACCAGAGAAGTACTCTGGTAGCTGAAAGATAATTAAATTTTAAAAATTTATTTTATTGTGAAAAATGATAGCATTTGTTTTGTCTGATGATCAGGCTCCAGGGTATAATGTGCTTGATGTGTCAGTAGGATCATGCTTGTAGATTATCCTTGTAGTAAATTAGGCTTGATGATGTTATTTTTCCTAAAGAAGCAGATTAAATCTTCTGCTACTAGTGAGAAAAGAAAAAAATCCTATTTTGCACAATTAAGTTCAACCTCAAAATATATACTGTGCCCAGTGCTGTCAGAGCAAGATAATAAGACTAAATGAAACAAGTACAATTTCTTACACTACTGAATATTTCAGAGTTCAGAGAGATGGCAGGGGACTCAGTCATATAGGGCATGTAGTCAACTGTAAGGACTTTGGGCCTTACTTTGATTAAGATGGAAAACTATTGAAGAGTCTTACAGGATAAAACATAGGAATTACAAGATATAACATTTTAAAATGGTCACTGTATATGCAGCAGAGAACATACTATATAGGTTTAAGGACAAAAGACAGTAAAAACAGAAATCTGTTGTGATTATTCAGTGAAAGATGGTGTTAGACTAGACTAGGTTGTTGTAATACAAGAGTTATATAAGAGGGATTAGATTCGATGCATATTTTACAGTTAAGAGAGGTGTTATATTGATACAAGTGAGGTGTTAAAAAAATAGAATCAAGGTTGATTCTGAGATATTTAACCTACAGTTACTGAGTTATAAGGGCTTCCTGGGTGGCATTGGTGGTAAAGAATGAGTTAGAAAACTAAGAGTCTCTTTTTTGTTGTTTTTGTTTTTTTGTGTAGAGTAGGGGGAGTAAAATTAACATGGAGATGTCAAGTGGCCAGTATGAGATCTGGGTTTATGAGGGAAATTTTGTTGGAGAGACAAGTATAGGTCTAGTCAGCATGTTAATGTCATTTAAGGTTATGCAGCTGGATGAGATAAGCAAGGAAGTGAGTGTATATAGAGGAGTGGTGGAGTCTGAAAGATTGCTGATATTTTAGAAGCTTGGAAGACTAACAGACATTGGCAAAGAAGACTATGGAAAAGTTAACTCTGAGGAAATAAACTAAAGTAGACATGTACTTTAGAAATCAAGGAAGAAGAAATTACAGGTATGAGTTGGTGCTAAAAAATGGAGCATCATTACGGTTGATATATTAGGAAGAGAATTAAGAGTTCTCTACTGATTTTGGCAACCTAGAGGCCATTGGTGACATTTTAGACAACAGTTAATCTTTGCCAATAGAGGTCTGTCTAGTCAAGGCTATGGATCTTCCAGTGGTCATGTATGGATGTGAGAAGTGGACTGTGAAGAAGGCTGAGCACCGAAGTATGGATGCTTTTGAACTGTGGTGTTGGAGAAGACTCGTGAGAGTCCCTTGGACTGCAAGGAGATCCAACTAGTCCATTCTAAAGGAGATCAGTCCTGGGTGTTCCTTGGAAGGATTGATGCTAAAGCTGAAACTCCAGTACTTTGGCCACCTCATGTGAAGAGTTGACTCATTGGAAAAGACTCTGATGCTGGGAGGGATTGAGGGCAGGAGGAAAAAGGAACGGCAGAGGATGAGATGGCTGGATAGCATCACCGACTTGATGGATGTGAGTCTGAGTGAACTCCGGGAGTTGGTGATGGACAGGGAGGCCTGGTGTGCTGCGATTCATGGGGTGGTTGCAAAGAGTCAGACACGACTGAGCGACTGAACTAAACTGAACCAGGATAAAAATGTGACAGACTGAGTTAAAGAAAAGAGACAAATTGGGAATGATGGGTACATAGGCTACTTTTAAAGATTTTTATCTTAAGCAGAAAGCAGGAAAATGCATTGGTAACTGGAAACAACTGTGAGGTTGCAATTTTCAAATTTTTAAAAATAAATTTATTTATTTTAATTGGAGGTTAATTACTTTACAATATTGTATTGGTTTTGCCATATGTCAACATGTATCCACCACAGGTGGATACACGTGTTCCCCATCCTGAATCCTCCTCCCTCCTCCTTCCCCGTACCATCCCTCTGGGTCAGAAAGAAAAACACCAATACAGTATACTAACATATATATATGGAATTTAGAAAGATGGTAACGATACCCTGTATGTGAGACAGCAAAAGAGACACAGATGTATAAAACAGTCTTTTGGACTCTATGGGAGAGGGAGAGGGTGGGATGATTTGGGAGAATGGCATTGAAACATGTATAATATCATATACAAAAATTTTTTTTTTAATGAGAAATAGTAGCATATGTTTTTGGCTGATGTTTGAAGTCACAAGAAAGAATTAAAGATGCAAGAGAGAAAGAAAAAGCGCCAGCCCAGTGATGGGATCCAGTGCAAAACTGAAGGACTTGAACTTGGGTGGGATTTTGAACAGTTTATCCCTGTCAACAGGAGAAGAATATAAGTAGGAAGCAAGATCAGTTGGCAGATAGGGTGATGATAATAGTGGAATTTGTGAACTTTCTCTTCTGATTCTTACCCCCCAAGAAAAAATATAAATAAAGTTCACCACCTGAAAATGAGAATCATTAAGTGGTATTGGATGCTCACTGAGAGAGAAAGAACTACTATTTCTACTATATCTACCATGTGATAATACATTGTTTTCAAACTCATCGAGATCTCTGGTCTGCTGATTCTGTGACTTTTTCATCATCCATTAGTCCCCTCCTTGTTTCACTTCCTTTCTTATCACACAGCATGAGAGTTCCTGCTATGAGTTTCTGATCAGTTCCTGGAAAGTACATTTAACTTCTTGGCTCCTTCAGTTCAGTTCAGTTCAGTTCAGTTCAGTTGCTCAGTCATGTCCGACTGTGACCCCATGAACTGCAGCACTCCAGGCCTCCCTGTCTATTACCAACTCCCGGAGTTTACCGAAACTCACTTCCATTGAGTCAGTGATGCCATCCAACCATCTCATCCTCTATTGTCCCCATCTCCACCTGCCCTCAATCTTTCCCAGCATCAGGGTCTTTTCCAAGGAGTCAGCTCTTCACATCAGGTGGCCAAAGTATTGGGGTTTCAGCTTCAACATCAGTCTTTCCAATGAACACCCAGGACTGATCTCCTTTAGGATGGGCTGGTTGGATCTTCTTGCAGTCCGAGGGACTCTAAGAGTCTTCTCCAACACCACAGTTCAAAAGC
The DNA here is from genome assembly GCA_006408695.1 of Aepyceros melampus. Taxonomy (NCBI): domain Eukaryota; kingdom Metazoa; phylum Chordata; class Mammalia; order Artiodactyla; family Bovidae; genus Aepyceros; species Aepyceros melampus. The sequence continues at coordinate 355,041 of SJXQ01001431.1, read as the reverse complement.
ATCCATTCTTTGGCACTCACCTTTCTTTATAGTCCAACTATCATATCCATACATGACTACTGGAAAAACAATAGCCTTGACTAGATGGAACTTTGTTGACAAAGAAATGTCTCTGCTTTTTAATATACTGCCTAGATTGGTCATAACTTTCCTTCCAAGGCATAAGGATTTTTTAATTTCATGGCTTCAATCATCATGTGCCATGATTTTTGAGCCCCCGCCTAGACAGCATATTAAAAAGCAGAGACATTACTTTGCTAACAAAGTTCCACCTAGTCAAGGCTATGGTTTTTCCAGGAGTCATGTATGGATGTGAGAGTTGGACTCTAAAGAAAGCTGAGCAACGAAGAATTGATGCTTTTGAACTGTGGTGTTGGAGAAGACTCTTGAGAGTCCCTTGGACTGCAAGGATATCCAACCAGTCCATCCTAAAGGAAATCAGTCCTGGGTGTTCAGTGCAAAACTGATGTTTTGCAATGATGGAAGCTGAAATTCCAATATTTTGGCCATCTGATGTGAAGAGCTGACTAATTTGAAAAGACCCTGATGTTGGGAAAGATTGAGGGAAGGTGGAGAAGGGGACGACAGAGGGTGAGATGGTTGTATGGAATCACTGACTAAATGGACGTGAGTTTGGGTAGGCTCCAAGATTTAGTGATGGACAAGGAGGCCTGGAGTTGCATGGGGTTGCAAAGAGTCAGACATGACTGGTGACTGAACTGAACTGAAGTGAGTTCCCCTCACTCAATTTTCTATTTAATATGAGTGATATATGCTATTGATGATTTTGAGAATAGGAACTGAATATACATGGATGGCTTTTGAATTAGTTGAGTATGAGTGAAATGTCCTTAAAGTAAAAAACAGAACAAAAAACCTGCAAGGACTCATTGGACCTATCAATAACAAAGGTTTATTTCACTCTCAAGTTTAGGCTTAGAGGTTGGCAGACATTTCAAGGGTATTAAGCACATTGGCTGAGGGACTTCTTTTTCTTCAACAACTGGCTTCCATTTTGTCTATTCCTGTTGTCACCATTATCCAGCAAGCAGAAAAGAGAAAAGAGGAAATGGAAGGAAAGAAGCTTTTTTTTTTTTTTTCAAGATGTCACCTGTGTGTTGGACATATTTCTCTACTCTCAATTCAGTTGAGACTGTGGCCACTTAACCACAAGAGAAACTCAGAAATTTTCTTTGTATTTAAACATTTTTGGCTCAAAGTCAAGGAGAGAGATAGGTCATTAATAGGTGGATGGATGGGTAGTGAAGAGTGATGAGCAGTTTCTTCTCTGGTCACTCAATTATTAATGCATATTGTCTCCCACACTTTTCTCCTAAAGGCAATACAAAGTTCCATTCTGCACAAAGTTCACCATCTCCAGGTAATACGAAATGCTCTCCATTGAGTCTGGATGTTACTCTTCAAGTTTTGGTGACATATACATTGATAGAGAAACTAATGTCCCTAGTCCACACACACACACACACACACACACACACACACACACACACAATTCACTAATACACAGTATAATGGAAAGAGAATATTGTCAATAAAAGTGCTACTTTTGCTGTTCAGAATTGGTTAGAATAGGCAACACATAACTCTTCCTAGTTCATACTAATGATGGACTCCTACTTGGGCAAGAATTATAAAGACTTTCTCCATTGGTGGTGGAAAAGTTCCTTGGTTAGAATCTGATTCTTTTTATTTATTTATTTATTTTACTTTATTTTACTTTATAGTACTGTTGTGGTTTTGCCATACATCAACATGAATCCACCACGAATGTACACGTGTTCCCAATCCTGAATCTCCCTTCTTCCTCCCTCCCCGTACCATCTCTCTGGGTCATCCCAGTGCATCAGCCCCAAGCATCCTGTATCCTGCATCGAACCTAGGCTGGCGATTTGTTTCTTAGATGATATTATACATGTTTCAATGCCATTCTTCCAAATCATCCCACCCTCTCCCTCTCCCACAGAGGCCAAAAGTCTGTTCTATACATCTGTTCTCTTTTGCTGTCTCACATACAGGGTTATCATTACCATCTTTCTAAATCCCATATATATACATTAGTATACTGTATTGGTGTTTTTCTTTCTGGCTTACTTCACTCTGTAAAATAGGCTCCAGTTTCATCCACTTCATTATAACTGATTCAAATGTATTCTTTTCAATGGCTGAGTAATACTCCATTGTGTATATGTACCACATCTTTCTTATCCATTCATCTGCTGATGGACATCTAGGTTGCTTCCATGTCCTGGCTATTATAAACAGTGCTGCAATGAATGCAAACTAGTACGGCCACTATGGAGAATCTGGTTCTTGACTGGTTTGTCCAAGCTTTTGGTTTGTCTTCTGAAGATTTTTTTATGTCTAGAGTGTATTGATTGTTCATAATAATTTCATGATTTAATTTCTTTACATTGCTATGTCTATTCTTCCTTCCTCAAAGTAACTAAGATTGCATGAAACTATTTAATAGGAAAAGAAAAATAGTTTGGCTGAGAAGAAACATTATAATGATCTTTGCCAACATATATGAGAAATCCTAAGGAGATGTGTTAGAAAAAAGGCTCTGGAAAGTAATTTTATCTGTTTTAAGTAGACAGAATACTATAGGAAAACTAGTATTTTCAGTGCTGTTGGGTACTCACACTCCCAGTTTATAGCTAATTCAAATTGTAAACCATAAGACAAAAAAATGTCCTTTGGGAGAAAACTGTTCCATTTGGCCTCTGTTTGAAACCTGGCTCCATCAGTGTCTTTCAAGATCTTGATAAAAAGCACAAGTTGACATTACCGAGTACTGAACACTTAGCATTTCTGAACTACTTATATGTCTGAAAAGCATGTGGTTTGCCTTCTACACTGCTGCAGCTGACCAAATATTTTGTTATGACATAATAAGGGTTACCAGGTCTTAAAACTAACTTTTTATGTCCTTGCTGTTTACAACCCACCTGAGAAGCTAATATTTTATTCGAGATTTTTATTATGGAGTATGATATTAAGTACCAAATTATGTTTAATTATGGTATAGCATAAGTGACTGTAACAATTAATCCCCAAATTACAGTCAGTCAATAAGAGAAAATTTAAGTTATGGTTAATGCAAAAATTCAGAGGGATATGAATTTGTGGTGTATAGATGGCTGACCCAAAAAATGATCCAGAGATGCAGCCTGGTGGACTGGCTCTGTTATCATTGATATGTAATTTATATCTCTCATATACTACTTGTTTCCATCTCTCTGAACCAAATAGGGAGAAAGAGAAGTAGATGATAATATGTTTTCTTTTTAAGAATGGGACCTGGAATTTGTTCCTATCATTCTATCACTTAATCTGAACCATACCAGAAGAAAGAAAGGCTGGGCAATTTGGTCTCTAGATGTCCCTTTGTCTTGTCCTCCTTGGGAAGAGGTACAGTTCTAAAGTTATGAAGGGAAATGTGACACTGGAGAAAATTAATAGTCTCAACCACATCTACTAAGAGGATAGATGTATTCTTCCACTGTTGATGCTCTCTTTATAGAAAACATGTTGGGATTGAGGCCCCAGATCTTCCATTTGAAGACTCCTGAAAGTGACTTTCTCGATGTACTGACTTGAAATGTTTGAAAAGGCTGAGAGAAACTTTTTCTTTCTTATACTTTGATAGATAAATGAAGCCTGTTCTTTAGACTCAATCTACCCTGTGGATTTATACTGTGCTTCAAAGGAAAAGGAAAATGTAAGGAAGCATATATTGGCCACAGGTCTAACTTCAGTCTTGTCCCTCAACCCAGCTATACCCATTCGACAGACAGAGGCTCCAGAGACTTCAACATCACATGGACTAAGGCTTGAACCCTAATCCTCTGATCAGCTATGTTAGCCCTTGGCTCCCACTTGCATCCCCCTCCTCCTCTGCTCCATGGTGGATTGACCAGAAGTTCATAGAGGTGATGAGACCAGACATGCCACGTCATTAAAGCTCATTAATTGGTCTCTGCTTGGCACCCAGCCCAGCTGGCCCCTTCTACCCTACCTGTGGCACAAGTCAGGTGGCATGCAGCCACTCCCTGCTCCTTTTTGGGCCTCAGATTTTCCCTTCTCACCAACCTGATCCTTGGGGGCACTGACCAAGGCTAGCAATTGGTCCTTCCCATCATAGGCAAAGCTACTGACGGAAACTCATGTTTACTGAGCACTTGCTACTGACTGGGTTCCATCCCTGGTTCAAGATCCTCTGGTGAAGGGAATGGATACCCACTCCAGTATTCTTACCTGGAGAATTCCATGGACAGAGGAGCCTATGGCCTACCATCCATGGGGTCTCAAAGAGTCAGACACGACTGAGCAACAAACACTTTCAGCTTTAGTAATTATAAATTTTTTTTAAATCTCAATAGCTTTACTCTTATGTATATTTATCATTTGATTCTGAAACTGGTAGGGAAGAGATAATATAATTTATCAATCCTCTCAAAATTCACAATCTCCTATTTATTCTTTAACATAGATTTCTGACCTGCCAAAAGCTCCTTCAGTCTACTGAAAGTTTTCATATCTGATTCACCAATGGTCATCATGTTGTCTCAGCACATAGATATCTTTTAGGCAGCAACTTCCCTAACCTCTTAGTTATTCTTGTTAGAGTTAGGTGCTTGATTTTTATTTAACTGCTTCCTTATTTGTTCACATAATTTATTACTTCCCTGATACTCTTATTATCTCACTAGTTGATTCTTCCTCTTTGACTCTTATTTATTGGAATTCTAATTATTATAAGTCCTGAGAACTTTTTTTTTTTTTTTTACATTCACTCTGTGGTTATTTTTACTACTGTTTTCAAATATTTATTCTCATTTTCTCTTTTACTGCTAACCTCCTAATCAATGATTTTAACTTTTCATCCCATTGGCCAAGTGACTAACTTTTGTCAACATTGTGTGAGATTTGCTATATGCTATATTTGCTATATGCTATAGCTGAGCAGGAGCTAAAAACAACAATGTGCTTTGGCTTAGTTTCTCTTGCTTTTCCCCTCTGGTAAAAGAAAGGTCATGTTCTAGATTGGAGCTGTCATTCACCCTAGCCTATAGAATTGGAGTATAAATGTAGAAAACTCAAAGTTACCCAAAGATAAAAGCAGAGAAACAGCCACCTCTCAGAATACATGCAAAAACAGTGAAACATAAACCTGCACTGTTAACCACGAGGCTTTGGGGATGTTTGTTACACAACATAGATTATCAAAGCTGACTAATACAAACATTGGCACCTAAAAGGGTTGTTCTACTAAACAAAGAATTAGTGCATTTAATATTGGGTTTGGGACCAGTAGAGGAAAAAAAAAAATTCCTCCCCCAAACTATTATTAGACACTAAAACTGCCCTATATTATGCAATTAGGAAAAAAAAAATCGACTGTGAGAATTTGGAAGGCAGATAATTTGTCTAATAAAACTATGGCCTTGACCTATAGGTTTTGGAAATTAAATGCTATTATGAAGGCTAGGTATTATGCTGCATTGGATAAAGTGATACCAGTAAGAAATGAGCCCTGGTTGTGTGTGGGGTCTTCTTGCTTTCAAGAAAGAATAAGAGCAAAATTAGAGTTGTTTTTTTTTTGTTGTTGTTGTTTGTTTGTTTTTAATATCTTAGACTTGCAGAGTTAGGAAATATAAAGGATTCTCATCTATAAATAGTAAATACAAAATTGAGAAATGTTTTGAGACCCAAAATCTCATTAATATATCTTCAGATGAAAGAACAAATGATGGACATAGCTATTGAGACACATGCTCAAGGGAAAATATAAGTCATAAGTGTGATTCTTTGTTAAAAATCTCAGAATAGATTTTTAATCTATTTTATTTATTATTACATGGGGCCTCCATGCTTACTACATGGCCTCTAATAAATCCTTTTAGCTGAGTAAAATAGTTTAGAAAAGTTTAAGCTAAGAGTGTGATCATGTGAAAACAATGTATACTGAAAATATCTATAATTAATATAAGGAGAAAAGCATGTCTCCACAACAGGTGTTTCTATGGCTAATAGAATATTAAGCTGACTAGTATCAAACTGGTAGAAAATATAATTCACCCTGTTTTTGAGAGATTTTTACCTTAAAATCACTACTAGTTTATATGAAGAGTTTGTGACCATTCAATATGTAAATGAACTTTTGGCTTCCTCTTTCTACTGAAAAGAAAACAGCAGAAAACTCTTATCACATGTTGCCAAGGAAACTAATCAAAATGAAACTTCCCAGAAGGCAAGGTTTAGACCCACAGAGAAAAATGAGCTGAAGAATTCCTCCCAGTGGACAGAACCAAAAACTAATTGAGAAACATGCTCAACTACCAAGAAGAGGGATTTCTGTAGTATTTGTCTAGCTGAATTTCAGATATTGTTGGACCAGTGATTGATTGCTGTGTCTCTCTCATTACTCTCTTTTCAAACAGTAATGCTTTTTGGTGGATATTCTACCATTTTATGATGGATGTGTGAGCTGGAATGGTGCCATCATTTAGAGATAAAGTAGATATTTATCACAAAATGATGGATTTATAGTCTGATGCCATAATTGGGTAAGACATTTAAGATATCTTCCTTGGGGTGTGTTTTCTGTGCAGGGGAAAAGGAAATGAATATTTGTAACTAAGAGGATATGCTGTGCTGTGCTTAGTCTTTCAGTCGTGTTGAACTCTTTGAGACCCCATGGACTGTATAGCCAACCAGGCTTTACTGTCCATGGGGATTCTTGAGGCAAGAATACTAGAGTGAGTTGTCATGCCCTCCTCCAGGGGATCTTCCCAACCCAGGGATAGAACCCAGATCTCCTAAATTGTGCTAATACATTATTTTCCACCAATATTTACTTCTTCTTTCCTCCTTTCCAAGCCCATGCAATTGGAGAAAATATTTCCCCATTCCATTTATTCTAAACTTGCAGTGAGACTTGATTGGCCAGAAGAACATAGATAGTCATAATGTTTGGCAAGCTAAAGCATTAAAAGTGATTTCATGGAGGGTCTTTGCTTCTTGACTACGTTTCTTCCATAAGAAAGGCATAATTAGTGTAGGGGTTGCTTTTTAGCCTACATTCCAAAATGAAAAGAACAGGGAACAGAGAATCGGAGCACCTATAATCTATCTGTGTGTGTGTGTATGGTGGTGGTTTACTTGCTAAGTCATGTCCAACTCTTGCAACCTCATGGACAGAAGAGCCTGACAGGCTACAGTCCATGGGATTCTCCAGGTAAGAATACTGGAGTAGGTTGCCATTTCCTTCTTCAGGGGATCTTCCCTACCCAGGGACTGAACCCAGGTCTTCCACATTGCAGGTAGACTCTTTACTATCTGAGCCATGATGGAAGCCTCATGGTAGAAACTTAATGAAAATTATGAATAAGTTAATGAATAAATTAATGAATAAGTGAATGAGTGGAAATGGGTTAAGGGATTGAGAAGTGTGATAAAGATTTGGAATGGTCAATGGTCACCTTGAGGACAGGCAGATGAAATGAACATAGATTTCTAACCAGTGTTTAAGGTCTAGCTGTGGCTGGAGAATATCAATGTAATGCATTGATTGACAAATATTGACAAATCCATCTACATTTGTCATGAATTTTTTTTTTTTTTCCCTCTAGTGTAGCATAGCAACAAAGGTAACTTTGGGATCAAAAAAGGAGGTTTGGCCTTTATCCAGCTTTAGGGCTTTTTGTTATGCAGATGAGGTAAAAGAAGAATATAGGGAACTGACTGTATTTATGAACAATTTAGGTAATATACAGTACAAATCAGACTGGGTGGAGAAGAGAGTGTTGAAAGAGACTACTGATAGATTGCAGAAAATGAGGGAATTAAAAGAGGTGAAATTCAAATGTAGCATAGTTAAGGAAGTCAGAACAGTAGAGGATAAGAGTTATCATCAAAGTACAGTGCATTACATCTTAGTTTTCTGAGGTCAAAAAACGACAAGTGATGCTTACTTCTAGAATGTAGCCTTATATATATATAAGTACTGAAGTGTGAAATTCACTGGAGATCAAGGAAAGGTGAGGATGGGTTTTGGATAACATTTTCTTTCTACATTTAGAACTGAGCCAGAATAACTTCCTCTATTTTATTTTATAAAATCAACTTTTCCATTACTAAATAATTTAACTCAATGCAATTCAACAGAGATTTGTTAAGCATGTGGTCCAGACTGTAGCTAGGCCTGTGTGAATTAGGTAAAGCACCCATTCCTCTGGGCAGAGAAAACCCTAGACCTGAGTGCTCAGTTTGGGAAACACAGCATGGACTATATTATAGGTACTACTGCTTCTTTAGTGTTAGTACTGTAGACTGAAAAAAAAAAAAAGAAATGAGAGTTGTGAGTAACGTTTTATTTGGGACAAAATGAGGACTATAGCTTGAGAGATGACATCTCAGATAGTTCTGAAGACTTGCTACAAAGAAGTGGGGGGAAGGTCACTGTTACATATGATTTTAGTGAAAGGGGAATACCTTCAGTCAAGCACATATTTGGCAGAAGCTTGCTGCTAGTTACAAGGAGCAGATGTCACCTTTAATGATTTTAGTACTTTTCTAGATATGAGACAATGCAAAAATTTGAATTCATAAGATCTTTTCATGAAAATATCTGACTATCTGAAGGCTTGTTCTGCCAGTTTTTTCAAGAGCACAGAGTACCTCATTCCTGATCTCTACCTGGAACTCTTTTCAGGATATGTTGAAGGTCAACAACTGCAATGGCTAGTGACTTAATCCTTGTAGAGGCAGATGACAAGTGCCAGGTTTCAGTTGGAAGTACTTCTGTGCTTAGCACATCTTGTACAAATGTACATTGTGGCCCCAAAAACACTGTATGAAAGAAACTGTGAGAGGAAAGAAAAGGAAAGGCAAGGAATATTACTGAGTCCCTAACTGGTACCAGCCATTATGCTAGGGATTTTAACCATGTTATCTCTTTTAATTCTCACCATACCATGTATAGTCAGAAATTATCTCAATGTCCCAAGTATGGTAGTTGAGTTTCAATAAGGTAAGTAGCCCATCCAAGTTTAACCAGCTTTATTAAGTGGTAGAACTGTAGTATGAGCTTTTTCAGTTTCTTTTTTTTTTTTTTCTTTCCAGTTCGGTAGTCGAACATCAGAACACATGGCTTAAAGCAGTACATTTTAGTTTTCCTCATAATTCTGTGGGTTGTCTGGGCAATTCTTTCAATCTGGGCAACCTCACTCATATATTTGGGACAGATTGAGTGTCTGGGAAAGCTAAGAATCTAACTCCATATTGTATTTCTTCATTCAGGAAGCTAGTCTGAGATTGTTCATATGATGGAGGGATTTATAACACCAAGTGAAAAGCTCTGATGCTGGGAGGGATTGGGGGCAGGAGGAGAAGGGGATGATGAAGGATGAGATGGCTGGATGGCATCACCGACTCGATTGACATGAGTTTGAGTAAACTCCGGGAGTTGATGATGGACAGGAAAGCCTGGCATGCTGCGATTCATGGGGTTGCTGAGTGACTGAACTGAACTGAACTGATGACAATCACCCAGTGTTCAAACACTTTTTAAGACTCTTATATTGTATTTCCTAATATTCCATTGAATAAAGCAAATCACATGGCTAAGCCAAAATGGAGAACATTTCTCCACTTCTTAGGAACAAGAGAGGCAAAATCACACTGCCAAGTGATGCTCATGTTGGAAAAGGAGGAATTTATGGGCACTTCGCAACCTGCTATATGAATTTAATTTTGAACTCATGCTCTTTCTACTATATCATATTGTTCACCGTTATTATTAATTCTAAGATGAAGACATCATTGTACAAGTCCTTGTGGAACTGTGTAAATAAAAGGAAACTGATATGTATTTAAAACCTGTATTACATACTTAGTACCATTCAAGGAGGGCTTCCCAGATGATGCTAGTGGGTAAAGAATCAACTTGTCAATGCAGGAGATATGGGAGACGCAGGTTAAAGCCCTGGCTTGCGAAGATTGCTTTGAGGAGAGCACGGCAACCCACTCTAGCATTTCTGCCTGGAGAATCCCATCGACATAGGAGCCTGGTGGTCTTCAGTCCATAGGTTCACAAAGAGTTGGACACGACTGAAGCGACTCAGCACACACAGAACATCATCCTAGGAACTTCTCATTATCTCATATTCACATCAGGGAGCTGGTAATCTGGGGAATAATGGCCCTCTTCAAGCAGTCCAGAAGTTATTAAAGGTAAAACATGTTTTAGAAATTCAAATTAAGTAGTACAGAATCAAATAACATGATTGTAGAGATGTCATACACCTGTAAATTTTATTTAAAATTTTTTGTCATATTTTGGATAAGGAGATTTTCCTCACAAAGATTCTATCATAAATAAAACAGAGTTAATTTCAGGCTGTAAAATATGTCCACCACTATAACCACAAATATTCTAAGAAGAAAAAATACACATATGCATGTATAATACATAGCATTGTAGACAAATTGGATGTATATGGTTAAGTGGATACCATAATAATTTCAAAAATTCTTTCAGGATGATTTTAAAATATCTGTTAAATACAATCAGTTTGACTTAATCATTGTTATCATTAGCACTATTTATACCAAGTTCCAGTCTTCCAACCAGTCCATTCTGAAGGAGAACAGCCCTGGGATTTCTTTGGAAGGAATGATGCTAAAGCTGAAACTCCAGTACTTTGGCCACCTCATGCAAAAGACTCTGATGCTGGGAGGGATTAGGGGCAGAAGGAGAAGGGGATGACAGAGGATGAGATGGCTGGATGGCATCACTGACTCGACTGGCATGAGTCTGAGTAAACTCCGGGAGTTGGTGATGGACAGGGAGGCCTGGCATGCTGCCATTCACAGGGTCGCANTCATGCAAAAGACTCTGATGCTGGGAGGGATTAGGGGCAGAAGGAGAAGGGGATGACAGAGGATGAGATGGCTGGATGGCATCACTGACTCGATTGGCATGAGTCTGAGTAAACTCCGGGAGTTGGTGATGGACAGGGAGGCCTGGCATGCTGCCATTCACAGGGTCGCACAGAGTTAGACATGACTGAGCGACTGAATTGAACTGAACCAGTCTTTGAGTTAGATGCCTTTCACAGATTTTCTCTTTTAATCCTCACAATAACATAAACCAGGTAATATTATTACTCTCACTTCATGTACAAGAAAGTCTCTGAGGAAAAGAAAATTTAAGCAAGTTGCCCACAGTCGTCTTAGTTAGCTCTACAGTAGAGCTGAGATTTTAGTCCAGTGGTTTTGCTGCAGAGTTTGAATATTTAACTAATAAAATTTTCCTGCTTCAGTTTGCATCAATTCTTTTAATGACTAATTACTTAAAAGTCACATCAGTCACATCAGTTCGGTTCAGTTCAGTTCAGTCGCTGAGTCGTGTCTGACTCTTTGCGATCCCATGAATCACAGCACGCCAGGCCTCCTTGTCCATCACCATCTCCCAGAGTTCACTCAAACTCACGTCCATCAAGTCAGTGATGCCATCTAACTATCTCATCCTCTGTTGTCCCTTTTTCCTCCTGCCCCCAATCCCTCCCAGCATCAGGGTCTTTTCCAATGAGTCAACTCTTCACATGAGGTGGCCAAAATACTGGAGTTTCAGCTTTAGCATCAGTCCTTCTAAAGAACACCCAGGGCTGATCTTCTTCAGAATGGACTGGTTGGATCTCCTTGCAGTCCAAGGGACTCTCAAGAGTCTTCTCCAACACCACAGTTCAAAAGCATCAATTCTTCAGCACTTAGCTTTCTTCATAGTCCAACTCTCGCATCCATACATGACCATTGGAAAAACCATAGTCTTGACTGGATGGAGAGCATCCACTAAACCTTTAAAGTAGCCCCGATTTTTTGCTGATATGCTATCATGGCCAAGAATAAAGATGACCAATCAAAGAGTTTACTACTGCTCTATTTAATCTATTTGTAAACAAAAATTCAGGAATAAATTGTGGTGCATTCTTTAAACTCTCTCAAACATTCTATTCTTTAGGGAGGAGATATTTAAAAACTAATTGGTGCTTTTCACCTGAATACAAATTACGTTTGACTAATAATATAAACTTGTGTGAGGTCTGGTAAGGCAGAACCCTTCTTTCTGAGGTACTTGGTTGTTAGAAACAAAATTTGAAAGTATTCAGATGTCTGGCACTGGCCTTTTTGCACCCCTTGTGTGCAGGCTGAAGCGGCTGGATGCTCCATCAAATGTGTGAACCTGCAAACTGCAGCTTGGGCTACCTTTTCTCCTACTTCTGTGATTGAGAAGTAGTTGTGATGGCAGTGAGTGGAGTTGTTAGCAGTAGCTTCTTGATTGTCTCAAGTGGTCCTTTCAGAGATGACAACTCCCATGATAATAAAGGAACTGCAGTAAATGCACCTGAAAAGCAAAATTCCAAGCCAAATGTATAGTTATCTCATTCATAGAAACAATATAATTTATACAGATATGTGAGAATTTATTCTTCAGAATATAGAACTGTAAATCACTCAGAAGGTTTCTTTGAGAATTTATTCTATTTTAGACATGTAGTATTATACACTATTTTTTTCTGTGTGTGTTGTCTATTTTACCCAGCTGTTTGGATATGTTGTAATTTAAAATGTTATTATATAGTTACTGTGTGATGGTTGCATCACATTTTAGAATATAATCTGCTCTATAATCTGTAGTTTGCTTCTTTATTTTCATTATATTTATATCTGATTAGAGTTGATCAAGTACTATTTCCACCTGGAATGCATTTACTCTGGTCATTTTATCAGATTATATGTAGAAGACTGGTGTTAGAGAAACTGTCCAATCCAATTTTACACATGATTAAAGGAAGGTTGAGAGTTTAAGGGACTTTATCCAGTAAACAAACACATTTATTTAGTGTCACATTGGGAACTAGGAACTCTGACCAGAACAGCGAGTTCAATATTCTTTTTATTATCCCACACTGCTAAAGACAGGGAGAAAATTACAGAGGAAATAAAGGAAACAGAAAATGAGACTAGAACAGTAGCTGTTAATTAGGATGCATTCCAGGATCTTTCAGGTAAATTTCTTTTTCAAAATATGTACATACAGCCTAGTACATTCCAAGATGACTGAATTTGAATATTTTGAGATTGAAATGTTTAGCTGACACAGATGTGCCCAGCCATTTAAGAACTACTGGGCTAGAGGAGATGCTATGTGGTAAAAGTCAGTCTGTAAAAATCACTCCTGAAATGCTTGGCTTGAACTCAATTCTAGAACCTTATCTTTATTATTGGGCATAGCATAAGACACCACTGATCAGATTCCTTCTTGAAATTCTTTCCTCTCGGTTTCTCAGATTTTCTTCTGGTTTTCTATTTCTTGAAGGATTTCTTCAAGTCTGCTCTGTGTACTCCATTTCCTCTGATTGCCTTTTTTAATTTGTTTGATTTTTGCCTTATAAGCCACAGGAATTTATTTCTAATGGTTCTGGAGGATCAAAGACTGAGACCAGTGTGGACATAGTCAGGTGAGGGACCTTTTCTGGGTTGCACACTCCTTGCATCCTCACATGGTTAAAGGGCAAGGAAGCTGAAGAGTCTTTTTTTTTTTTTTTCCCTTTGCATGGATTAATTAAATTTAATTAATTAATTAAATTTTACATTTTTTGTAAATATATATTTAATTGAAATATAGTTGATTTACAGTTTGTTAGTGTCAGGTTTTTGGCCCAATAATTCAGTTAGAGTGTAAAGAATTTGCCTACAGTGCAGGAGACCAGGTTCAATTCCTGGGTGGGGAGATCCTCTGGAGAAGGGACTGGCTACCCACTCAGTATTCTTGCCTGGAGAATTCCATGGATAGAGGATCCTGGTGAGTTATAGTCCATGGGGTCACAAAGAGTCAGACAGGACTGAGCAGCTAACATAACACTTTCATATATATTGTTGTTGTTTGGTTGCCCAGTCCTTCTGACTCTTTGTGACCTCATGGACTGCAGCACACCAGGGCTCCCTGTGCCTCACTATCTCCGGAAGTTTGCCCAAGTTCATGTCCATTGCATTAGTGATGTCATCCAGCCATCTCCTTTGATGCCCTCTTCTTCTGCCCTCAATCTTTCCGAGCTCCAGGATCCAATGAGTCATCTGTTCACATTGGTGGTGGTGAAGTCGCTCAGTCGTATCCGACTCTTCGCGACCCCGTGGACTGTAATGTACTAGGCTTCTCTATCCATGGGATTTTTGAGGCAAGAATACTGGAGTGGATTGCCATTTCCTTCTCCAGGGGATCTTCCCGACCCAGGGATTGAACCCAGGTCTCCCGCATTGGAGGCAGATGCTTTAACCTCTGAGCCACCAGGGAAGCCCTATTCTGTTCACATTAGATGACCAAAACACTGGAGCTTCAGCTTCAGCATCAGTCCTTCCAATGAGTATTCAGGGTTGATCTCCCTTAAGATTGATTAGTTTGATCTCTTTGCTGTCCAAGTGTCCCTTAGGAGTCTTCTCTAGCACCACAGTTTGAAGGTGTCAATTCTTTGTCATTCTTCTTTCTTTATGGTCCAGTTCTCACAACCATGCATGACCATGGGGAACACCATAGCCTTTACTATATGGACCTTGGTCAGCAGAGTAATGTCTTTGCTTTACAACACACTGTCTAGGTTTATCATAGCTATCCTTCCAAGAAGCAATCATTTTCTGATTTCATGGCTGCAGTCAACATTTGCAGTGATTTTAGAGCCCCCAAAGAGGAAATCTGTCACTGCTTTCACCTTTTCCTCTTCTATTGGCCATGTAGTAATGGGGCCAGATGCCATGATCTTAGATTTTTTTAAAAAAAAAATTTAAAGTCAGCTCTTTCACTCTCCTCCTTCACCCTCATCAAGAGGTTCTTTATTTCTTCTTCCCTTTCTGCCATTAGAGTGGTATCATCTACACATCTGAGGTTGTAGATGTTTCTCCTGCCTATCTGGATTCCAGCTTGTAGCTCACCAGCCCAGCATTTCTCATAATGTGCTAAGTTAAACAAACATAATTTTTCAGATTATTTTACATTATAGGCTATCACAAAATACTGGGCATAGTTCCCTGCTTCATATAGAGTATTGAATATATATTCATCCCAACCTCTTAATTTATCCCTCCACCTTTTCCCCTTTGGTAACCGTAAGTTTGTTTTCTATGTCTATGGCTCTGTTTTGTGAATAAGTTCACTTGTTTTGTTTTTTCATTTCACATATAAGTGATATCATATGATATATCTGTCTGGCTTGCCATTTGCAGCAACATCGATGGATTAAGAGATTATCACGCTAAGTAAGCCAGATAAAGAAAAACAAATATCATATGATATCACTTATATATGGAATAAAACAAAGAAGGTACACCTCTACTTGCCTTTTGAATGTAGGTTTCCTCAACTATAATAGTTGAGGACAACAACTGGTTCTCAAATGGAGCAATTGTACAACATCAGGACCCACTCTTCATTGTCACCCTTAGAGGTTGACTACTAGCATCCAGTGAGTAGAAACTGAGGGTGCTGCTAAACACCCTATGATGCACAGGACTGTCCCTATAACAAAGACTTTTCTAAATGTCACTAAATATTAATAGTGACAAACTTGGGACACATTGAATTAGAAGAATGTAATGTTTGTGTGCTTAGGATAATTTTTGACTAATACAAAGTAGGTAAAAAAGGCAAACATTTGTGCATGAAGTGACTTTCAAATGTTTATTCTTTTACCTTTAATAATATAGCCATAACTATAAATGTGTAGCCATTATGGAGAATATTTGAGGACAAGAACTGCTTCTCATTCATTTTCATATCTATAAAACTTATGATATTAGGTAGTTTGTTTTATTCAATTTTTAAAATAGCCTGAGAACATGGAAATTGGAGTTGAAATCTACCAAAATGGTCACTATGCCATTATGTGATTTAATCTGAAGGTAAATAATAAAAACCACTAGTATCAACTTCATATTTTGAAACTTTTAATAGTGGCAATAAATTTACTGTAAGATGCAGGCTAAAAAAAAAATTTAAAAAGCATTTATAAAGCAGCAAATCATATCTTCCAGACTTGCAAGCTCTGATTTTTGGCTTCCTGTTCCATGCTCAAGAGGAAGAATAAGGTAGAAAGGGTTCTTAGTAACAAGCTGCTTTCAAGCATACTTCAACCTTGGTTTTATGCTGTGTAGGAAGAGAAAATGATATATTCTTGTGAACTTTGTGTTCAATGATGGATACATTGTGATTAGATTATGACTGACCTGAATTCAGTAATGCTGTTTATCAAGCTCTAAGGTAAGAGAACAGAGCTCTTTTAATTGAAATGGATTTTATTTCAATTTCATAATGCCTAACATAGAATGAGAGGGATGAGAACAGTAAGAAGAAATTCCATTTCTCATTATCTCAGTGATTACTGGCTGGTAATGTTTTATTTTACTAAATTAGATGTTTTATTAAATAGATAAGGGAAACCATAAAAATAACACAAAAATTGTAGAATTATATACAGTGCTTATTATTTCTGTAAAATGTGTTGGTTTGGTTTCATATATTAAAAAAAAAAAAGTTTAATGCTTGGAACATGCTGAAATCTAAAAAGCCTTATCTCATGCTTAGCTAATTATTTTGACAGGGGTCTAACTGATGTGCACTTTTCCATGCAAACGAGTTTGTGGCAAACAGGATGACTGCCATCTCCATAAAAATTCCATAACTAATTCTTATCTCCACAGAGAGATTAAGCAGTGAAAGCTAGCAATTAGAATTCAGTGACAATGTTTTTCTCTGCAATTGATTAGTGTATGCAATGTTTATCTAGTAGAAGGACTCTAAACAGTTCCACCAATTATTTCCCTTTTAGAACCTCATACTAATGTACCATCTATGTATACATAAGTCTGTTATATTTTTTTCTTCCATCCCTTTGAAGCATCTAGTCTTTTTGACACACACTCCTCCTGGTAAATTTTCCAATTTGATTCTCTCTTACTTATGATGCTTTTTTCTTTTCTTCTTCATTGACTTTTTATGCTTAGTCACTCAGTTCTGTGACCCCATGAACATTAGCCCACTAGGCTCCTCTCTCCATGGGATTCTCCAGGTAAGAATACTGGAGTGGGTTGCCATTTCCTTCTTCACACTTGGTTTTTAGTTGTTCTCATGTATCCTTGGCTGAGAGTATTGCCAGTGTTTTAGCCCTGGTTCTCAATGTATTGATATATCAGAGATACTATCATTCCCCAAGCTGTCATGTCTTAAAATCTTGATAAATCATTCAATTTTCCTTTTTCATGTATTCAAAATGTTAGTACTCAGCTGTGTTCCACTTTTTATGACCCCATAAACTGTAGCCTGCCAAGCTCCTCTGTCCATGGACTCTCCAGGCAAAAATATTGGAGTGGATAGCCATGCCCTCCTCCAGGGGATCATCCTAACCCAGGGATTTAACCCAGGTCTATTACATTGCAGGCAGATTCTTTACTGTCTGAGCCACCAGAGAAATGATTGTTTACTTTTAGTTTTGTTTCCTTCCTTATTTAATCCTTCTGCAGCTACTCTGTTATATATACTCATGAGCTTGTGCCAAAGATTCTGAATTTTTGTTTTTCTTATGTCTATGCTTTCATTTTGAATCTATTTTATTCAGTACCTCAAGCTAATTTTTCAGAAACATGACTACTTTCATCATATTACCTCTTAGTTCAAAATCATCAGTTGACCCCATTTTTCTCTGAATCAAATCCTTCCTTTTTGAAGAATTTGATATTACCCATAAGCCTCCTAATTCATCTCTTATTTGATTTTTGATGGTCCTCAACACAATTTTTCAAAATTTTCTCACTAAATTTGTCACTTTTCACTTTATTCAGGCTTTTCTAGGCTTGGAATAGCCTTCTTTGTTCATTTAATATAACTAATTATGATCTTTCAGAGGCCATCTCAGGTCACACTTTATACTCAAGTCCTATGATAGATATATTTCCCCTAGGAACATAGAGGATCAGTTATTTGTGTGATATGTTTCAGATAGTAGATGTAAACTTTTAGGTTTCTTGCTTTGCTATATTGGTAACTTTTGAATACACACACACACACACACACATACATGCATATACATCTGGCTTCCCAGGTGGCTCAGTGTCAAAAGAATCTGCCTTCGAATGCAGAGGACATTGGAGATGTGGGTTAGATCCCCTTTGTCGGCAAGGTCCCCTGAAGAAGGAAATGGCAACCCACTCCAGTATTCTTGTTTGGAGACTCCCCATGGACAGAGGAGCCTGGCAGGTTACAGTCCATGGGATAACAAAGAGTCAGACATGACTGAGTGTCTAAGCACAACACACAACATCTGTCTTACACAGCTAGTTCCTATTCTGTGAAGGAGTAAGAGGAAAAGGAAAGAGAACCCTGAATCTGCCCATGGGGGCAGAATAGGCTCTACAAAGACTACAGTAGCAGCAAGTCTCAACCTTGTTTTGTCACTTACTTGCTGTGGGACCTTTGAATGAATCATTTAAAATCTCAATTTTTCATATGCAAAATAATGATTCATCTGCCTTCTAAGCTCAGACTATTTCCGTGTTGTAAAAATATATTTCATATGTAAACATTCTGGAGACTGTTAAATACTAACAAATAATTATGATTACTAATACTATTTTTCTAATGCAGTACACGAAGAGGCTCATGCGAAGAGTTGACTCATTGGAAAAGACTCTGATGCTGGGAGGGACTGGGGGCAGGAGGAGAAGGGGATGACAGAGGATGAGATGGCTGGATGGCATCACTGACTCAATGGACATGAGTTTGGATGAACTCCGGGAGTTGGTGATGGACAGGGAGGCCTGGTGTGCTGCAATTCATGGGGTCGCAAAGAGTCAGACACGACTGAGTGACTGAACTGAACTGAACATGAAAAGGCCCAAATTGGCAACCCTGCCATTGGCAAAGAAAGAAAGTGAAGTCGTTCAGTCGTGTCCGACTCTTTGTGATCCCATGGACTGTAGCCCACCAGGCTCCTCCATCCATGGGATTCTCCAGGCAAGAATACTGGATGGGTTGCCATTTCCTTCTCCAGGGAATCTTCTGGACCAAGGGATTGAACCTAGGTCTCCCGCATTGCGGGCAGACACTTTAACCTCTGAGTCACCAGGGCAGACTAAGTAAAATAAATAAGTATGATTACTATTACTATTTTTCCCATGCAGTACACGAAAAGGGCCAAATTGTCAACCCTGCCATTGGCAAGTCAGGATTAAAAAATCATAGAAATACCTCATCCTATTTATCATAACTACCACAGGAGCACTTAGAAATATATTTCAAAGTCAGACTTTCTAGTAGCTAGATGGATTAACATAGTGTCTCAAACAGTATTAGCTGGGGTATGTTACACATGAGGAAACAGATTAACTGACCAATGTATTTTAGGTTAAAATTCTCACTGGAACCATAAATTTAAACTAAAGCTAGGTACATAGAAAAAACAAGACAAAACCCAAAATATACAAAGCATAATATTGTGTTTTTCCTTATAACAAAATTGAAAAGTAGGAATGAATGCTAGTTTTGGTATAATAATTACATGCACCAGATATTTTAAAGTATGCACAAAGTAACATATGGCTTAGCTGTTCAGCTACAGTGAAAATGTGGATTTTTAAGAATAAAAGTTAGCTTGAAAAGCAGCAGGCAACAGTAATCTCGAATCCCCTATATACCCATAAAGTGGAGAAACCATCTGCACTGTGTGTAAGCTGATGACCTTGGATTAATTCAAGCAATGTCATTACCCAATTAGTTGAGGAAGGAAAGATACTTGGGAATTACAATTACAGATCCATTAAAATTGTACAATGCTTTTATTCTCAATATTTATTAAATCACATCTGACTGCTAATCATTATATGATGATTCTCCTTTCTCACATAAAGGAGAATCAGTTTCTCACATAAAGGAGAATCAGTTTGATAGGTAAAACAGTGAGCCAGTCCTGAATAGGCTAATTATGCTACTTGAGCATACTTCAAGTATGTCTGTTCTGAAAAAAATATTAATAGCTCCTTTTTTAATCTCTGACTCCTTAGATGGTAATAGCTCTATTTGAATAATCTTCTCAATTATAATGAACTATATCTAACCAAAGTATAAATATAAATATGCATGCCAAATTATGTAGTAATTTCATGGTTTTCTATTCTACTTATTCTTCTTTTATAGTGACCCTGCTGTGTCTCTAGGAGTCATGCCAAAGAAACTAATAAATAGTTCTTGAACATTTTAATTTTTGTTTGTTGTTATTCTATTTAAATGGAAAGCTTAAGTTTCACAGTGGACTTAAATAGAAATTTTCTAAGTAACTATCATTTCTCATCATTTAATTTGAGAAGGTTAATGACAAGAATGTAATATGCACAGAAAACCTTACATGTAGAAGAAAATGTATAGTTATGACATATAGGTATACAATATAGGTAAATGTGATACAGTTATACACAAAAATCCAAAGTAATGTTAATTAGACTGATTTGAAAGACAATGCTAAAATTGAAAAAAAAATAATATACAAGAAAAGCTGCATGACAACTGTCATTAGATTTTTTATGATTTTTATAAGAACATTTTCTCTTCCTGTGGTACTGTGTTAAAAGAGATAAATAATGGCACTCATTTATGGCATCACTGACTCAATAGACATGAGTTTGAGCAAGCTATAGGAGATGGTAAAGGACAGGGAAGCTTGGCATGCTGCAGCCCATGGGGCTGCAAAATGTCATACAATGTCAAGCTGAACAACACCACAATACTTGTCTCTATAATTACCTTCAGTGGAAAAGAAAGAGTGGCTTTAAAAAACAAGTATTAATTGATTTATTCATACAAAAATTATTAATGAGTGCCTGTGTCATTTCAGTCACACATCTACACAGTGTAGATACAGCTAAGAAAGAAGCAAAGGAGAGACAAGAAAAGACTGGTATTCCAGAGGAAAAGCCAAGAAATATTTTATGGTAAGACTTAGCACAGAGGAGGTTATTGGTGACTTTGACAACAAAAGTGTTAAGGGAATAGGGGTGACAGGAGATAACTAGGGAGAGTCAGGAATTGAGGATGAGGAATTAGAAACAATAAGTATTGACAACTCCTTTGGATATTTCATTGTGAGGAGAGTGTCTTGGTCAGTTTTAGCTGCTTTCATGAAGAATCATGGATGAGCAACAGAAATCTATGTCTCACAGTCTTGGAGGCTGGAAGTCTGAAATCAGGGTGCTAATGTGGCTAAATTCTGCTGAGAATTCTTTTCTTTGTTGCAGACTACTGAATTTTTGTTGTATCATATGACAATAAGACAAAACAGAGCTTTCTGGTCGCTTTTTTTAAGGACAATAATGCCATCATAAGGAGCTCATGACTTAATCACCCCAAAGACCTACTTCTGTATACCATCATGTGAGGATTAGATTTTAACATAAGAATCTTGAGAGGACCCATTCAGTCCTAACAGTGAGATAGGAAAAGACAGTATCAGCAGAAGGATATAAGATCAAGGAGAGTTGGATGGTTGGTTTTAAGATGGGAGCTGTTAAAGCATGATTTATCTTTAAGCTATGATTCAGATCATTGCAAAGGCAATGATACAATAGATAGTCCATAACTGTAGGAGCAAAGTCTTGAGTTTGTTTTTAGGATCCAAATCATACATGAGGGTGACTGCTGATTTCATCTGGAGTATAGATAGAGCGTGTGGGCACTAATGGAAGTTCATTCACTGATTTGGTGTTTGAGGAGGAAGATCTCTCTCATTGTATCTTTTTTATTTTTAATAATGGCATCATCTGAGAATGAATGAAGCTAATGAATGAATAAGTGACTGAATGAATAAATACTAAATTAGGGATGAGTGTCAAAAATGCACTAAATTTTAAAAAATACTGATTAAACTTCTATAAGATGAAATATGTATAAAGTACTGATAGATACAAAGCAAGAATATTATTGATTGAATTAAAGCATAAGACTTCTGGAAACATAAAAGACTTCCTTTATGTAGAATTCAATTGAAAGTTCAAATGGCTAGTTTATTAGCCTGTGATAAGCAATGATATTCACAATGTTCACAGGCTGATTGACTCTGACATATTGCAAGATTCTCAAGAGCTTTCTAAGTCAATAAGGAGAATTCTGTATAATTTAACTGTGGTTCATTGTATTTTATCATATTTTAAAATTTGTTAAATCCAGAACTACAAATTCTCTGCAGTTCAAGGCTGCAGAAAATTCCCTTTGGGAAATTTAGTATTCAGAAATAAAGCTTGATCACTCCTGTTAATTTTTAGTTGTCTCCCAGGAGACGGAGAATCTCAAACAAGGCAAGGAATTCAGTTTTAAACTTCTGAATCACTTAATTTACATTTTAATAATGAATTATATTAAAAATGTTACCATTCAAAAGAAAACTTTTTGTTGATTAAAAAATTAGAAATAAGGAACAAAAGAAGAAAAAATACTCTGAGCACTGACAGAAAGACAATTTTGCTGACATCTGTATGATAAAAATGTTGGAATATAGTGTCTATGTATGGCTTATCTTACACCTATGATTAATTTCTATTCAGTTGACATAGTAGTTGGTAGAACTTTGTAATTCTTAGAAACACCCACATATTAATAGTCACTGAGAAGTTTATCTCTGCTATCTTAACTTTTCTGCTCCTAACAAAGACCCTCTTGACAGTGGTCTTACTGTCAAGGCAGAATGAGCATATAGCAGGTAGTAATTTACAATAAAATGAACATTAATGAAGGAAAAAATAGAAAAACATAACCAAAATTTAGTAACATATGATTTTATAAGCGAGGCTATAAAGCTTATGTTACATAGAATGATTTTAATTAGAATATGATTGTTGTTTAACTGCTAAGTTGTGTCCCTCTTTTTTGTGACCCCATGGACTGTAACCTACCAGGCTCCACTGTCCATGGGATTTCCCAGACAAGAATACTAGGATGGTTTGCCATTTTCATCTCAAGAGGATCTTCCCAACCCAGGGATCAAATCCACCCTCCTGCATTGCAGGTGGAATCTTTACTGCTAAGCCACCGGGGAAGGCCTTAGAATATGGTATAGTTGAATAAACGCCAACACCTTTTGAATATTGATTCTGCTACTAAATATTTCCAGACATTGAGTGAATCATTTAATTTCTCTTAAAATGTTTCATCATATTAAAAATTTAATGATATCTAACATAATTTCAGTCATTTCAGTCACTCAGTGAATCTGATTCTTTGTGACTCTATGGACTACAGCATGCCAGCCTTTCCTGTCCATCACCAACTTCTGGAGCTTACTCAAACTCATGTCTATCGAGTCAGTGATGACACCCAACTATCTCATCCTCTGTCATCCTCTTCTCCTCCTGCCTTCAATATTTCCCAGCATCAGGGTCTTTTTCACTGTGTCAGTACTTTGCATCAAGGGGCCAAAGTATTGGAGCTTCAGCTTCAGCATCAATCCTTCCAATGAATATTCAGGACTGATTTCCTTTAGGATGGATTGGTTGGATATCCTTGTTGTCCAAGGGACTCTCAAGAGTCTTTCCCATTACCACAGTTCAAAAGCATCGATTCTTCAGTGCTTTCTTTATGATCCAACTCTCATATCCATGTATGACTACTGGAAAAACCATAGTTATACAGACCTTTGTCGGCAAAGTAATGTCTGTTTTTTTATTTATTATTATTTTTAATATAACTTTATTTATTTTAATTGGAGGTTAATTACTTTACAATATTGTATTGGTTTTGCCATATATCAACATGAATCTGCCACAGGTATACACGTGTTCCCCATCTTGAACTCCCCTCCTCCTCCCTCCCCATACCATCCCTCTGGGTCCTCTCAGTGCACCAGCCCCAAACATCCAGTATCATGCATTGAACCTGGACTGGTGATTGGTTTTATATATGATATTATACATGTTTCAATGCCATTCTCCCAAATCACCCATAATATAACTTTATTTATTTTAATTGGAGGTTAATTACTTTACAATATTGTATTGGTTTTGCCATATATCAACATGAATCTGCCACAGGTATACACGTGTTCCCCATCTTGAACTCCCCTCCTCCTCCCTCCCCATACCATCCCTCTGGGTCCTCTCAGTGCACCAGCCCCAAACATCCAGTATCATGCATTGAACCTGGACTGGTGATTGGTTTTATATATGATATTATACATGTTTCAATGCCATTCTCCCAAATCACCCACCCTCTCCCTCTCCCACAGAGTCCAAAAGACTGTTCTATACATCTGTGTCTCTTTTGCTGTCTCTCATACAGGGTTATCGTTATCATCTTTCTAAATTCCATATATGTGCATTAGTATACTGTATTGGTGTTTTTCTTTCTGGCTTACTTCACTCTGTTTTTTAATATACTGTATAGGTTGGCCATAGCTTTTCTTCCAAGGAGCAAGCATCTTTTAATTTCATGGCTACAGTCACCAGCTGCAGAGATTTTGAGCCCAAGAAAATAAAGTGTGTTACTGTTTCCATTGTTTCTCCATCTATTTCCCATGAAGTGATGGGACTAGATGCCATGATCTTATTTTTCTGAATGTTGAGTTTTAAGCCAGATTTTCCACTCTCTTCTTTCACTTTCATAAAGAGTGAAAGAGTGTATTTTATATACCATTTACCTTCAGTCTCAGAAACTTCATTTAGCAGTTTTTGTAGTTTAGTTTTTATGAGAATAAAGTCTCTCAAAATATGTTTACTTGAATATGTCTCAGTGTTTTCTCAAATTTTGCAATATAGTTAAACTGGATAGGTAATTCTAGATTTATGTGCATATATATATATGTATATATTTCAAAACTTAAAAAAAATTACACCATTGTCTTTTTTCCTCCACTTACTCTGATCAGAATTAAGCTAGCATTATTATCAATACTCCCCTGTAAATAAAATATTTGTTGTTGCTGTTGTTGGCACCTTTCCAAGTTTTACTCATTTGGTGTTCTGCAGTTTGATTATGATGAGACTGAATGTGCGTTTGTTTGTATTTATAAAGTTTGGAATTCTCTACTCCTGGTGTTTCTCGAGTTGCAGCAGGTCCTTCTCGAGTTGCGATGGGGACGTCAGGGATCTTCTCGTGTGGCCTCAGGAGAGGCCAGTCTCCGTGCAAATGTCGAGGGACTTTTCGGGATTCCTCTCCAGTCGGTGGCGGGTCCTAGGTCCACGTCTTGAGCTTCAGTCACACCCTGAGCTTTGCTCGGAAGTGCTGACATGGGACTTGGATCCCTCTGGAGTGTCCACAGTGTGTTCAGGCCTCGTTTCGAGTGGAGACATGCATGCCCGCTGTCCTCCTGAGAGGAGGCAGCACTCTCAGCCTTCCTGTCGCGTTGACACAGGGAACTGTGTCTTTCCCTCGAGATGCCACCAGGGCTTTCACACGTGCCCACGTGGGGTCAGTCGATCCCCGGGGTGTAAGTCGAGAGAGTGCAGGGAAATCAGATTCATCTGGAGTGGACTGAGACTTCTGGGTACTTGTGGCCTGATGGGACGATCCCTGGAGATCAACTCGACGCTCCGGTGGAGAGCACCTCCTTCCTGTATGCAATGGGAATGCCGCGAATCCATACCCGACGAAGTACGGAAACTAACTCTTACCTCGCGCTGAGGAGGGGACAAAGGGGCTCCTCTTGAGTTATGGCGGGACCCTCGGGGTTCCTGTCGAGTGGAGGCGCGTGTGACCGGGAACTTCTTGAGTCGCATCAAGGGAGTGAAGGACCCTTTCGAGGTCCAAGAGGGAAGGTGTGATTTCCCTCGACATGCAGCCACAGAAAAGGGCCTTAACGCGCATGGAAGGGAGAACCTCCTGGTGTTTCTCGTGTTGCAGCAGGTCCTTCTCGAGTTACGACGGGGACCACAGGGACCTTCCCGTGTGGCCTGAGGAGAGGCCAGTCTCCATGCGAATGGCAAGGGACCTTTCGGGATTCCTCTCCAATCGGTGGTGGGTCCAAGGTCCATGTCTAGTGCTGCGGTCGCACCCTGAGTTTTGCTCGAAGTGCTGACATGTGTCTTGGGTCCTCTGGAGTGTCCACAGTTGGTCAGGCCTCGTCTCGAGTGGAGACATGCACGCCCGGTCTCCTCCTGAGCGGTAGCAGCACTGTCAGGCTTCCTGCTGCGTTGACACAGGGATCTGTGACTTTCCCTCGCGATGCCACCAGGGCTGTCACATGTGCCAATGTGGGTTCAGTCGATTTCCGTGGTGACAGTCGAGAGAGTGCAGGGAAATCAGGTTCATCTGGAGTGGACTTAGACTTCTGGGTATTTGTGGCCTGATGGCACGGTCCCTGTGTTAGGATAACAAACTAGTAACTGTATATATGTGTGTGCATGCACATGTGTGCATACAAATATACGTGTGTGAAATGAAATGTTTTCTGTATTATGCTCTACCAGTATACAAGCCTTTTCCAAATGCAAATTTCTGAGCTGAGGTGAGACAAAGTCAGCTATTTAGAAGCCATCAGCTATTTCTTCCCCTGTAAGCTCCAAGGAGGGCTTCTCTGGTGGCTCAAATAGTAAAGAATCCACCTTCAATATGGGAGACTTGGGTTCGATCCCTGGCTTGTGAAGATCCCCTGAAGGAGGGCATGGCAACCCATTCCAGTATTTTCACCTGGACAATACCCATGGACAGGAGAGCCTGGCGGGCTACAGTCCATGAGGTCACAAAGACTTGGATATAACTGAGCAACTAAGCACAGCACACATGCATACATACACATGTAGGCACACATACGTGCAACCTCCACATGTTTGATTCTGCCATTGTTCTCATGTACTTGAACTGAAATCTGAATATAGCCACAAAATAGTAGGAAAAGTCCATCATTTATCAGTTGGGTATTGATCATTACATTTCAAGAAGCAGGGAAGGCTTTGAATTAAAGCCCAAGGACCAAAGGGTGCGATGAATGGGGAGAGTACCATGGAAACATATACACGAACATATGTAAATAGATAGCCAACGGGAATTTGCTGTATGACTCGGGAAGCTCAAACTGGGGCTCTGTAACAACCCAGAGTGGTGGGAAGGGGTAGGAAGTGGGAGGGAGGTTCAAGGAGGGGATATATGTACACCTATGGTTAATTCACATTGGTGTATGACAGAAATCAAACCACTATTGTAAAGCAATCATCAATCTCCTAAAAATAAACAAATATTTAAAAAAAAGAAAATAAGGAAGGTGCACTTAAGGATCTCACTCACATCATTTAATCCTAAAATCCATAGCTATTTTCATAAAGAACTACCCAATTTTCAGAGTGCAATGCAAAATTAAAATACAAGACTTCTTATTCAAAGAATTTCAAAATGGCATTAATCTAATTTCGGGGTCCTTCTAACCTTGGAACCCTTTGTAGCCTCATAGATCACACACACTATTTGTATAATAATAGTACTTTATAGAGTGTGTATTTTACTACCCTCAATTCACAAATGAGGAAGTATAAATCCAGAAAGCTTAAGTGGTTCACCAATGATCACAGAAGTTTTGGAGATGGGACATCCTAGGTTTCAAACTTCAAAATAAAATTTGTGTTGCTTTTTAAAATATTTGTGATGACATCCTATAACTAAATAAAATTTCTAACTAAAAACAGAAAAGGAAACATAACTGAAAGGTTTTCAAAAATTGTGGTTAATATCTAAAATATGTAACAGAGTTATTAATTATCCAATGAATAGTATAATGTTTCCATAACATTGTGAATGCACTTAATGCCACTCAGTTGTATACTTAAAATATAGATTTTATGCTGTGTATGTTTTAACATAATAAATTTCTCTCTGTGTATGTAACTGAATGTACATTTTGCCCAATGCTGTGTGTGTGTGTGTGTGTGTGTGTGTGTGTTTGTATGTGTATAATCTACACATAGCCTAGTTATGTTTCTCTGGAGAATTTCAACTATGACACTCCAGGATCTCTAAATTTAAAATAACAATTATAAAATCAACTTTCAAGACCCCCCCCAGAAAATAAAGCCCCCAGGACCATCCCAAAGGTGAGAATTTCTGAGAACCTGATATTCACAATTAGAGGTTCCCAGCCTTGGTGACAGATGACCTTGGAAAGTCCTGTGTCAATTGGACTGGGGCATGAATATTTCTTGTCAGCATAAGAAAATATAACTTTTTTGAATTACTTATTTTTCAGTTTATGTGGGGAAAAAATGCTGTTGACAGAGTGAAATGGGTCTCCAGCACCTGTCCTTCCCCCAGCCCACTGGGGAGATTTCTTTTTAAGTCTACTGGGAGGAGGGCCAGTCGTCAGGGGTCCAGATGCTCTGCATCACTTCACACAGGACAGAGAAAGGAATTAGTTGGCATAGAGAGCCAGGATAAAGAGAAAAGGGGCAAGTGGGCAGTGTTAAGAGGACTGAAGGGAGTTGGTGGAGACAAATCAGAGACGTTGTACTGCTGAACATCTGAGAGATACCATGTGTGTGGGGCATAAGGTGACCCCCAAAAGATATGTCAAACAGAAACCTGTAGATGTGAACTTTTTGGAAAAAAGCACCTTTGAGCATGTAGTTAAGAAATGTGACCTAATTAAACTTAAAAGCTTCTGCACAACAAGGGAAACTATAAGCAAGGTGAAAAGACAGCCTTCAGAATGGGAGAAAATAATAGCAAATGAAGCAATTGACAAACAAATAATCTCAAAAATATACAAGCAACTCCTGCAGCTCAATTCCAGAAAAATAAATGACCCAATCAAAAAATGGGCCAAAGAACTAAATAGATATTTCTCCAAAGAAGACATACAGATGGCTAGCAAACACATGAAAAGATGCTCAACATCACTCATTATCAGAGAAATGCAAATCAAAACCACAATGACATACCATTTCACGCCAGTCAGAATGGCTGCAATCCAAAAGCAATAAATGCTGGAGAGGGTGTGGAGAGAAGGCAACCCTCTTACATTGTTCGTGGGAATGCAAACTAGTGCAGCTACTATGGAGAACAGTGTGGAGNTCACTCATTATCAGAGAAATGCAAATCAAAACCACAATGACATACCATTTCACGCCAGTCAGAATGGCTGCAATCCAAAAGCAATAAATGCTGGAGAGGGTGTGGAGAGAAGGCAACCCTCTTACATTGTTCGTGGGAATGCAAACTAGTGCAGCTACTATGGAGAACAGTGTGGAGATTCCTTAAAAACCTGGAAATAGAACTGCCTTATGACCAGAAATCCCACTGCTGGGCATACACACTGAGGAAACCAGAATTGAAAGAGACACATGTACCCCAATGTTCATCACAGCACCGGTTATAATAGCCAGGACATGGAAGCAACCTAGATGTCCATCAGCAGATGAATGGATAAGAAAGCTGTGGTATGTATACACAATGGAGTATTACTCAGCCATTAAAAAGAATACATTTGAATCAGTTCTAATGAGGTGGATGAAACTGGAGCCTATTATACAGAGTGAAGTAAGCCAGAAAGAAAAACACCAATACAGTATACTAACAAATATATATGGAATTTAGAAAGATGGTAATGATAACCCTGTACGCGAGACAGCGAAAGAGACACAGATGTATAGAACAGCCTTTTGGACTCTGTGGGAGAGGGAGAGGGTGGGATGATTTGGGAGAATGGCATTGAAGCATGTATAATATCATATATGAACTGAATCGCCAGTCCAGGTTCGATGCAGATACAGGATGCTCGGGGCTGGTGCACTGGGATGACCCAGAGGGATGGTACAGGGATGGAAGAGGGAGGGCGGTTCAGGATGAGGAACACGTGTACACCCATAGCAGATTCATGTTGATGTTTGGCAAAACCAATATAATATTATAAAGTAATTAACCTCCAATTAAAATAAATAAATTAATATTTGAAAAAAAAATCTCAGATGAGATCATGGTGGTTTGCGGTGGACATAAATGAATGACAAGGGTCATTACTAGAGAAGAGAAAGGAAGAAAAGAGATGAGGAGATGATGATGGTGAAGATGGTATGAAGAAGGGTGGAAATCAGGGTGATTTGACTATAAATAAAAGAACACCAAGGATTAGCACAGCCATGAGAGACTAGGAGATGGGTAAGGAATGACTTCTCCCTCAGAGCCCAGAAGGAACCAACTCTGGGATACCCTGATTTCGGACCTCTGGCCTGGAGACTTGTGAGAAAATATGTTCCTCCTGTTGTAAGCCATCAGGTTTGTGGGAAATTATCACTGTGGCAGCAGGAAACCATAGATCATGAAGCATGGGGTCAGGGGGAGGGGAGAGTGAGAGAGAAAGACAGAGGAGGGAGGGAGAAGAAGCAAAGAATTGAAAAAGAAGTTTCCCCCTTTAAAGGGTTTTAGTAAATACATTTCCCTTCAATATTTTTAATTTATTTAATACAAATTTCTTAAGTTCCTACTCTGCACTTGGGATCACTATTCCAGAATCAATAAAAGAGTTACCAAAACCCTTGGTCCATTGAAGTTACACTTTATTTGATTATCACATTGTCCTAAAGTGAGGACCAAAACATACATCTCTGTATGAGTTAGACATGTTCCTGCCCGCTGTCCTCTGACTTGCCATCAGCCTCGATTCATAGCAGCACTGTTTGTAATAGCCAAGACATGGAAGCAACTGAATGGATAAAGAAGATGTTGTACATATATAAAATGGAATGCTACTCAAGCATACCTAAGAATGAAATTTTGCCATTTGCAGTATCATGGATAGAACTAGAGATTATACTAAGTGAAATAAGTCAGATAAACATTGTGTGATATTACTTATATGTGGGTCTAAAAATGATACAAATGAACATATTTACAAAACAGAAATAGACTCACAGACATAGAACAAAAACTTATGGTTACTAAAGGTGAAAAGTAGGGAGGGATGAATTCGGAGTTTGGGATTAGCAGATACAAACTACTATATATAAAATAGATAAACAACAGGGACTAACTGTATAACACAGGGAACTATATTCAGTATCTTGTAATAACCAGAAAAGAATCTGAAAAAGTATATATATATGCCAGGGTCCAGCCCAGGTGGATCCAGGGTAATTCAAAGCAGGGACGGCGTGGTGAGGAAAACCTATTTATTTAGAAATATAAAAAGAGATTAGGAAGAAATAGTATAGTAGGAAAATTTAGTGGAGAAAAGAGGCTGAATAACTTGGTTTACGTGGAAAGCTAATAAAGTCTCAAGACAAGAAACTTGCACCATCTATGTTAGGCCACTGGCATCCTCTTGAATAGCAGAGGTGCCCCGCCTTGGGCTCCCTCTCACATGGATCTTAGAAGCCAGGGCAAGTAAGTAGACATAGTGAGCCTCCACACCCCAGATGGGAATTTAGCCTGATAAGGAGAGGGAGAGAAAGAGAGAGAGAGAGACACTGGGGAAACCAGTCTTTCCAATGACTGGCCCATCCTCTATTGTCCGGCAGGCTTTTTATACTTTTGATTGTACATAGAGATCAATGGATAATACAAAATTATGCAGCGTCAGCAGCCCTGACTCTTATTGACACCAGGCTTTCTCTCTGCATTCCTAGCTGTATATACAAGTCTTAGGTGATTTACATCATCTTCTGGCCAGAAGGCCAATTAACATTTTATGGCCCTTTTCTGATAAGGGTCTGTCAACCAGAGAACTTATTTGTGTTGTTCTTCCCAAAGTCTGGTACAAGTCTCAGAAAGCACTAAATAAAGTTACATTCTTACATAGCAAGGACACAACAGTTTATAACAATGAAAGAAGTACAGTGATTTATAACAAAGAGAAAAGTAATTAACTCAAAATTATAGTATTGCTAACATCAAAACTACTATATTCCTTTTTCTATATCCCAATTACATTGATTAATATCCTTCAGGTGTCTAAAAGATAAAGAATATGAAGGCCTGGTAGCAGTCATTGACTCAACAGTGAAACCCATCACCAATATAATTTTTAGTTTCTCAGAAAAGGCTCTGTATCTTTAAGTTGCTTTAACCTTTGTGCCTCTCGCGGTTGGGGGTCTGTAAACAATCACAAATTGTAAAAGTCCGGGCAGACCGGGTCAGGTAAGTTAGAAAGCCATCAAAGGAGTTTAAACTGAGACATTTCTTTCATATACAGGAGACCTGTTGGAGCTCTAAGTTAACTTTTTCAAGAAAAAGGTGGTGGTGTGTGGAAAGCACAGTACAATAAGGCAGGCAGACTCTAGTTTTGGGGAGTAGATGCTCAGGAAAACCCAGGGGGTTTTCTAGCTTCAGCTAGATCACACCTTTGCATATGTCTGGTTCCTTCCTCATGACCTTTGCCACAGGTGGGATTCCTCACGTTGGCTCCCGACATATATATACACATAGTTATATATAACTGAATCACTTTGTTGTACACCTGAAACATTGTAAATCAAGTATACTTCAATTAGAATATTTTCAAAGATGTAAATTGCCTTCCAATAATTTTCTGGATGGTAGGGTGGCATCACTGACTCAATGGACATGAGTTTGAGCAAACTCTGGGAGACAGTGAAGGACAAGGAAGCCTGGCATGCTGCAGTCCATGAGGTCGCAAAGAATTTCACACAACTTAGCAACTGAACAACAATTTTTCTGGTAACAAGCCTGTGGAGTCTTTGATGTTGTCATCATGTACAGATGGTCCTTCAGGCAGAAACAAGATGGTCTGGTTTTATATGCTATATATTCAGCTACTTTTGGAGCAGACCTACAACAACTTGCCCTCCACAAAGGCTCAGTTCAGTTCAGTTCAGTTCAGTTGCTCAGTCATGTTCAACTCTTTGCAACCCCATGAATTGCAGCACACCAGGCCTCCCTGTCCATCACCAACTTCTGGAGTTCACTCAGACTCACATCCGTTGAGTCCGTGATGCCATCCAGCCATCTCATCCTCTGTCGTCCCCTTCTCCTCCTGCCCCCACTCCCTCCCAGCATCAGGGTCTTTTCTAATGAGTCAACTCTTTGCATGAGGTGGCCAAAGTACTGGAGCTTCAGCTTTAGCATCATTCCTTCCAAAGAAATCTCAGGGTTGATCTCCTTCAGAATGGACTGGTTGGATCTCCTTGCAGTCCAAGGGACTCTCAAGAGTCTTCTCCAACACCACAGTTCAAAAGCATCAACTCTTCAGCACTCAGCCTTCTTCACAGTCCAACTCTCACATCCATACATGACTACTGGAAAAACCATAGCCTTGACTAGAAGGACCGTAGTCAGCAAAGTAATGTCTCTGCTTTTGAATATGCTGTCTAGGTTGGTCATAACTTTTCTTCCAAGGAGTAAGCATCTTTTAATTTCATGCTGGAATCACCATGCAGTGATTTTGGAGCACCCCAAAAATAAAGTCTGACACTATTTCTACTGTTTCCCCATCTATTTCCCGTGAAGTGATGGGACCAGATGCCATGATCTTCCTTTTCTGAATATTGAGCTTTAAGCCAACTTTTTCACTCTTCTCTTTCACTTTCATCAAGAGGCTTTTTAGCTCCTCTTCACTCTCTGCCATAAGGGTGGTGTCATCTGCATATCTGAGGTGATTGATATTTCTCCCGGCAATCTTGATTTCATCTTGGGCTTCTTCCAGTCCAGCGTTTCTCATGATGTACCCTGCATAGAAGTTAAATAAGCAGAGTGACAATATACAGCCTTGACATACTCCTTTTCCTATTTGGAACCAGTCTGTTGTTCCATGTCCAGTTCTAACTGTTGCTTCCTGACCTGCATACAGATTTCTCAAGGGGCAGGTCAGGTGGTCTGGTATTCCCATCTCTTTCAGAATTTTCCACACTTTATTGTGATCCACACAGTCAAAGGCTTTGGCATAGTCAAGAAAGCAGAAATAGATGTTTTTCTGGAACTCTCTTGCTTTTTCCGTGGCCCAGTGGATGTTGGCAATTTGATCGCTGGTTCCTCTGCCTTTTCTAAAACCAGCTTGAACATCTCTTAAGACCAGGGAGTTCATGGTTCATGTATAGCTGAAGTCTGGCTTGGAGAATTTTGAGCATTACTTTACTAGCATGTGAGATGAGTGCAACTGTGCAGTAGTTTGAGCATTCTTTGACATTGCCTTTTTTGGAATTGGAAGGAAAACTGACCTCTTCCAGTCCTGTGGCCACTGCTGAGTTTTCCAAATTTGCTGGCATATTGAATGCAGCACTTTCAAAGCATCATCTTTCAGGATTTGAAACAGCTCAACTGGAATTCCATCACCTCCACTAGCTTTGTTCGTAGTGATGCTTTCTAAGGCCCACTTGACTTCACATTCCAGGATGTCTGGCTCTAGATTAGTGATCACATCATCATGATCATCTGGGTCATGAAGTCTTTTTTGTACAGTTCTTCCATGTATTCTTGCCACCTCTTCTTCACAAAGGCTAGTATTCAGTAAACCCTGTATTGTTTTGTATGTATACTCCATAAGGCAGAAAGGGTTCAAGGAACCAACAGGCATTGCCCCATCACCTGGGGAATCTGAATCATAACAACTGAGATAATACAATAAGATTCTGATGCTGAGTCATTTATCTCTCTGCATCTCATGCTGCAACTATTAGTCTCTCTTCATCTGTAGAAACAGATTTTCTGTAAGAATCAAGCTTACAGTCCTCTGCTTTCCCCTGGTGGACATCCGTGTTTAGAGGATTCTGACTGTCTCTAGAAACACTCTTCAGTCAATCTGATTCATTCTAGAGCAGAGAGCACCTGTCTGCCCTAGGAAGCCTTAACTTGCCTGGCAAAGAGGAGAGCCACATCTTAGAGAGTTTCAGTGACAGCACTGATGATACACTCAAGGTAAGGCCATCAAAGCATCATCACACGTGGTATGAAACTGGAGTATTACATAATTTATTGGGCAGTCTTATTTTATATTTTTTCTCTGTAAAAGCAGATACTGCATGCAAGAATATTAATTAAAATTTTATCCCATGGATAAATGATTCTTTATATCTTCCAGTTTTAATTGAGTTTAATTCCATTCATTCAGTAATTATTTCTTAAATTCCTACTCTGCACCAAACTTGTCTGAGCTGGTGGATCAGATCTTCCCTGTAGTTCATATGGTAAAGAAACTGCCTACAATGCAGGAGACCTGGGTTTGACCCCTGGGTCAGGAAGAACCTCTGGAGAAAGGAATGGCAATCCACTCCAGTATTTTTGTCTGGAGAATCCCATGGACAAAGGAGCCTGGCAGGTTACAGTTCATGGGGTCGGAAAGAGTAGGACATGACTGAGCAACTAGCACTACTCTCACTGCTTTTCCTGGCTTGATTTGTATGTCAGAACTCATTGTTTCTCTTTTCCTGTTTTGGTAGATGGCCTCATTTGGTTTTCTGTTTATTGAGAATGTATTGTTAACATCTGAATTCACCTCTTCTACCTTGCTAGAGCAACATCAGTAATGATTGTGATTCTAAGAGGTCAAGCCAATTCAGTCTATTAAAATGTTAACTTGCTTGCCAATTTCAGTGCCAACAGATTTTAAATCACTCATATAAAAAGGGTTAAATGTGACAAGAAAAATAGAAAACCCAGGTACATTGTGCCCATTAATGACCTTGGGAACCTGTTATGAAATCTTTTGAAAGGATAAAATAAATGGTTGGAAAGAGACATTTAAAAATCATATGCAGTTCTAACAATACAGTCAGCCAACTAATTGGGGCCTGTTTGCGGTAATGATCTAAACTGACATCCATCTCCAAGGCATCCGTCAGCATTAACAATGGTGACATTGTGTGCTCACGGGACCCGCAAGGTTGTAATGTGAAAATTATCCTTCATCGGGCTCCTTCAGCCCCAATTCCAAAATGAGCCCTTCAAGAAATATTTGCTTAAGACTGAGCTCTCAAAACAAAGCAAATGTGCTTTTAAAAAAATCAAAAGAAGTTAGAGATGATGGTTTTACCAGAATAAATGAGTTAGGTAGAGTTAGGTATTGGAGAAGGAAATGGCAACCCACTCCAGTACTCTTGCCTGGATAATCCCATGGATGGAGAAGCCCGGTAGGCTACAGTTCATGGGGTCACAATGGTTAGTTTCAGGAGAGTCACCAACAGGAGTTTTAAAGAGTTAAACAAAGCACACTACTGCCATGGAATTCCACACTGGCTGCCCAGTGATGAAAGGAAGGTACAGGCACAGAGAGGACCAGCTCAGAACAGTAATAAATGACTTATTAAGACCAAGGGAAATGAAAAGATTCAGAATACACTTACAATTTTTAAAGGAATTTCATGTATTTTGACCAAAATTGCTTAATATCACTAGAAAAAGCTAAATTTTCATAAGGTCTCCTAAAGGAAGATGAAATTAAGAACTGGACAATATAGGTCAAGGAGAGCACCTCTCTGAAGTAAAAACAAAAGTTTACCTGCGGAGAAATGTCTATTTGGATCTTCCGCCCATTTTTTGATCCCTGGGGTCTCAGATGGTAAATAATCTGCCTGCAATGCAGGAGACCAGGTTCAACCCCTGGGTGGGGAATATCCCCTGGAGAAGGGAATGGCAACCCACTCCAGTATTCTAGCCTGGAGAATTCCATGTATAGAGGAGCCTGGTGGGCTATAGTTTGTGAGGTCACAAAGAGTTGGAGTCCACTGAGTGACTAACACTTTCACTTTAATATTGAGTCTTATAAATTGTTTGTATATTTTGGAGATTAATCCATTGTTGGTCCTGTCATTTGCAAGTATTTTCTCCCATTCCATAGGTTAACTTCTCATTGTGATTATAGTTTCCTTTGCTGTGCAGAAACTTTAAGATAAATTAAGTCCTATTTGTTTATTTTTGTTTTTATTTCTCTTACTCTAAAAGATGGATCTAAAAAGATTTTGCTGTAATTTATGTCAAAGAGTGTTCTGCCTGTGTTTTACCCTAGGAATTTGTGTTTGGTCTTACATTTAGGTCTTTAACCCATTTTGAGTTTATTTTTGTGTATGATATTAGAGTGTTCTAATTTCATTCTTTTACACATTGCTATCCAGTTTTCCCAGCACCAATTATTGAAGAGACTGTCTTCTCCATTGTATGTTCTTACCTCTTTTGTCATAAATTTATTGACCATAGGTTTATTTCTGGGCTTTCCAACCTGTTTCATTGATCTATATTTTTGTTTTTGTGCCAGTATTATTTTGATTTCTGGAACTTTGATATCAAAGCAAAAACAGAAATCGGTTTGCCCACGGTATCGGGATTCACCAGTATTACTGGGTGCTGGCCTCATCACACACAACAGCTGGCTGGATCTTCGTGGCAGTACTATTATTTCAAGTTCAGTCTGTGCATGTAGTATTTTCTTAATAGCCACACAAAAGCCATGCTCTTCAACCAGGAATTCAAAGACTCCTCAATCTAGCCTCATGTCACCTGTGATCTTGGATTCTTCTAGATGTACACTACTGATTGATGAGTCCGTTCCTCTTTTCTTTCCTTCCTTTTTGCTGTCCTGTCTTTTCTCACCACTCCCCCCACCCCAAAAAAAAAGTTATTAAGACCATGAGCCTTTGGCTTATATTAAGCCTGGAATCCCCTCTAGCTTCCCTTTTGTTAAAGGCCTTTACTGGTTTCCCCATGGCTTAAATTCATGGCTTAAAACAGAAAAAATTAGGAACATATATACAATGGGATATTACTAAGTCATTAAAAAGAATGAAATAATGCCATCTGCAGGAACATGGATGGATCTAGAGATTGTCATAATGAGTGACGTAAGTCAGACAGAAAAGGAGAAATATCATATGACACCCCTTATATCTAAAAGGGAATCTAAAAAGAAATTATGCAAATGAACTTATTTACTAAACATAAACAGACTCACAGACTTAGAGAACAAACTTATGGTTGCCAGGTTGGGGAGCTGAGAAGAGATAGGGAGTTTGGGATGGACATGTACACACCGCTACATTTAAGCAACATAACCAACAAGGACCTCCTGTTTGGCACAGGGAAATCTGCTCAAGGTTATGTGGTAGTCTGAAAGAAAGGCCAGTTTGAGTATGGATACATGTATATATATGTATAGCTGAGTCCCTTTACTGTTCACCTGAAACCATCACAACATTACTAATCGTCTATCCCCCATTTCAAAATAAAAAGCTAAAAATAAATTTCAATAATATAAAATACATCCAGATCTTAAAAAAAAAAAAAAAGCACAAAATACATTCTCCTGTGACTCTGGAGGTCAGAAGTCCGAAGTGAGTCTCACAGAGCTAAGATCAAGGGCTGATTCATTTTGGAGATGCCTGGGAAGAATCTGTTCATTTACTGTTATGGATTGAATGTTTGTGTCCCCCCAAAATTCATATGCTGAAATCAGTCCCCAATGTGACAGTTGTTTGGAGGTAGGGCTTTGGAGGTAATTAGTTTATGAAGATGGAACCCTCATGACTGGAATCAGTGGCCTTACAAAGGGACCACAGAGAGCTCTCTAGTTCTTTCTGCCGAGTGAGAACTCCTGGAAGTCCACCATCTGCAGCTTGAAACTGACCAAACTGGCAGACTGGTTTCAAACTTCCTGCCTCCGAGACTGTGAGAAATAAATGCCTGTTGTTTAAGCCACTGGGTCTGTGGTATCTTGCTGTAGAAGCTCAGACTAACTCACTTGCCTTTCTCAGCTTCTAGAAGTTGCCCACAGTCTTTGGCTTGTGGTCCCTTCTTGGAACACCCTGACCTCTGCTTGTCATCACGCCTTCCACTGTCCCCCTGGTGTCCTTCCCCTGACTTTCCTAGAGACCCTCATGTTTACACTGGACTCATCCAGATAATCCAGGTGGTCTTCCCATTACAAGATCTTGAACTTATCCAACCTGCACATTCTTTCACCATGAAAGGAAACATATTGACCAACTCTGGGGATAGGGTGTTCCATTCTGCCCACGGTAGGGCTCACTAAATTCTCCATGATGAGATCTGTCCTATCTCCCGCAACACAGCAGTGTCCCCCTCACTGCTCGGCTCCTCCAGCTGTCGTGATCAGATGGTTTTAGTCATTGACTTTTTTGAGGTTTGCAGCACTCACAATGTGCTGAATCCACCCCCCACACACACACACCACTCTGCTCTCAGGTTCAATCCTTTGACTTTCTGATCTCTGCTCCCTAACATGATGAGGCTGACCTCATCACCAAGCTTCCAGGACTGTCAGCTGGCTTCAGGATAAGTTCCTGCAGTGGAAGGAAAGGGGAAGCCAGGGCGATTCCCACCTTCTCTCTGGGTTGGAGGAACTCCAGGCATCATCTGCACAACCTCCATGGTTTCCCTCCTGCTACTGGCCCCACTTCCTCTTCTCTTTCCCCTCCTAGTCCCTCCAGCCCCTCTGGTGACTGGGGCTTCCTTGTGTTGCTCATTCCTGAGTTGTCTCACTTCTCTTCCTTTCTTTCAATTTTTCCAAACATCTCTGTGTTTAATTTAATGAATTATATCCCCTTTATTAATCAGCTGATAGGGATTTTGCTTGCCCGGTGAGTCCCTAACAGATAAGCCATTTTAGCAGTGTGAGAGAGGTGGAGATGAGACATCACTGCATCTGTGCTCTCAGAGGTTGATGATATAGCTGATGATGCATGGGAACAAGTGGCATCAGGATGATGCATTTACAAGATCCTGGGGACACAGAGATGGGTTCTTCTAGAGACATTAAGCTTAATGTCAATTTGGTTTGGAAGGATGGGGAGAATGTAGAACAATAAGGAGGGGAAAGGACATTTCAGGAGGGGTAGAGGAATTTGCATAAGAGACTTAAAAAGTACAGAGCCTAAAAGTTGAGAGTTATGTGCTATTCACAGGAATGTTTAGGACTTTAAGCCTGGCAGACAGCATCTCAAATGACCCCGAGAGAACTGCTCCAAGGAGGCAAGGGGAGGAGCCAGGTCATATAGATGTTTTGCAACAAAGGGCAAGTAATCTGAACATCAAAAATTATTGTTAGTGAAAGAAAACCAGATAAGCCAAGTTAAGGGATTTAGTGTTTTCCATGTATGGGAAGATGCAAGAGTCTGGGCTCACTGAAATCATTCCTTTGATGTGCATCTCAGCTATCTTGGAGAAGGAAACGGCAGCCCACTTCAGTATCCTTGCCTGGAAATTCTCATGGACAGAGGAGCCTGGTGGACTGCAGTCCAGGGAGTCACAAAGAGTTGGTCACAACTGAGCAACTAACACACTTCAGCTATCTGAGGCCAGTATCCTGTGTTTTCACTTTCTGAGCTTTTTCAGGGCTCACCATAGGGAGTGGCTGCAGTCTTATGGCTGCTAGATTACAACTTCTTTCCTTCCTGAGTTCCCTTAGGACACACAGGCTCACCTTAGGGGCTGTGGTTGCTGATGACTATGACATGCTTGTTTATTGGTATGACAGGAAATATTCCATTTCCCATGGGGTAAGGGGCAGCTGGGGGTGGAGAGTAGCCCAGTGTGGCTTGGGATTGGGGGGGGGGGTACACACACACTCCCTGTGAGAGAGGGGAAAAGAAAGGACAGAGAAAGGTGGGTGGGATTGGGTACCAGTTTCCACTAGCCAGATTGCTTAAGACAACAGAAGTGTATTGTGTCTCATCTCTGAATGCTGGAGGAACCCTATCAAGGTGTCAGCAGTGCTGTGCTGTCTGAAAGCTCTTTCATCTTCTGATGTTTTTTCCAACCGTCCTTATCTCATGGCCTGCACATGCATCACTCCAGTCTCTGCCTCTGTTGTCTCATAGCATCCCCCAGTGTGTATCTCTGTCTTTGCCCAAATTTTCCTCTTTTTATAAGGATTTTTTGTTGTTGTTCAGTTGCTAAGTCATGTCTGGCTCTCTGTGATCCCATGGATGGCATCATACCAGTCTTCTCTGTCCTTCACCATCTCCCAAAGTTTGCTCAAACTCATGTCCACTGAGTCAGTGATGCTATCCAAACATCTCAACCTCTGTCATCCCCTTCTTCATTCCCTTCTCCTGCCTTCAGTCTTTCCCAGCATCAAGGTCTTTTCCAGTGAATCAGCTCTTTGCGTCAGGTGGCCAAAGCATTGGATCTTCAGCTTCAACATCAGTCATTCCAATGAATATTCAGGGTTTATTTCTTTTAGGATTGACTGGTTTGATCTCCTTGCTGTCCATGGAGACTCTCTAGAGTCT
The DNA here is from genome assembly GCA_006408695.1 of Aepyceros melampus. Taxonomy (NCBI): domain Eukaryota; kingdom Metazoa; phylum Chordata; class Mammalia; order Artiodactyla; family Bovidae; genus Aepyceros; species Aepyceros melampus. The sequence goes on along the minus strand of SJXQ01001431.1, from coordinate 313,821 downwards.
TCTCCAGCACCACAGTTCAAAGACATTAATTCTTGGTGCTCAGCATTTTTTATTGTCCAGCTCTCACATCTATACATGACTAGTGGGAAAACCAAAGCTATGACTATGCAGACCTTTGTTGGCAAAATAATGTCTCTGCTTTTTAATATTCTGTCTAGATTTGTCATAGCTTTTCTTCCAAGGAGCAAGAGTCTTTTAATTTCATGGCTGCAGGCACCACCTGCAGTGATTTTGGAGCCCAAGATAAGGATTTAGGGTCCACCTTAATTCAGTCTGAGGTGAACAGATGACTCATCAGAAAAGTCCCTGAGGCTGGAAAAGATTGAGGGCAGAAGAAAGAGAGGGAATCAGAGGATGAGATGCTGGACAGCATCACTGATGCAATGAACAGGAACTTGGGCAAATTCTGGGAGATGGTGAGGGACATGGAGGCCTGGTGTGCTGCAGTCCATGGGGTCACAAAAAGTTGGGTACTACTGGGCAGCTGAACAATGAAAACTAATCCAGTCCAACCTCATCCTAATTTGATGACATCTTCAAAGACCCTATTTCCAATAACACTTTCAAGTATGAGGGTTAGGGCTTTATGTATTTGGGAGGAACTTGACAGCCCATCACAGGCTGGTTAATGGAGAGCCCTCAGTGCCATGCTGAGGTCTGTATGTTTGGTGACCTGCTGAGATTTCAGCTGGAGAGTAATAGAAGGGGACTCCTGTAACTAGTGCATTTTCATGGGCATTTACACCAAACTCATGCTCCTCTTTATTAACAAAAGCAAAAGAAAACAGCAATGTGCCCAAACCCACACTTCCATGTGTTTCTTTTCCCCTTAGGAGAGAAGTGACCCACACCTGCTATCCTCCTTTCCCCACCCTATCCTCTCTCCAACCTGCTGACATATAGATTCTGTTCCCACCTCTCCCACTGGCTCTCTGTGCCACAGTCATCATTTTCCCATCTATTTACTGATGGCACTGGGTGCTGAGGGCTTCCCAGGTGGCACTAGTGGTAAAGAACCTGCCTGTCAATGCAGGAGAAATAAGATGCGAGTTTAATCCCATGGGTTGGGAAGATCCCATGGAGAAGGGCCTGGCAACCTAAGCCTGTATTCTAGCCTGAGAAATTCATGGACAGAGGAGCATGGCAGGCTACAGTCCATAGTGTCACAAGGAATCAGACATGACTGAAGTGACTTAACACGATCTGGGAAATGGCACTACTCACCTGTCCTGCAACTCAACATCTCCAAAACAGACTATTTGCCTCTCCAGCCTGTTCCTCATCTCCAGTCCCCTTGGGCAAAAGCTTTCACATCAGCTTAAGAGTTACCCTTTTTGCCTTCCTCTCACTCATGCAACATCACCACCATTCCAACATCCCCTCGGATTGTAGCAATTGTTCCTAAATGATTCCCAGACCCTAAAATGCTCACAGCAGCTACAGCAATCATCGGAATGTGAATCTGTCGTGTGATTCTTCTACTTGAACCTCTGCTTGCCTACAATTGCCTATAAGATACACACTGACTCCTAGTGCTGTGAGCAGACCCCATGGGGCCTGGACCTGGCTGTTTTTATTTCTCACCAGGTAGGAAGTATGTTGCCAAGAATCGGCTCAAATAAATACTATGCTTCACACTGTTGTTGTTATTCTTTAGTTGCCTCAGTCACATCTGACTCTTTGCAACTCTATGAACTGTAACCCTGCCAGGGTCCTCTGTCCATGGGATTTCCCAGGCAAGAATACTGGTGCCCTTCATTCAGTCATGGCTGACTCTTTCCAACTCCATGGACTGTAGCCCAGCATGCTCCTCTGTCCATGGAATTTTCCAGGCAAGAATACTGGAGTGAGTTGCCATTTCCTTCTTCAGGAGGAAAATTGAACCCACGTCTCCTGAATTGGTAGGTGGATTCTTTACCACTGAGCAACCTAGGAAGCCGCACCCTACTCACATTTCTATCCCATAAAATATGCTGCTTTCTTCTCTTCCTACAAGCTCATTGTGCAACAGAGAAATTCTTCTTCCCTGTTCACCTAGCAAGTGCCTGCACATTCCATTTTAATAAGACCTTAAGCAGAAAGAGTGCATGAACAGCAGAATACTACAATTATCTTTCCATAACTACCTACTCCCCCTCCCTCCAATTCTCTTCACTTAGGACAAAACCCAGGTGGCTCCTCTCCCAACATCACAGGACCAAGCAGACATGAATGCAGAACCAGCAGCTAGTCTACCTCCATCATGCACCCTGAGAGGCCTTTTCCTCAGTGATGGGAGCATTTCAGACACTTGTCAGACCCCAAATGTAGGGGGCAGAATTGGCAGTTCAAATAACTCTTTGATTTCCAAGCCAAGAAGATATAATTTACATAAATGACAGAAAACACAGATTCTTTTACCTCAAGTCCTGTGCCATTCAGCATGAATCTGACCATCTATGGAGGGTTTGTTTAAACAGAATCCACTCCTAAGAGCCCATCCCACTGAAATTCATTAATTTATATTTGGGGGAGACCAATAGTATCAGTGGGCTTCCCAGGTGGTGCAGTGGTAAAGAACGTGCTTGCTGATGTAGGAGATTCAGGAGACACTGATTTGATCCCTGGGTTGGGAAGATCCACTGGAGGAGGAAATGGAAACTCACTCCAGTATTCTTGCCTGGGAAATCCCATGGACACAGGAACTTGGCATGATACATTCCATGGGATCACAAAGAGTCAAATATGACTGAACATGCATGCACATAAATGCATAATAGCATCAATGCTGAGAAGGGCCATCACCTGGTGCAACCACGCCGCTCTCTGCAGACAAGAACAAATGGGAGCAGAGAAAGGAGATGCCTCACCCAAGGTGATCTGGCTCCATGAAGGACTGGAGGCACAGCTCTGCTGGTCTCAAGCCCCATCCTGGCATTTCTTCCACAGGCATCTGGTCTCTCTGATGACACTCCCCACCCTCAGCATAGTCTAGTGAAGAAAAAGTCAAAGGAGATTGAGATGTGGACCTGATGAGCTGCTCAGCAGCTCTGAGATCCTAGGCAAGATGCTTGTCTAAGATGCCAGGTTTTGCTTCTGTATCGTGTATAGATATCTCTTTCCCAACCATCTCAAGTGATCTGCGCATTCAGTCATTATTCGTCTGTCCTGATATTTGTGCATCATCTTGCCGAGCCTTGGGCATTGTGCTGTGTGCAGTAATGCTGGGCCAAAAAAGAATGTGGCCTCAACCTGAGCCCCCAGCATAGCGTTTCTCTAACTTTGCCCCTCACGGCTCCGTGATCCCTCAGAATCTCTTGACACCCATAGATGTGCTGTGGGCAAGGGTTCCTGTCACTGCTGCTGGTAGGGAGAGGCCAGCCTGGGCTCTGACGTCAGGTCCTGCTGCATGGGCCTCCAGGTGCCTCTGGCCCCTGCTGCTGTGATATAGGACTGGTATCTTGGTCTGTTGCTGTTCAGTGTCCCAGTTGTGTTTGACTTTTTGTGAACCCACGGTCTACTGGGGCTTAAAAAGCAGACATTTATTTTATCAGAGGGCTGAAGGCTGGAAATCCAAGATCAAAATGCAGGCAGACTAGGCTTCTGGTGAGGCCTCTCTTCCTGGTTTACTGACAGCTGCCCTCTCCCCGTGTTCTCATCTGGCCTTTCCGTCATTCATGTGAGCACCTGGTGTCTCTTCCTATATGGACATTCATCCTATTCGTATGGGCTTTCCCGGTGGTTCAGCAGTAAAGAATTTGCCTGCAATGTAGGAGATGTGCAGACATGGGCTCCCTGATTGGGAAGATCTCCTGGAGAAGGGAGTATTCAGTATTCTTGCCTGGAGAATTCCATGGGCAGAGGAGCCTGGCAGGCTACAGTCCATGGAGTTGAAAAGAGTCAGACACGACTGAAGACACGACTTAGCAACTAAACAACTAGTTAGGAACTAAACAACAACAAATCTTAGCTCGTCAAAGTCACTCCGTGACCTTGTTTATCCTTAATTACTTTCTCTGAGGCCCCATCTGCAAATATAGCCACACTTGGGTTAGGACTTCAGTGTATGAATTTGGGAGTGCTTCACAAACCAAAGGTCAGTGGTAGACTCTATTTGATGTTGTTAATGTTCCTTTGCTGACCAGTTTGCTTGGTAATGCACATCCTGTATTTTTGACATTCCCAGAAAAATAAATGGCTCTTTTAGGCTTTATTTTTTATTTGTTCAGATGAGTGGGAAATCAATCTTTGACACATTGATTTTTCTTTTTGAAATGAATGTTACTGCCAGAATACTAGAGTGGGGAGCCTTTTCCTTCTTCAGGGGATCTTTCCAACATAGGATTCGAACTGGGGTTTCCTCCACTGACGGTGACTCTTTACCAACTGAGCTATCAGGGAAGGCCATTCAGTTCAGTTCAGTCACTCAGTCATGCCTGACTCTTTGCGACCCCATGAATCACAGCACGCAGTCCTCCCTGTCCATCACCAACTCCCAGAGTTCACTCAGACTCATGTCCATCGAGTGAGTGATACCATCCAGCCATCTCATCCTCGGTCGTCCCCTTTTCCTCCTGCCCCCAATCCCTCCCAGCATCAGGGTCTTTTCCAAATGAGTCAACTCTTCACATGAGGTGGCCAAAGTACTGGAGTTTCAGCTTTAGCATCAGTCCTTCCAATGAACACCCAGGACCAATCTCCTTCAGAATGGACTGGTTGGATCTCCTTGCAGTTCAAGGGACTCTCAAGAGTCTTCTCCAACACCACAGTTCAAAAGCATCAGTTTTTCAGTGCTCAGCTTTCTTTATACTCCAACTCTCACATCCATACATGACTATTGGAAAAACCATAGCTTTGACTAGATGGACTTTTGTTGGCAAAGTAATGTCTCTGCTTTTGAATATGCTATCTAGGTTGGTCATAGCTTTTCTTCCAAGGAGCAAGCATCTTTTAGTTTCATGGCTGCAGTCACTATCTGCAGTGATTTTGGAGCCCCCCAGAAAATAAAGTCTGACAATGTTTCCATTATTTCCCCATCTCTTTCCCATGCAGTGATAGGACTGGAGGCCATGGTCTTAGTTTTCTGAATGTTGAGTTTTAAGCCAAGATTTTCACTCTCCTCTCTCACTTTCATCAAGAGGCTCTTTAGTTCTTTACTTTCTGCCATTAGAACGGTGTCATTTGCATATCTGAGGTTATCGATATTTCTCCCGGCAATCTTGATTCCAGTTTGTGCTTCCTCCAGCCTGGCATTTCCCATGATGTACTCTGCATATAAATTAAATAATCAGGGTGACAATATACAGCCTTGATGTACTCCTTTTCTGATTTGGAACCATTCTCTTGTTCTATATTCAGTTTAACTGTTGTTTCTTGACCTGCATACGGGTTTCTCAAGAGGCATGTCAGGTGGTCTGGTATTCCCATCTCTTTCAGAATTTTCCACAGTTTCTTGTGATCCACACAGTCAAAGGCCTTGGCATAGTCGTTAAGCAGAAATAGATGTTTTTCTGGAATTCTCTTGCTTTTTCAATGATCCAACGGATGTTGGCAATTTGATCTCTGGTTCCTCTGCCTTTTCTAAAACCAGCTTGAACATCTGGAATTTCATTGTTCACACACTGCTGAAGCTTGGTTTGGAGAATTTTGAACATTACTTTGCTAGTGTGTGAGATGAGTGCAATCGTGTGGTAGTTTGAGCATTCTTTGGCATTGCCTTTCTTTGGGTTTGGGATGAAAACTGACCTTTTCCAGTCCTGTGGCCACTGCTGAGTTTTCCAAATTTGCTGACATATTGAGTGCAGCATTTTCACAGCATCATTTTTTAGGATTTGAAATAGCTCAACTGGAATTCCATCACCTCCACTAACTTTGTTTGTAGTGATGCTTCCTAAGGCCAACTTGACTTCACATTCCAGGATGTCTGGTCTAGGTGAGTGATCACACCATCATGGTTATCTGGATCATGAAGATCTTTTTTGTATAGTTCTGTGTATTCTTGCCACCTCTTCTTAATATCTTATGCTTCTGTTAGGTCCATACCATTTCTGTCCTTTATTGTGCCCATCTTTGCATGAAATGTTCCCTTTGAAGCTTGAATTTTCTTGAAGAGATCTCTAGTTTCCCCCATTTTATTGTTTTCCACTATTTTTTTGCATTGATCACTGAGGAAGGCTTTCTTATCTCTCCTTGCTATTCTTTGGAATTCTGTATTCAAATGGTCATATCTTTCCTTTTCTCATTTGCTTAACTTCTCTTCTATTCACAGCTATTCATTAAGTCTCCTCAGACAACCATTTTGTCATTTTGCATTTCATTTTCTTGGGGATGGTCTTGTTCCCTGCCTCCTGTACAGTGTCACGAACTTCCGTCTATAGTTCTTCAGGCACTGTGTGTATCATATCTAATCCCTTGAATCTATTTGTCACTTCCACTGTATAATCATAAGGGATTTGATTTAGGTCATACCTGAATGGTCTAGTGGTTTTCCCTATTTTCTTCAATTTCAGTCTGATTTGTCAGTAAAGAGTTCTGATCTGAGCTACATTCAGCTCCTGGTCTCGTTTTTGCTCATTGTATAGAGTTTCTCCATCTTTGGCTGCAAAGAATATAAATGAATCTGATTTTGGTGTTGACCATCTGGTGATGTCCATGTGTAGAGTTGTCTTCTCTTGTGTTGTTGGAAGAGGGTGTTTGCTATGACCAGTGTGTTCGCTTGGCAAAACTCTGTTAGCCTTTGACCTGCTTCATTTTGTACTCCAAGGCCAAATTTGCCTGTTACTCCAGGTATTTCTTGACTTTCTACTTTTGCATTCCAGTCCCCTATAATGAAAAAGACATCTTTTTTGAGTGTTAGTTCTAGAAGGTCTTGTAGGTCTTGATAGAACCGTTCAGCTTCTTCAGCATTAATGATCAGGGCATAGACTTGGATTACTGTGATATTGAATGGTTTGCCTTGGAAACGAACAGAGATCATTCTTTCATTTTTGAGATTGCATCCAAGTACTGCATTTTGGATTCTTTTGTTGACTATGATGGCCACTCTATTTCTTCTAGGGCATTCTTGCCCACAGTAGTAGATATAATGGTTATCTGAGTTAAATTCACCATCACCAGTCACATCCACAACTGGGTGCTGTTTTTGCTTTGGCTCTATCTCTTCATTCTTTCTGGAGTTATTTCTCCACAGATCTCCAGGAGCAAATTGGGCACCTACCGACCTGAAGAGTTCATCTTTCACTGTCATATCTCGCCTTTTCATACTGTTCATGGAGTTCTCAAAGCGAGAATACTTATGGTTTGCCATTCCCTTCTCCAGTGGACCACATTCTGTCAGAACACTCCACCTATCTTTTATTCCTAAGTAGGAATAATTAATAATACTCATCATTCAATCTCAAAGTGCTCTTTTCATTTTGTTTTTCAAGCCAAGCTAGGAAATTGGTTAAGAGTGCCTTTTTTATTTGGAGCACAGAGATCCGCTGGTGGGGATGTGATGTTGGTAAAAAACATAGCTACTACTTCAAACTTCAAGAGTAATTCTTAACTGGTTAGAAGAACAAAATCTGTTTAAATCAAGAACTCAGACCATGCACTGGAGACCATGCATTTTCATAAGCCTTGTCCCCCAAAGCTTATGTTAATCTTTTCATATGTGGAGCATTTAGGATTTTCAGTAATTAAAAGAAAGCTCAGAGCCAGACATTTACTTGAGGAGCCCCAAGAGATTTCAGCTCCAGGTTCCATGTAAGCCTTGTGGCACTTGGTAATACCTCCAATATACTGGTTTAAACTGGGTATTTTGGATGCATTTGGTGGTGACCACTGGCAACTTCAGTGCAATTGGAAAGAATAAATAAAGACCGATGACAAGCGGGAAGACAGGGATGGGCTGGCCTGAGGTACTCCCCCTCAGAGGAACATGTTTCTCTAGGTTGTGTACTTGAGCAGCCGGTGGTCCTGGCAGGTCAGGGTCCAGCAGCATCTCTGCTCTGGTCTTGGTCAGCCTGCTGCTGCTGCCCCATTTCTCCACTGCAGGCTGTGTCATTCCCCGTGAGACTTGGAAGGCACTCCCTGGTTCCACACAGAATGCCAGCACTCAGTGCCTTCTGCCTCTCCTCCCAGTGCTTGTGACCAAACAGCCTCTGTATCTTGCCGCCGTTCTTTATTTCTCCTCCTGGGTTTGCTTTTTCCTAATGTTTCTAATCAATGAAATTTATGGGGTCACAATTCTCCAGGCTAAGTGGGAATTTCCTCCCCCAACTCAACACCACATTTGAAAGGGGGACATCTCCCCCAACTGCAATTCACAGAATGTTTGCATTTGGCCTTGACTTTCCTGGCTCATCTGTCTTTCAAAGCCTTCTAGTGTGAAAGTGTGAAAGAGCATACATGGTTGTCAACTTTAAAAATGCACAACATGAGAGTTGCAAGTTAAGTTTTGTTGTTATTTCAGTCTTTCAGTTGCTAAGTCATGTCCGGCTCTTTGCAACCCCATGAAGTGCAGCATTCCAGGCTTCCCTGTCCTTTACCATCTCCCAGAGCTTCCTCAAACTCATTCCATCAAGTCGGTGATGCCATCCAGCCATCTCATCCTCTTTTGGGGCAAAATGATGACCATAGCATGTCAGATAGTGCCGAGAAACCACTCCAAATTGGAAGTGGGGAGTACATGCAATCAAGCACATATTTTTTCAGAGTTTCTGCTAGTCTCCTGAAGCTTTCTGCTAGTCACGAGGAACAGCCATCATCAAGAATTTTGGTGCTTTTCTAGGTTGGAGGAGATACAAGAATTGTGCTCATAAAATCGGCTTCTGAAAATATCTGTCTAAAGACCTGTTCTGACAATTTCCCCCAGAGCACTGAGAGCCTCTTTTTTGTTCTTCACCCTGAACTCCTTTCAGGGGATATTGAAGGTCAGCAGCTGCAACAGCTCATGAATTAATCTTTGTAGAGTTAGATGGCAAGCACCCATGGCAAGTGCCAATTTGCAGCTGTTTGGTAGTCACCCAGATACTCTCTGAAGCTAAAGGACGGAGTATGAATTGAAGTGCACTACTGCCTCACTGCAAATAGGCGCCTCTCGTGGGCAGGGCCGTCCCAAGGTGACTGCACTGCTGGTAATGAATCAAGCTCCCCACTAGCAGCTGCAGCCTGAGTTCATGATCACCCACCCCTAGAGTCTCCTCGGATTCATTACAGGCTGCATATTTATGCAGAAAGGATTGGGTGAAAAGCAAGCGTGCTCCCTTCAAAGCTAACACTGTGCATGTCAATTATACCTCTTCTCTCAGGAAATCAACAGGGTGAGCCATCATCAGCCACTGGTCAGAACTCACAGACTGAGTGTCAGGCCTTGGCAGCCACAGATCTCCTTGGGTCCTCCTGATGGTCTGAATCTTTTCTTCCCAAAGAACATAAGTGAGTAGCTCTCCTTACAAAAAAAAGGGGGCAATTGGTCTCTGTACCTGATACCAAAGGAAAATTGAGGCAAAGAGGGAAAAAATTGGAATGGCAAACACTCTTCAGAGCCCCAGAGCAAGAAACGTATATACTCTCTGCATTTTCTAGAGACATGCAAGCCATTTCTGAACTTTAAAAATTGTGCATCCATTTGGAATAATTGAAACTGAAATGTGAGTGTCATTACATTCACTAATACAGTTACAATGGGATGAACTGCTTCTCAGAGGAACTGCCAATGGAGCTGCTGTATTTAATAACTTGAATACTCAAGTTTCCCCAGGCGAGGAGACAGTTTTGCCACCAACTAGGGGATTTTCTCCCCCCTCTTACTCCTTTCTCCTGTGGTGGCCTGGCTGTGGTCCAAGCCCTCTGGAGATCTCAGCCAACAGGAGGAACCCCTGCTCAGCTGTTTCCCAGGAAAGCCAGTCACTGACTGTGGAGGAGACAAAAAGGACAGGAAGCCCTAGTCCCATTTTGTTCCCAAGCAGTGACGGCTCAATTTCTCATAATCCATGAGAAATGAAATCTGCATGGCTGCTACACATGGAGAGCAGGATGAGGAATCGTTAGGTCTTGGTCTACAAATAAAATCATCAGGAAAAGCTCTGAACTCAGTTTCCCTGGGGGGTCATAGAAAGGTCACCATGATGACATCTGTGGACCCACTTTGTTAACACGAAAATTTCACTGAAGTGGGGAGGTGGATGAGAATGAGTCTGGAAATTAGGGCAAAACTGCTAATTCCAGGCTTCTCTTGTGGCTCGATGGTAAAGAATCTACATGCCAATGCAGAAAACACAGGTTCAATTCCTGATCCAAGAAGATCCCGCATGCCAAGGAGCAACTAAGCTCATGCACCTCAACTATTAAGCCTGCTTGCTAGAGCCTGGGAGCTGCAACAAGAGAAGCTACTGTTGTGAGAAGCCTGTACACTGCAACTAGAGAGCAGCCCCGACTCTCTGCAACTAGAGAAAAGCCCACGTGACAACAAAAACCCAGTACAGTCAAAAATAAATAAAATTATTTTTAAAAAACTACTAACTCAAACATGAGCAACTGAGTCTCCTCCTTGCTGTAGTCTGCTGGCTTTAGTAAGGATGATGGCCAGCCTACCCAAAGCCCAGGACCCATTAGCACTCTGCTGTAGTTTTATTTACGGAGTTGCAATCCAACATGCCTGCTGATCCATCAATCGGGGGTGACAGTGACCCAGGGCTTCAGCCACACATGAGGGGTGATGCCTAATGGGAAAAGACATGCCTCTAGGGCAATGTGAGTAGGACCCTCAAGGTCTGAAATGCTGAGCCAATGGCTGAGCTTGAGCTTCCATTTCTTAAGAATCTTCTAAAGTTTGTGTCTTAACCCCTTTGGGCAGCTGTAATAAAATACCACAGACTGGGTATACACAGTGCTTATACTCACAGACATTTAATGTTCATGGTTCCAGAGACTTGAAGCCAGAGAACAAGGTGACAACAGGGTTGAGGGGGCCTCATCTGGGTCCCAGGCATCTCACTGTGTCCTCACATAGTGGAATGGATGAGGGTGCTCTCAGAGTCTCTTTTACAAGTGATCTGAGCCCATTTGTGAGGGCTCCACCCTCACAAACTCCTACCTGTATGCATGGTCAGTTGTTCAGTCATGTTCAACTCATTTTGACTCTATGGAATGACTCGATGGAGCTGCCAGGCTCCTCTGTCCATGGGATTCGCCAGGCAAGAATACTGGAGTGTATTGCCATTTCCTTCTCCATGGGATCTTCCCGATCCAGGGATCAAACTCAAGTCTCTTATGTCTCCTGCATTGGCAGGTGGGTTCTTTACCACTAGCACCACCTGAGTATCACCTCCCAAAAGCCCCACCTCCTAAGACCATCACACTGGGTGTTCAGTTCTGTTCAGTAGCTCAGTCATGTCCGACTCTTTGTGACCCCATGATTTGCAGCATGCCAGACCTCCCTGTCCATCACCCTCTCCCAGAGTTCACTCAAACTCACGTCCATTGAGTCGGTGATGCCATCCAGCCATCTCATCCTCTGTCGTCCCCTTCTCCTCCTGCCTTCAATCCCTCCCAGCATCAGAGTCTTTTCCAATAAGTCAACTCTTTGCATGAGGTAGCCAAAGTTCTGGAGTTTCAGCTTTAGCATCATTCCTTCCAAAAACACCCAGGACTGATCTCCTTTAGAATGGACTGGTTGGATCTCTTGCAGTCCAAGGGATTCTCAAGAGTCTTCTCCAACACCATGGTTCAAAAGCATCAATTCTTCGGCACTCAGCTTTCTTCACAGTGCAACTCACATCCAGACATGACTACTGGAAAAACCATAGCCCTGACTAGATGGACCTTTGTTGGAAAAGTAATGTCTCTGCTTTTCAATATGCTATCTAGATTGGTCATAACTTTCTTTCCAAGGAGTAAGCGTCTTTTAATTTCATGGCTGCAATCACCAACTGCAGTGATTTTGGAGCCCCCCCAAAAAAAGTCTGACACTGTTTCCACTGTTTCCCCATCTATTTCCCATGAAGTGATGAGACCAGATACCATGATCTTTGTTTTCTGAATGTTGAACTTTAAGCCAACTTTTTCACTCTCCTCTTTCACCTTCATCAAGAGGCTTTTTAGTTCCTCTTCACTTTCTGCCATAAGGGTGGTGTCATATGCATATCTGAGGTTATTGATATTTCTCCCAGCTGTGCTTCTTCCAGCCCAGTGTTTCTCATGATGTACTCTGCATATAAGTTAAATAGCAGGGTGACAGTATACAGCCTTGATGTACTCCTTTTCCTATTTGGAACCAGTCTGTTGTTCCATGCCCAGTTCTAACTGTTGCTTCCTGACCTGCATATAGGTTTCTCAAGAGGCAGGTTAGGTGGTCTGGTATTCCCATCTCTTTCAGAATTTTCCACAGTTTATTGTGAACATTGGGTGTTAGGAGTTCAACAGATGGATTGTGTTGGGACACATTCCAGCTATCTCAGTCTGAGTTTACTATTATCACCAAAAACTCATGTTATTTTTCTACCAAATGTTAAAACTATTTCCTTTTCTTAATCCTACATCCACTTTCTCTTATTTTTATCTTTGACCACATCAGAGTGAAAATTTATGGCTGGAAAAACCATTTCATTTGGTAAGACAGTTTAATAGTTTTATTTCTGCAGTACCTTACTTCGTAACAAGTAATGAAGAAATGAGGATAACTTATTGCTATAAGAATAACTTGTTAGAAGCTCAGGTGTGGAGTTTGCTAGTATATACAATCTTGCTGGTGAGGATAGGAAAGACACAGATGTCTTCTGAGCTGGTTGCTTTTGGCCTATCTATCCCCTGGGGGTGTTCTCTGCTAAACGTGGCTGACCTCAGTGGCTGAATACACCCAGTGCCCTTACCCTCTAGCTTCTGAATGGGTCAGCAAGGGGAAGCAGGGGCAGAAGACCTGCTGGTGCAAGGCAAGAGAGATTTAAAAATCGTTTCCCATGTTAGTCTCTGGGCACATGGTATCCTTCTGGTCCGCTGCATCTCAGGAAATGGTCCTCTCATTACATTTTCTTCCCAGAGACCTCTGGGAAGTAGCTGAAACCATTTCAACCTCTCACCTTTTTTAAGAATTAATTTTATTGGAGCATAGTTGATTTACATATGTTGTGTCAGTTTCAGGTGTACGGCATAGTAAATCACATATATCCACTCTTTTTTAGATTTTATTTTCATATAGATCATTATAAACTATTTAGAATCCCCTGTTCATGCAGTAGGTTCTTATTAAGTTTCTATTGATATTTTCTATATAACAGTGCGTATAGGTCTTGATGGGAGAGGGACTTCCAGTTGTTGTTGTTGAGTCTCTCAGTCATGTCTCTTTGTGACACCATGGATGGCAGCACGCCAGGCTTCCTGGTCCATCACCATCTCCCAGAGTTTGCTCAAACTCATGTTCACTGAGCTGGTGATGTCATGCAACCATCTCATCCTCTGTCACCGCTTTCTCTTCCTGCCCGCAATCTTTTCCAGCATCAGGGTCTTTTCCAATGAGTTAGTGCTTCACATCACATGGCCAAAGTATTGTTTGCAGCTTCTGCTTCAGCATCAGTCCTTCCAATGAATATTCAGGACTGATTTCCTTTAGGATTGACTGGTTTGATCTTCTTGCTGTCCAAGGGACCCTCAAGAGTATTCTCTGGCATCACAGTTCAAAAGCATCAGTCTTTGGCACTCAGCTTTCTTTATGGTCTAGCTCTCCCATCTGTACATGGCTACTGGAAAAACCATAGCTTGACTATGTGGGCCTCTGTCAGCAAAGTGATGTCTCTGTTTTTAATATGCTGTTTAGATTTGTCATAGCTTTCCTTCCAAGGAGCAAGTGCCTTAATTTCATGGCTGTGGTCACCATCTGCAGTGATTTTGGAGCCCAAGAAAATAAAGTCTGTCACCATTTCCATTTTCCCCAATCTATTTGCCGTGAAGTGATGGGACTGGATGCCCATCCCTGTAATAGTGTGCACAGGTCTTGGTGGTGGAGGGACTTTCAGGAAAAGAGCTAATCCCTTCTGCAAACTCTGCATCAGGTGCTAAGCAATGAGCACATTAGTATTATATGCCTCAATTTGTTTCTTATTCACAACAATCCCTTTTGGATCCAGGCCATTTAACAGGGGGGAAAGTTTAGGCACAAACCCAAGGTCTGCAAATCCACAGCCCACATCTAACTATATCTAAATTTCCCCTGTCTAGAGATTTTTCACTTCCTGATTTTTTACAGTAAAAATTTTCCCTTTTTTTTTGGTATCCATTAATAGCTAAATGAGCACCATTTGAAATATTGAGTATGGTAAATTACTTAAGTCATATTATTAAAATAAAAATACTAGTCATTTACTTAATTTTACAATTTTGTTAATATTTAGTCACTTAATTTAGTCATTTACTTAATTTCACAATATTAATATTTTTGAATTAAATTTGCCAAATGACTCCACTTCATTTTTGACAGCACAACTAGTGAATGCTGAATATTATAAACAAATAATATTGTACTATTTCTACATTTCATGGAGATGGGTGATTAAAAATTGGTTATACAAAGTTCAAATGAAGCAGATTCAAAATATTACATGAAAACTCTTTTGGAAATGTCATGTAAATGTCAAATGTCAAACTTTCTCATATGTTTTGTTAGTATCATTTGTTATAATTATTTTTTACATGTAAATTGATCAATCACAATTTTTTCAATTCTGGATTCTTATTTGAATTTGTTAGTTATATTAAAACGATGGCTTTAAGTTGCCTTTACATGAGTAGTCTTCACTGAACCTCGAACATCATGTATCCAAAACCAACACAAACAGGAAGTAAAAACTCCCTAATCCTGTCCATAAATATGGTCTTGCTTTTAAACCCATCTGAACTGAGAACTTATCACCAAAATATGCCACAGCACAGCCAGAAGTGAGACACGTGTACTTCAGCTTTTAGACCTTCCATTAAATAGAATTTATATAATAGATCTATTTCTCTCAACTGTAACATTTTGTAACTTTTTATTATATTAAAATATATGTAATAAAAACACCATTTAAACCATTTTCAGGTGATAAGTTCATTGACATTAAGTGCTTGCACCATCCATCCCAGAACTTTTTCATTTCCCTCACTGAAATTACATACCTCGAGTAGCAATCTTTGTGAAGTTGATTCTGCCCTCAGTGTGATGCCTCCTATAAGAGCCAGTGTCATGAGAGCAGCTCAGCCAACTACTCAACCACCTTGTTGACAAAACATGAAGACCAGCAGCCAAGATTATGGCTCTTTAATGAGCCAATAGAGAACCCATGATGCTGGGAAAAGACCCTGAGGCAGGGCAAGATTGAAGGCAAAAGAAGAGGGAGGCAGAGGATGAGATTGTTAGATAGCATCATAGACTCAATGGACACGAACTTGAGTAAACTTTGGGAGATAGTGGAGGATAGGAAAGCCTGGCCTGCTTCAGTCCATGGAGTTGCAGAGTCAGACATGACTTAGTGGCTGAACAACAACAAAAGAACCCATGGATCTCCATAACGTCCTGTCAATCAGCACTCTGGATGCAGTTGTCCAACCAGTTACAAGCCCTCTAATTATCTCCAGCTTCTCCTCACAGCTCTCTGCTATAGTCGTAAGAATAGCATATCTTTGTCAAAAGGATCTGCTGGAATCAGCCTAACATCCCCCTGTGATCTTGGTCCCTGAGATCTGACAGATGTTACCCGCTCTAACAGTCTTGCCTTTTTTTTTTTTTTTTAAGGATGCTTTTGGCAGGACTTTCTCTTCATTATCCTCTGCTGGCTCTTAATGACCATCTTTTGCTGGTAAACACACCTGCAATACTTGTGTGTGTCCAGTATGTTTCTTTGCTTCGTCGAGGGACTCAGTCTAAGTCCATGTTGTAAAACAGCAGGTGTGGTTCAGCCTCATCTATAGGGACAAGTTCCCAGGACCTGCCACCTCCTCCAGCACTGGCTGCCCACTGCATGGCATGTCCCGCCCACCAATACCTTTCATCACCAGATACCCTCTGTGAGGGCTGCCCATCACTTCCTCCACAATCTGGTGCCGCCTGATACCTCCTCAGCTGCCCATCAGACCCTTAGAGACCTCCGGATCCTCCCAGGTGCCACCTCCTCTGCATTCTTCTCTGACAGCATTCCTTTATTTTTTAGATATTTTTTTTATGCATCATATGGCATGTGGGATCTTAGTTTCCAGACCAGGGATCAGACCCATGCCCCTGCAATGGAAGAATTGAGCCTTAACCATTGGGCCACCAGGGAACTCCCTGTGACAGTATTCGTTCTGAATTTTCCTATCAGCTCCGATTCATCTTTTCTAAACCAAATACATCTGACTTATCTTAATAAAACCCACAGCTTGCCAGACATTGTTCTAGGCTGTTTAAACCCTCATACCAATCTTTTGAGTGAATTACTATTTATTTCTTCCATTTTCAGATGTGGACTTGATAAGGAAAAGGGGAAGTAACTTGCCCAGGTACTGGGAGGCTGTCACGCTCTTAGCCCAGTTCTCTGCTGAGGCTCCTGAACAAACCTGTTTTTTCTTGGCATCTGTATGAAAAGCCCCTTTTCTTTTCTTACAGCTTCTGAGACATAATTGTTAGCATCACTGATAAGCCAGTGATGTATTGGATGTTCTTGTTTAGATGAGTGGGACTTCCATCAAATGCTCACACATCGGAAACCCCCAAGACCATGGCTATACAAAGATACAGATGGTCTTCCCAGAGAAAAGTTACAGGAGAGTCCCTTTTCATTCTCATTCACATGATCTTCAGGGAAGTTCCTGCCATTATAATTTTAGATCAAAGACATGAGTACTCTCTCTTTGAAAGATGAGAATGGCACTGAAATATGTATATTATCATGTAAGAAATGAATCGCCAGTCTATGTTTGATACAGGATACTTGGGACTTGTGCATGGGGATGATCCAGAGAGTTGATATGGGGTAGGAGGTTGGGGGGGGCGGGGGTTCAGGATTGAGAACTCATGTTCACCCGAGACGGATTCATGTCAATGTATGGCAAAACCAATACAGTATTGTAAAGTAAAATAAAGTAAAAATAAAAATTAAAAAAAGAAAGATGTGAATACTTTCTTTTAAAGTCTGCAAATCAAAACTACAATGAAGTATCTCCTCATGCAAGTCAGAATGGTTTCATCAAATATTCCATAAACAATAAATATTGGAGAGGATGTGGAGAGAAGGGAATCCTCCTACATTGCTGATGAGAATGTAAACTGGTGCAGCCACTTTGGAAAACAGTACAGAGGTTCCTTGAAAAACTAAAAATAGAGCTAACATATGACTCTCCCAGAAGGCGGAATGCCAAAGAATTGAAGCCTTCCAACTGTGGTGCTGGAGAAGACTCCTGAAAGTCCCCTGGATTGCAAGGAGATCAAACCAGTCAACCTTAAGGGAGATCAACCCTGAATATCCACTGGAAGGACTGAAGCTGAAGCTGAAGCTCCAGTGTTTTGGTCATCTGATACAAACAGATGACTCATTGGAAAAGTTCCTGATGCTGGGAAAGATTGAGGGCAGAAGGAGAAGAGGGCGTCAGAGGATGAGATGGCTGGACAGCATTACTGATGCCATAAACATGAACTTGGGCAAACTCTGAGAGATGGTGATGGACAGGGAGGCCTTGAATGCTGCAGTCCATGGAGTTGCAAAGAGTTGGACATGGCTGGGTAACTGAACAACAACAACAATGACCCTACAATCCCACTTCTGGGCTACATCCGGAGAAAAACACGAAAGGATACGTGCACCCCAATATTCATTGCAGTGCTGTTTACAATAGCCAAGAAATGGAAGCAACCTAAATGTCCATCAACAGAGGAATAGATAAAGGGAAAATGTGTGCATATATACAATGGAATATTACTCAGGCATCAAATGGAATGAAGACGTGAACCGTGAACTCCTTGATGTTCAAGCTGGTTTTAGAAAAGGCAGAGGAACCAGAGATCAAATTGCCAATATCTGCTGGATCATGGAAAAAGCAAGAGAGTTCCAGAAAAACATCTATTTCTGCTTTCTTGACTATGCCAAAGCTTTTGACTGTGTGGATCACAATAAACTGTGTAAAATTTTGAAAGAGATGGGAATACCAGACCACCTGACCTGCCTCTTGAGAAATCTGTATGTAGGTCAGGAAGCAACAGTTAGAACTGCACATGGAACAACAGACTGGTTCCAAATAGGAAAAGGAGTACGTCAAGGCTGTATATTGTCACCCTGCTTATTTAACTTCTATGCAGAGTACATCATGAGAAACGCTGGACTGGAAGAAACACAAGCTGGAATCAAGATTGTTGGGAGAAATATCAATCACCTCAGATATGCAGATGACACCACCCTTATGGCAGAAAGTGAAGAGGAACTAAAAAGCCTCTTGATGAAAGTGAAAGAGGAGAGTGAAAAAGTTGGCTTAAAGCTCAACATTCAGAAAACGAAGATCATGGCATCTGGCCCCATCACTTCATGGGACATAGATGGGGAAACAGTAGAAACAGTGTCAGACTTCATTTTCTTGAGCTCCAAAATCACTGCAGATGGTGACTATAGCCATGAAATTAAAAGACGCTTACTCCTTGGAAGAAAAGTTATGACCAACCTAGATAGCATATTCAAAAGCAGAGACATTACCTTGCCAACTAAGGTCCATCTAGTGAAGGCTATGGTTTTTCCTGTGGTCATGTATGGATGTGAGAGTTGGACTATGAAGAAGGCTGAGTGCCGAGGAATTGATGCTTTGAACTGTGGTGTTGGAGAAGACTCTTGAGAGTCCTTTGGACTGCAAGGAGATCCAACCAGTCCATTCTGAAAGAGATCAGCCCTGGGATTTCTTTGGAAGGAATGATGCTAAAGCTGAAGCTCCAGTACTTTGGCCACCTGATGCAAAGAGTTGACTCATTGGAAAAGATCCTGATGCTGGGAGGGATTGGGGGCAGGAGGAGAAGGGGACGACCGAGGATGAGATGGCTGGATGGCATCACCGACTGGATGGACGTGAGTCTGAGCGAACTCTGGGAGTTGGTGATGGACAGGGAGGCCTGGCGTGCTGCGATTCATGGGGTCGCAAAGAGTCGGACACGACTGAGCGACTGAACTGAACTGAACTGAACTGAACAGAGACACGGATGGACCTAGAGACTGTCAGACAGAGTGAAGTGAGTCAGAAAGAGGAAAATGAATGTTGTGCATTAACACATATAGGTGGAATCTAGAAAAATGATATAGACCATTTTATTTGTAAAGAAGAGGTAGACGCACGGACACAGAAAGCAAATACATAGGGGGAAGGGCGGGAGGAACTGAGAGATTGGGATTGACATATGTACACTACTGATCCTATGTCTAAAATAGAGAACTAATGAGAACCTCCTGTACAGCTCAGGCACTCAGTGCTCTGTGGTGACTTAAATGAGAAGAAAATCCACAAAAGAGGGAATACATGTATATAAATGGGCTCCCTTGTTAGCTCAGCTGGTAAAGAATCTGTCTTCAATGCAGGAGACCACAATTTGACTCCTGGGTCTGTAAGATCTGCTAGAGAAGGGATAGGCTACCCACTCCTGGCTGATTCACTCTGCTATACAGCAGAAACTAACACAACCTTAAAAGATAAATGCAGAATATTGATTCAGGGGATAATAGGTCATATAAAAATAAAAGCATTTATTTTGCTTTTAGAGATGGGGAAGGAATGCTACCTTAACAAGATATAGACATCATTAGAGAGATTAGGCATAAATGACACATGCTTTAGGGCTCAAAACAAAGCTATGATATGTCATTGGGACATATCATATCATAAAAATTTTGAGGATGTATCTTAGATGAGCTTTACTGAAAAAACAGCTTCTCTGCAGACAAAAATCAAGGTGTCACATAAAGCTTTGTTTTCTTGTTTGTTCTCCCTTATATTCTAGGCCTTTATGTGGGTTTGTCCTCTTAGAGGTACAGACAAATACATTATCACCGCAATACTCAAATACTCAAAATTCTCCTTCAATAAGTCCCTGTGGAGCAGAACTAAATGTAACTGGCTCGTCAGCACCCTCGAAGCAGGTCCTGGCTACACAGCATCACTCAGCTCAAAGTTGTTGATTAAAGTCTCTCCACCTTGGTCCTGCTCGGCTTGGTGGTAACTCACTGATCAACTTTCCAGGTCCCTGATTCCTTTTTGCTAATATAAGGTGTTGTTGTTTAGTCATTAAGTCCTGTCTGACTCTTTGTGACCCCATGAACTGTAGCACGCCAGGCTTCCCTGTCCGGCCCTATCTCCCAAAGTTTACCCGAGCTCATGTCCATTGTGTTGGTGATGCCATCCAATCATCTCATCCTCTGTCACCCTCTTCTCCTTTGTCTTCAGTCTTTCCCAGCATCAAGGTCTTTTCCAATGAGTCCATTGCTGGCTTCAAGTTAAATCTAATGAAAGGTTCAACAGCAAAGTTAATGTGTGAGCTTGCCCTCCCTGTGTATGGCCCATGTGGGTACCAAATAGGGAGAGGTCGGCATGGATATTGAACTTCTCTCTGGGGCAGCTGAAGCAACAGCTGGACAGGTCAAATCTCAACTGACTTTTCTATGATGTCATCTGTCAATAGCAGGTATATTCCCAACATGTTCTGAAAATGCTTCACTTGGGTGAGAGCTCATAGCATTTCTCTTCCAGCACGAGCAGTGTGGGCATGGCAGCCTCTGCACACTCACCTTCTCTATTCACTCTGTTCCCTCTGCCCAGGCCTTTGGGACAGAACCAAGCTGCCCTCTACTTCCTTCCTCCTATAGGCAGAAGTTTCACATGGATTGATCAATATTATTGAGAATCATAGAGAATACCTTATACCCACTGATGTTCACCAAGCACTCACCATGTCCCTGAACACTCTCAGGGAACAGACTCACTTCATGCTCTTAGCAAGTCTGTGAGGCCAGGCATCAATCAGGCTTGCTTGGGATGGTGGTGATGGCGAGGTTGGTGTTCTCATGCCCCCACAGCAACCAAGCACTTGATTCTTCAGAGGCAGCTTGGAAGCCCTGGCACATCTCCAGATCTTTCCTGAGCTAATGTCCACACAGCTGCCTTTGCTGATGCCTAGCCTGATGCTGAACAGCTTGTGACCCCATCATGGACAGAATCTAACCGGATCCCTCAGGCAGAAAGGTGGACAGTGGGTCTTGGGGCTCTGTCCCTATGGAGTAGGGGAGAACTTGGGGGGCAATGAGTTGCTGAATGTCAACACACGGGGCCCAGAATTCTGAGGTCCTGCTGTTATCTCCACTGTACAGTGAGGAAACTGAGGCACCAGAGGTCAACTCACTTGTGTTTTGTGCAGCATTGTTCAGCTCATGAGGGTCATTCAAGATGCTCCCAACTACCGCAGCTGTGCGACCTGTCTGCCAATTGGCACCTGAGCCAGCTGTGGGGCAAGGGCATCAGCGGGCCACCTTGATTGACCCTCAGGGAAGCTGACAAGGGAGACAGCAGAGACCAGAGGCTGTGGTTGTCCCCCTGGGAAGGGCCAGGAGTGGTACTTGTAGTAACACAGAGGGAGGAGCTGGACCACATCCTTTTTTCCTCGGGGCTGACTCTACAGAAGGAGGCTGGGCCAAGGTCATCAAGAAGGTGCGTCTGGGTCAGAAGGGTGCTTGGCATGAGCCCCAGCAGCAGCTGAGGTGAGTTACAGGATGTGTCCAGCAGAGATCTCCTGGCTGGTGGGGGTGGTGGACGTGTGGTGAAGGTTCTAGAGAAAACTATGAAAGCGGCCAAAAGAAGCTGGTATTTGAGCATCTGCCGTGATGAAGGACCATGGCAGCACCAGCTGACTCAAGAGACAGCCTCAGATCTCCAGCTAACCCTCTTCCTTCCTTCTCAGTCCTGGGGGTCTCAGCGAGGAGGCAATGAGAGGGTGGTCAAAACAGGAAGAGACACCTTGTTTCCCTTGTGGATTTTCAAACCTAAGTCACAGCTGAACTGTGGGAAAATCAATGAGATACTGAAAATTAGAATTAGACTAGATTGAGTTTTTAATATCCAAGATGGAGGCCTCACAAATACCTGACATTGATGAGAAAAGCTGTGGGTCTGTCTGAGACGTTATCCAACTCTGATATAGAGACTTAAAAGTAGGAGATCACAGTGGGTTAAAAATAAGACTATTCCCTGACTATGTCTTTTCCACATTCAGCCCCTTCCAGAAACTGGCATCATCACACAGACATCATCAACCTTGATCCTCATTTTATAGGCAAGAAAACTAAGGATTAAAAGCATCAGCTTATGTACTTGACATGAGGTCATGAACCTCAAACAAACAAACAAACAAAAACCTAGGCAAGCAAACATATGTCACTGGGTTAATGCAGTTAGGTTTGATGGAGAAAGGCCGCCTGAGATTGTGCATACTGTTGATTTCTCCTGAGAGAGTCTGTTCCTGTCTACATGTTGGACACTCGGCTGTGATATTGCCATAAAATCTTATGGAAGCAATTATATCAGCATTTAATAAAAAACTGGTGTGTAATCGATGAATCATTAATATTCTAGCAAGGCAGCCACTAAGAGGGATATTTGGTAAAGAATCCAAGTTCAAGGTATGATTAATGCTTGAATCTGACATTTATCTATTCAGAAAGGCATGAAAAGTAGTGTTTTATTACTTGGCTTAAGAAGGGACTCGACTGAAGTGACAGAACTGGGAGATCAATAGTCCCTTGAGGATCAATGAGCAGTTAGGGAATAAAAAGAAAAATGGTGAAAATGACAAGAGTGGAAAGACCATTGTTCTGGACTCCATTCCACCCAGGATGATGGCTCAAATCAACAGCCAGTGCACTGGCATTTTGATGCTTGGAATCCAGAAAACAATGTTATGGTAAGTAAAGTTCTTTCATTCGCTGAGAATAAAAAAAATATCCTTAGATTGATAGCATCTGAAGATTAACTAACTTTTACTTTTATACAACCTTTTTATTCAGAGAATAATAAGCATTTGTTATTATTTTAAAGGTGGAGAAGGAATGCTACCTTAACAATACATAGAAATTATTAGAGAGATTAGGCATAAATAACACATACTTCAGGGTTCAAAATAAAGCTATGACATGTCATTGGGATGAAAAGTTTTGAGGATGTATCTTAGATGAACTTTATTGAAAAAAGCAGATTTTTTTTCTCTACAAGCACAAAATCAAGGAATCACAAAATGTTTTGTTTTCTTGTTTGTTTTCCGTTACATTCTAGGCCCTTACATAGGTTTGTCCATCTTAGAGCCATACTCAGCTGCAGCAATAATTTGGTTCTGATTCAACTGAAATATTTGCCTCCAGCTCCTGGGTGTTTATGCCTGCAGGGCCCTTGTATCTGCATATGTATTTGGCCTTAAAGTTCATATACACACAATTACTATTATTGTCTTGATTGTTGCCACCATGACCACCATCATCTTCACTACACCGTAATTTACCCCTTCCTTCCAGAATATTTACAGTTCTTTTATAACCAAATTAATTCTGGAATTCATATAATTTTACCCCATGGAACATCCTGAATCATTGGGAAAAAAATGCTGATGGTGGGAAAGATTGAGAGCAAGAGGAGAAGGGGGCAACAGAGGATGAGATGGTTGGATGGCATCACTGTCTTAATGGGCATGAATTGTTTGAGCAAACTCAGGAAGATAGTGAAGGACAGGGAAGCCTGCCATGCTGCAGTTCATGGGACATAAAGGGTCAGACACGACTTAGTGACTGAACAATGAACAATAACATGCCTGCAACCTCTAAGCAGGGCCACCCCCAAAAGTTCTATAATGCCCACAGATTAAATTTATAAGAAAATACAATATGGTATAATAAATTGCATGGATTGGGACTCTTTTATAAATGAAATATAGGAAATAGTGTGGAATAGTAGAGTGAAAAACTGAATATTAGCTTCAAGATACCATTATGTTCCTTTTTAAAATCTAGCTTTGTATATTTGAATCCATCTGCCTACTAAAAAGATAAAAGGCTCATGTCTTTGGGCAAAAATTTCTAAATTGGAGTAAAATTTAACTAATTACTATTAAATAAATGTGTACCAATGATTCGTAGTTCTGCACCTCAGGCCATTAAGAAAGATTTAAGGCAGGTCAAAATGGCACTGTACTTGCCTCTAACCCACAGCATCACACAGCGATCATAAAACACCAGTTGTCCCGTCAGCGGGAATACGGTCCCTTCTGGCCTGAGACCTGGAGAGCTCTGGCAAGTGATGCTAGTGAAAGAGCAAGGCTGATTCAATTTATTTTACCCTTTGAGATAATATCCCAAGCAAAAATGGTGGCACAGAAGTTATTTTCCAAGGTAAACCATAAAGATTTGTTAGAATATCCAGAGTGCATATGACTTGCTCCAGCACAGTAATGACATAGATGTAAAAAACACAAGGGAAGGAACAGAATAGAACCGGGTGAAGTTGCCATTCAGTGTTTACTATTTGATAGAACAGTTATTTCGTGGCTAATGAGTTTTAATGCATTTTGCTTCCAAATAAAATAGAAGCTGGTTTCAATTCTTCAGACAATCCTTTTCTCCTTTACGGAGACAGACCTCTTAAAGATAGAGTGGGTGGCTGACCTGAAGTGAATGGGGTCACAAGTAAGGTATATGGTGATGATTCTGGAGTCATTATCTGGCCAATAAAATGCTAATGCACATTACTTTCAAGACATATTTAAGGATGTAATTACATGGCAGTGGTGAGTTATAATTGTTGTGATCAGTTTAGATAGGAACAGGGTAAAAATCTTTGATGTTAATATTACATCATTCAGGAGCCTAAAATATCTTCTTGAATCATTTAAAATAAAACTAAATAACCTTAATTACATGTCACATATTAATACTTTGAACTAAATATTTTTAAGTGTGAAAATCATTAATAATGAACACATCTCTTCAAATACATTTTATTTTATCATTTTAAAATATTTAATTAATTATTTTGGCTGCACTGGGTCTTCACTGTGGCATGTAGGATCTTTAGTTGCTGCATGTGGGATCTAGTTCCCTTGAAGGAGGAAACAGATAGAACAGGCTCCATCTTGGAAGCGGACTCCATCCTGGGCCGGACTGTGGACTTTGAGCTACATGCCCGGGATCTATGGAAACAATAGACCAACTGGAAAACCAGGCACTGGAAGGAAGATCCTCAGGGCTTGTACCTAGACTCCCTGGAGCCTAAAAGAATACCCTAATTATCTGCGTAACCAAATAGAATCATACAGTCTATTATGCTTATTGGAGAACTTATATGCAGAGTACATCATGAGAAACGCTGGGCTGGAAGAAGCACAAGCTGGAATCAAGATTGCCAACAGAAATATCAATCACCTCAGATATGCAGATGACACCATCCTTATGGCAGAAAGTGAAGAGGAACTAAAAAGCCTCTTGATGAAAGTGAAAGAGGAGAGTGAAAAAGTTGGCTTAAAGCTCAACCTTCAGAAAACTAAGATCATGGCATTTGGTCCCACCACTTCATGGGACATAAATGGGGAAACAGTGTCAGACTTTATTATTTTGGGCTCCAAAATCGCTGCAGATAGTGACTGCAGCCATGAAATTAAAAGATGCTTACTCCTTGGAAGAAAAGTTATGACCAACCTAGACAGCATATTGAAAAGCAGAGACATTACTTTGCCAACAAAGGTCAGTCTAGTCAAGGCTATGGTTTTTCCAGTGGTCATGTATGGATGTGAGAGTTGGACTGTGAAGAAAGCTGAGACCCTAACAATTGGTGCTTTTGAACTGTGGTGTTGGAGAAGACTCTTGAGAGTCCCTTGGACTGCATGGAGATCCAACCAGTTCATTCTGAAGGAGATCAGCCCTGGGATTTCTTTGGAGGGAATGATGCGAAGCTGAAGCTCCAGTACTTTGGACACCTCATGTGAAGTGTTGACTCATTGGAAAAGACTTTGATGCTGAAAGGGATTGGGGGCAGGAGGACAAAGGGACAACAGAGGATGAGATGGCTGGATGGCATCACTGACTCAGTGGACATGAGTCTGAGTGAACTCCGGGAGTTGGTGATGGACAGGGAGGCCTGGCGTGCTGCGATTCATGGGGTCGCAGAGAGTTGGACACGACTGAGCGACTGAACTAAACTGAGCTTGTTGTAGCCACGCGTTCTGGGAAACAAACTCACTCAGAAGGACAATGCAGATAGTGGAGTGTAGTTTATTACACCGTTAGTGTAGTTTATTACACTGTGCCGAAGGCACAGTCTCCTCTTAGCCAAGGACCCCAGCCAGCATTTGTGAAAATCTTTTATACCCCATATGTATGTGTCTGAACCCACCACTCCAAATTCCGTGAGACTTACATAAACCAAGGAAAATATCATCCCAATAACCCCATCATTAATGTGCTATGTGCTCATGTGCTCAAACAGTCAAACAATGAGCCAATAATCAATAAACCCGAGGTTACACTCCGATTGATACAGAAACATTTGTGGCCTGTCTGGAGGAAGGGGTGATTACTGTATGCTTTCTCTTAGGCAATGAGTAACCTAAATATGATCTTCAAGGTTCCTCTGTCTGGAGGGGGTCATATCCTTCTGTTGTTATTTTCATAGGCACTAAACACAGAGTTCAGAGTCCATTGGAAAGGTGGCCGAGCATGATCAGCATGAACAGGCCTAAGATGGAGTCCAGACCCTATGAATTCCTTCTTCAAACTGACAGGCCTATTGATAATTGTCCACTGTTAATGACCTAGGCTTAAGGCATATGAATCACGGGTTAACTTTGATTGTATCTTTCTTTTCCTTTGTTTAGACTAGTTTCAGAGAACTTGGGTTTGGGCACAGACACTTAGGGTATATAAGGTTTTCACAAAAACTGCTCAAGGTCCTCTGCCTTAGGCCCACTGGTGAATAAACTGCGCTCCACTATCTGCATTATCCTTCTGAATAAGTTTGTTTTCCAGAATGTGTGGCTAGAACACCCTGACCAGTGATCAAAGCCCAGGTCTCATGCCTTAGGAGCATGGAGTTTAAGCCACTAGACCATCAGGGAAGGCCCACAGATAGCAATTTAAACTTCCATTATGACATGTCAAAATCTTCAAC
Organism: Aepyceros melampus; assembly: GCA_006408695.1. NCBI lineage: Eukaryota > Metazoa > Chordata > Mammalia > Artiodactyla > Bovidae > Aepyceros > Aepyceros melampus. The sequence continues at coordinate 286,692 of SJXQ01001431.1, read as the reverse complement.
CTTGGATTTACAGAGCACCAATATTTTAAACATAACAAGCTTACTATCCAACTTCCTTTAAACATGAACACTCTGTTGGCCATTTAAAAAAAAAAATCTCTTCACTATGAAAACTGATGTCCAGAGTAATGACCATGAAGCTGAATAACCAGAGTAAACTGGTTCAGTTTGACTTTGAGGGCTTTGACCTGATTTCTGGATTCTTCTCCCAGGATGGTTAGTGTCTGTGAATGTGTGTGTGTCTGTGTGTGTGTGTGTGTGTGTGTCTGTGTGTCTGTGTGTTTCCTTTACTCAGAGCTTAAGTGCCTTTTCCTTTCCCCTAAAAGTTCTGCTTTTAAACCAATAAGTGCATAAGCTTAAGGAGGTGTGCAGGTGTAGCTGAGATCTATTAATACTTGCAGGCAGAAGTTCAAATCCCAGAAACGAAATGCCATTGAAGAAATTCTAGGCACCACTGAATTGTTGGGAAAACATTTGTTCTTGCATCTCTGAAGCCATGTTACAGAAACTGCTGTCTCAAGTTGGAAGTGTCCTTGGAATCATACAGACCAAATTGTATTCAAATGGTTCGGACTTAAGGTGTTTTGGTGCAGTTTCTTGCATTTAAAGGGCTTCCTGCATAGCTCAGTCAGTAAAGCATCTTGCATGTAAAAAACAGTGATCTTCTCCTGTAGGATAATATTTTTAAAAAATCTGCAGCAGAGAAACACCAAGCATCATGATAAATCTTGTTGCATTTGTTCTCTCACTTAAGCAAACTCGAATACATCTGGATACTGCTGCCCCCTCCTCCCCCCGATCTCCCTACTCTTTTTGGATCCACTCAGTCCTTAACCTTCAGTAACTTTTTTTTTTTTTACCCTGCAATGTAACATACAAGATCTTAGTTCCCTGACCAGGGATTGAACCCACATCCCTGCAGTGGAAGCACAGAGTCTTAACTTCTGGACCATCAGGGAAGTACCTCCAATAATTTTCAGAACCTTTCCTGCTGCAGTGATACTTAACTCTTTATCTCCATGATGTTGTGGTCCACGCTAGAGTTGGAAAAGAATTTCCAGATGTAAGGCAGAATGAGAGGAGAATACTTTTAGAGTGAAAGACTTACACCAGCTAGGAGCTAATTTTTACAGCCTCAAGACAGAGAAAATTCTTACTGGAGGGGTGACATTAGGTGATTGGTTAGGATGCTATAGGGTGAGTATTCTACATAATACGGGGGTCAGGGAACTGGCTGGTTTACATCTGGAGGTTCATGGCAACAGTTGCCAAGGAGTTTGGGTCAGTTAGAAGATTTTAGCCCTGTGATCTTGGTAAGGACTCCACACTAGTGACCTTTGTAAGGCTCCACATTTGAGAGCATTAATTTTATGGTTAATGCAATAGTTCAGGGGTCTGCAAACTACAACCCAGCCACAAAATGGTTTAAACATTAAGTGGTTGGGAAAATACAGAAAAGGAATATTTGTGACATGAGAAAATTATGTGAAATTTAGATTGGAACACAGTTATGCCTGTTCCTTTCCATGTTGTTATCTTTGGTTGCCTTTGTGTTACTTATGCAGAGCTGAGTAGTTGAGACTGTGGTCATAAGATCTAAAATAGTTACCATGTGGTCCTTTCAGACAAAGTTTGCCAACCTTGTCCTCTGTCATCACTCGCAGCCCACAGCTTCACCATGTCAGTTCATGCCTCGAACTGTAACTGAGCTTCTCCCATACTGAAAAGCATCAACAGAGTATGGGCTTTAGTCTAGGTTGATATGAAGCCTAAGTAGGGATTCCCAAGAGAAAAGAGGGGATGATTCATTAGTGGATAACAGAGATTCGAGTAAATATCGGAAATTATGTTAAAGTAGTAAATAATACCAGATCGCAACGGTCAGTAAGGAATCTGCCTGCAATGCAGGAGACCCGGGTTCAGTCTCTGGGTTGGGGAGATTCCCTGGAGAGGGAACAGCAACCCACTCCAGTATTCTTGCCTGGAGATTCTTGAACAGAAGAGCCTGGCAGGCTACAGTCCATGGGGTCGCAAGAGTCAGGTACGACTTAGCGACTAAACCACCACATGATATAAACTCTACAAGTATCTCATTTAATCATCACTGTGTTATAGGAAAAAATGAATTCTTGTTCCATCCTAGATCTGTTTCTTTTACTTTAACCTTTGCTTCCCATTGTTTTGTTCACTAAAAGAATGCTGTCCATACATAGTGGTCTGCCTCGGGAAACTCTGCCCCTCAGCCTGAATGTTAAACCAAATTGCCTTTGCTCAGGATTATGTCCATTTGTGGATGGCTAAAGGAAGGAAGAAATTAACACATTCCCACCCTGAGGCTTGCCGATTCTAGGAGATATTTGTAAGATTAATAGCCTTTTTTTACTTTATTTCCTCACACCCTCTCTTCTATAAAAGAACCTGGCATCCAGACCCAAATAAAGTGGTTATTTTGAGACACTGGCACTCCCTGGTGGTTCAGACAGCAAAGAATCTGCCCGCAATACAGGAGATCCAGGTACAGTCCCTAAGTCAAAAAGATCCCCTGGAGAAGGGAATGGCAATCTACTGGAATATTCTTGCCTGGAGAATTCCATGGACAGAGGACCCTGGTGGGCTACAGCCCATGGGGTCGCAAGAGTCTGACACAGCTAAGCAGCTGACACTTTTACTTTCTCTCGAGACATTTGTCAGCCATCTTCAGGGTCAGCCAGCTTTCCATATTCCTTGCCTCAACACCTTGCCTCTCAGCTTGTGGCATGGAGAGCAGAGTGAGCTTGGACTCGGTAACAACTTCAGCCCAATTGATGGGACATATTTTAATACCCATTTTACAGTTAAGAAAACTCAGATACATATTGGTTAAGGGATTTTAAGGGTCATCTAGTTAAGGAAACAGCCTTTGAAAGAAATCCATCAGACTCTATAGACCATGGTCTTAGCCATGTTACTGCTGCTACTGCTGCTAAGTCGCTTCAGTCGTGTCTGACTCTGTGCGACCCTGAACATGGCAGCCTATCAGGCTCCTCCGTCCCTGGGATTCTCCAGGCAAGAACACTGGAGTGGGTTGCCATTTCCTTCTCCAATGCATGAGAGTGAAAAGTGAAAGTGAAAGTCGCTCAGTCGTGCCCGACCCTTAGCGACCCCATGGACTGCAGCCCATCAGGCTCCTCCATCCATGGGAGTTTCCAGGCAAGAGTACTGGAGTGGGATGCCACTGCCTTCTCCGAGCCATGTTGCAGTGAAAAGGAAAAAAGAGGAATAAGTTTTCTCTTTCCCTTTCCTGAGAACAAAGATAAAGAGAACAGGGAGCAGTCCTGAACATTCCTGGATTTTTTCCTTTGACTGCTCTTAACTCGGAATGTTTATAACTAGGTTTGCTTTCCTGCCCACCTAACTCTGCAGGAGCTACACTTCACACTTATTTTCCTTTGACACTTGCTAGATACATTCTGCATCTGCTATTTACTCTTACAACACCCTTCCCTTTGTAGTTATATACCAGAAAGAAGGCTGCAGAGCCACTGAACTGCCAGACTCAGTCACTGGGTTACTGACTCCAGTTTATGACTGTCTTTGAAACAATGCAAGATGAAGAAATCAAAATCTTATCACCTTTGTTCCTCATTGCTGATTCCTGACTGCAAGCCCTTGCCTTATATAAGCCCTAGACTGCTCATGGCACCCCACTCCAGTATTCTTGCCTGGAAAATCCCATGGACAGAGGAGCCTGGTAGGCTGCAGTCCATGGAGTTGCCAAGAGTCGGACATGACTGAGCGACTTCGCTTTCACTTTTCACTTTCATGATCTGGAAGAGGAAATGGCAACCCACTCCAGTGTTCTTGCCTGGAGAATCCCAGGGATGGGGGAGCCTGGTAGGCTGCCGTCTATGGGGTTGCACAGAGTCGGACATGACTGAAGCGACTTAGCAGCAGCAGCAGACTGCTCATGGAGGGAGGAGTCTTCAGGCATGAGCCTACCAAGTTCCCCACTGATGGTTGAGAATAAAAGCCATCTTTCTATTTCTTCCAAACTCTGTTTCCGTATTTTTCATTCAGTTTTGGTGGGCAGAGAAGGCCAAGATTTTGGCTGGCAATAGTCACTTTGTTCTGTCTCAAGAACTTTGATGGAGAGCTAAAGACCAGATTTAATGCCTAGATGACCCAGTGATTAGCTGAGTGACCTCTAGCACGGCTTCAACTTCTCTGGGGGCATGATAAGTGTTTCCACACAGGCGGGTTATGAGGCTAAAGAGACAAAGAAGACAAATGTATGGTTACCAAAGAAGCGACTTAGCAGCAGCAGCAGACTGCTCATGGAGGGAGGAGTCTTCAGGCATGAGCCTACCAAGTTCCCCACTGATGGTTGAGAATAAAAGCCATCTTTCTATTTCTTCCAAACTCTGTTTCCGTATTTTTCATTCAGTTTTGGTGGGCAGAGAAGGCCAAGATTTTGGCTGGCAATAGTCACTTTGTTCTGTCTCAAGAACTTTGATGGAGAGCTAAAGACCAGATTTAATGCCTAGATGACCCAGTGATTAGCTGAGTGACCTCTAGCACGGCTTCAACTTCTCTGGGGGCATGATAAGTGTTTCCACACAGGCGGGTTATGAGGCTAAAGAGACAAAGAAGACAAATGTATGGTTACCAAATGGGAAGGGGGAGGGATAAATTAGGAGGCTGGGATTAACAGATACATACTCCTGCTACTGAGTTCAAGCTCTGTCACTGCTCTCACTGCTCGCTGCAGGATAGACCAATGAATCAGAGAGAGGAGGTATTGAGGGAAGGAATATGACTGTATTCAGAGAGCTAACTGACCAAATTGTTGGCAGACTAATGTCTCAAAATAACCATCTTATTGGTGACCGGATACCAGGTTCTTTTATAGAACAGAGATGGGGGGATGTGAGTACAAAAATGTTAAAATGTCATGAATCTTTCAAATATCTTCTAAAATGGCAAGCCTGGGGCAGAAGATGTGTTAATTTCTTCCATCCTACCATCCACAGGTGGCAGGGAACCTGAACAAATGCAGCTTTAGCTTTAGCTTAACAGTCAGGCAGAGGGGCAGGATTCTCTGAGGCAGGCCATTCATATGAGATTATAATAACAAAAGCAGTGAAAAGCAAGTCAAAGAAACAGTTAAAACACAGACTCAGTTGTTTTTCCCTGCAACACCACTATATATGAGATAAACAACAGGATTTACTGAATAGGCAGGGAACAATATTCAGTATCTTGTAATGACCTACAATGGAAAAGAATCTGAAAAAGAATATATACAAATGTGTAACAGAATCATTTAGCTTCACAACTGAAATTAACAAAACATTGTAAATCAACAACACGCCAATAAAAAATTTTTTTAAAGCTGTTACATATCAAGTGCTTTACATATTAAATAAGATCTTAAATGGAAGAAGTGTTACAGATCTATTTGGAAAAAAAAACAGCACAGGGAAAAGTCTAAGTTCAGAATGCTTATTTTTACCAACAATGAAACAAAACACTCTACTGTTACTGCATCCGTCCATACACAATAATCTGACTGGATTAAGAAAAAGGTTAAATTTGGTGACATTGCCTGACACCCAGTTCTGATCTTTTGCCCTTTGATGATATTGGTATTGTAGATGTAACATGTGGGAAGGTCAAACATGACAGAAGGGTGTCCAGGAGGGTTCTGACCACTGTTTCTACCTGCGCTTGCAAAGAGGCTGATTTCTGCTCATTGAGGGTGGAGGAGGGCAGTGCTCCAGCTGGTATGAGTCATGCCATCCTTTTCAATGGTGGGGAAGTATTTGAGGGGACAAAAGAATATGATCTTGTACTTCTAAAGCTGTGTTACAGAACTTGCTGACGCATGCTGAAAATGTCCTTGAAATCATAAAGACTGAATTGAATCCAAATGGTTTAGATGTCAGGTGTTTTAGCGTAGTATCTTGTATTTAGAAAACAGCAATTTCCTTATACAGGAAGATAATGCTTTATTGACGGATGTTTATGGAAATGCTCCCCAGGCCAAGCTGAGATTTGCAGCCCAAAAGAACAAGGGAGAGCTTGGAGAGAAGTCAACCAAATATCTAAAATCTGAGAAGAAAGACAAGTGAAGGGCCACTCAGGAGGTGACTTTAAGATTGTCCCCAAGGTTACAAAGTTCCTCTTACGGACAATAATGCCTGTTCCAGAATTTCACTGAATATATGGGTGCAAATTGTTACAGTGAGCTGGGGGAAGAATGAAAGGCTAGAACATTTTTTTTTTTTCTCTAAGAAAAGGTTTGTTAAGGACTGAACTGAGAACACACAAAAAGTCATGTAATTTGCCTTGAGCTGCTAAAGAAATATACTGTCATCTTTTTAAAAACTGAGACAATATATCTAAAATCTGCTAAAAAGGTGTGCAAAGGAACAAGCAGAGGGTTCATGAAGTGGAAATGTAACACCTTTGAAGTCTTCTGTTTGTTCTATCCTTGCACATGAGTTTGATGGTTGGGACTGGTTAGTTAGACTGGTGGTTCTTTTTCTTCAAATATTTGGTCATTTTTCCTGGCTTATGACACTTTTGTCCCTTAAATATTTTATTATTTAAAAAAGTAATATAGGTACTTAGAGTAGGTTAAAGTTAAAAACAATAATCAATAATATGTGTTAGCAATAACAAATAATTTTTAAAAATCAGATGTAACACAAATGGTCTTCAGCCCAGTCTCTCCCAGGGGAGGAAAGACTTAGAGAAAAGTTTGGAACCAAGAGGGGAAATGGCAGGTGACCTCAGTTTGATAAATGGAAAGACAAAGAATAAATTCCCATGTCCCACAGTACCTCCCAGTTCACCCTCCTCAGATTGCAACAAACACCATCAAACTGATGCCCAGTCACCAGGAAAATTCAGGAACTACAGACACTTTCCTGGGTATCCAGGCAACCATACAACCCAATCCATCCCAGGTCAACAGGTCATGTCTATGGCATCTTGGCCACCAAGTGGTGCTCGATTGCAACAAAGGACTCACATGGATTGGGCCAAGTACCCTGACCTCAAGTACAGACAGGCTCACCCTGGCCGTTCATATATATATATATATATATGCAAGCTGCTCAGTCGTGTCCAACTCTCTGCGACCCCATGGACTGTAGCCCTCCAGGCTCCTCTGTTCATGGGCTTCTCCATGCGAGAACACTGGAGTGAGTTGCCATTTCCTTCTCCAGGGGATCTTCCAGACCCAGGGACAGAACCCAGGTCTCCCACACTGCAGGTGGATTCTTTACCAGCTAAGCTACCCGGGGAGTCTGTCACCCTGCATGACATGACTTATTTTAAAGAGCACTTTTTTTTTCCAGTGCCATTTTGCTCTAGCATTTCTGGCTTTAAATAAATAAATAAATAAATAAATAACATATTTTTACCCCTTCCTGTCCCCAACTTGCACTACTGAGAAACTATTTTCAATTTTAAAAAGGCTTTTTTTCCCCTTTTCTGGTGTTTATCTCCATTTTTTGAACTCAGTAAACTTGATTTCCAGATTTGCTGGCATATTGAGTGCAGCACTTTCACAGCATCATCTTTCAGGATTTGAAACAGCTCAACTGGAATTCCATCACCTCCACTAGCTTTGTTCATAGTGATGCTTTCTAAGGCCCACTTGACTTCACATTCCAAGATATCTGGCTCTAGATTAGTCATCACATCATCATGATTATCTGGGTCATGAAGATTTTTTTGTACAGTTCTTCCGTGTATTCCTGCCACCTCTGCTTAATATCTTCTGCTTCTGTTAGGTCCAGACCATTTCTGTCCTTTATCGAGCCCATCTTTGCATGAAATGTTCCCTTGGTATCTCTAATTTTCTTGAAAAGATCTCTAGTCTTTCCCCTTCTGTTCTTTTCCTCTATTTCTTTGCATTGATCGCTGAAGAAGGCTTCCTTATCTCTTCTTGCTCTTCTTTGGAACTCTCCATTCAGATGTTTATACCTTTCCTTTTCTCCTTTGCTTTTCGCCTCTCTTCTTTTCACAGCTATTTCATCAGTGGCCACAGGACTGGAAAAGGTCAGTTTTCATTCCAATTCCAAAGAAAGGCAATACCAAAGAATGCTCAAACTACCACACAATTGTACTCATCTCACATGCTAGTAAAGTAATGCTCAAAATTCTCCAGGCCAGACTTCAGCAATACGTGAACTGTGAACTCCCTGATGTTCAAGCTCGTTTTAGAAAAGGCAGAGGAACCAGAGATCAAATTGCCAACATCCGATGGATCATGGAAAAAGCAAGAGAGTTCCAGAAAAACATCTATTTCTGCTTTATTGACTAGGCCAAGCCTTTGACTGTGTGGATCACAATAAACTGTGGAAAATTCTGAAAGAGATGGGAATACCAGACCACCTAACCTGCCTCTTGAGAAATCTGTATGCAGGTCAGGAAGCAACAGTTAGAACTGGACATGGAACAACAGACTGGTTCCAAATAGGAAAAGGAGTACGTCAAGGCTGTATATTGTCACCCTGCTTATTTAACTTATATGCAGAGTACATCATGAGAAATGCTGGACTGGAAGAAACACAAGCTGGAATCAAGATTGCTGGGAGAAATATCAATAACCTCAGATATGCAGATGACACCACCCTTATGGCAGAAAGTGAAGAGGAACTAAAAAGCCTCTTGATGAAAGTGAAAGAGGAGAGTGAAAAAGTTGGCTTAAAGCTCAACATTCAGAAAACGAAGATCATGGCATCTGGTCCCATCACTTCATGGGAAATAGATGGGGAAACAGTAGAAACAGTGTCAGACTTTGTTTTTTTGGGCTCCAAAATCACTGCAGATGGTGACTGCAGCCATGAAATGAAAAGACGCTTACTCCTTGGAAGAAAAGTTATGACCAACCTAGACAGGATATTAAAAAGCAGAGACATTAATTTGCCAACAAAGGTCCATCTAGTCAAGGCTATGGTTTTTCCCGTGGTCATGTATGGATGTGAGAGTTGGACTATAAAGAAAGCTGAGCGCCAAAGAATTGCTGCTTTTGAAGTGTGGTGTTGGAGAAGACTCTTGAGAGTCCCTTGGACTGCAAGGAGATCCAGCCAGTCCATTCTGAAGGAGATCAACCCTGGGATTTCTTTGGAAGGAATGATGCTGAAGCTGAAGCTCCAGTACTTTGGCCACCTCATGCGAAGAGCTGACTCATTGGAAAAGACCCTGATGCTGGGAGGGATTGGGGGCAGGAGGAGAAGGGGACGACCGAGGATGAGATGGCTGGATGGCATCACTGACTCAATGGATGTGAGTCTGAGTGAACTCCGGGAGTTGGTGATGGACAGGGAGGCCTGGCGTGCTGCGATTCATGGGGTCGTGGAGAGTCGGACACGACTGAGCTACCGAACGGAATGGAACGGAAACTTGATTTCACTGTAAATTCTTCATTTCATTCTTGAAGAAGTTATCTATTGGCATCACACTATGGATGACGGAGTTACAGAATGATGAAATTCATCCATTACACGTGTTTCTTCTACCAGGTAAGAAGGCATTTCTCCTCCCTGCCCTTCTAATATACTAGTGTGCTGACTTTAGGTCAATTCATTTTCAGCATTTACGCGATCACTGAGCACAGTTGGCCAGTAGAGTCCTGCAATTATATTTCCTTTCTTGTACAAATTTTGCTATTCCTGAGGGTATCAAGTACTTCCTTTCCTCCTCTGGCTTTGTATTTTGCATAACTATTATTTTTGGTTCTACACACACAAAGAGAACTGTCAGTCTTTCCATTTATTCAGACACATCACGTAGTCTGTTATCATCTACAAATTTTTTTCTTGGAATCCTCATTCTTGCTCTCTGTGCTCTGCCCCAGTGTGGACTGGTTGCTCTTGATAATGATGGACAGCTCTCCTCTTTGGACCCTGCTTCTCAGTCCTCCTGCCTCTGCCTGTCTCTCTTAGGGATCTCTGCCTTCTTAGGGAGCATGTGGGGAATGTCTTTCTCTTCCATGCTTCATGACCTAGTTTTGGTGAAATAAGTCTTCCGCTAGATTTATGAGAAAGGATTCATGGAAGGCGACATTTTAGAGATGTTTATCTTTTTTCTACCCTACACATAGAAGGTTGATGGATAGGCCAGGGTAAACTAGCCATTCCTCTTCCTTGGGTTTTTAGACTTTGCTTCTCTGTGTCCTAGCATTATTATCAAGAAATATGATGCCCTTCTCAACCATGATCTTTAATGGGAAAGATTTTAGGAAACTTTTGGGATATTTTCCTTCTTCCTAGGGGTCAGAAATTTCTTAATGAAGTGTTTTGGAATCCTTTATTTATTTTGGTTAAAGGTCTACTCCAGGTTTATTTTTTGTTTTTTTATTACATATACATGTATCTGTTCTTTTTTCAAATTCTTTTCCCATTTAGGTTATTTCAGAGCATTGAGCAGAGCTCCCTGTGCTATATAGTAGGTCTTTGTTGGTTATCTATTTTAAATGTAGCAGTGTGTACATTTTTGTTATGGGTATTCAAAGTACCTTTGTGTTCCCAAAGCACATGTCCTTCAGTTCTTAGAAATTTTCTTGAATAATTTTCTTGATAATACTTTTTCTCTCCACAGATTTGATCCTCTTTTTCAGAAGCTCTTATAATTCAGCCATTGGCTCCCTTTGGTTCATGTTCTAGCTTTTTATTTCTTCTTCTACATTCCATCCTTTTTCTTTGGGGGAAACTTCCTGACAACTTTATTTTCCAATAATTTTATTGTTATTCTTTTAAAAAATTTCTGCTCTCATATTTTCACTTTTGTAGAGCTCATTTTTATGTAATTATTTTCATATCGTGACATAGCTGTTTCATGGTTGAAAATGGTTTGGTTATTTCTCAAAGGTCATTAATTATAAGACTTGCCTTCTACTTAGTCTGGGCTTTTCTTAAAATGTATGTCACTCCTTGGATGTACATTTATCTTTCAGAAAGTGAACCAAAGTCATTAATAGGAAAGCTACATATCATGTGCATAAGTTGGGAGGAAGTGAAGTGAAGTCACTCAGTTGTGTCCGACTCTTTGTGACCCCATGGACTGTAGCCTACCAGGCTCCTCCCTCCATGGGATTCTCCAGGCAAGAGTACTGGAGTGGGTTGCCATTTCCTTCTCTAAGGGATCTTCCTGACCTAGGGATTGAACCCGGGTCTCCTGCATTCCAGGCAGATGCTTAAACCTCTGAGCCAACAGCTTGTTAATTAGCAGGCTTCTCTCTAGGCTTTTTCACTGGGGAGCCCTGCCCCCCCCCCACCAAATGCCAGCATCTGTGGGTCTTTTCTCCTATGAAAATCACTTCCTTAAAGAGCAATCTGTGGTTTCTGGAGGGAGTGGAGGTTGCAGACACAGGTGGTGGAAGCTTGGCTGCCTGCATTCTGTAGTCTGAGCAAGGAGAAGGGAGGCACTCCACTCTCAACTGAATTCCTTTTTGTTTCCTGACAACCTAACCCAATCCAGTTTTCCAGGGTTTCTAATACTGCTTCCAGATGCTCTCTGAAGGTCTAAGTCTCCCACCAGGATCTTCTGGGAGACAGCTGAGGAGGAAGTCACCTGGGTTACCACCTCTCCTTGAAGACTCCCCTTCAGAGCACCTGGTACCTCCAGGTCCCTCAGTCTTTCCAGGTTCCTAAAGCCCAACCTGGAAAAAACCCTGATGCTGGGAAAGATTGAGGGCAAGAGGAAAAGAGGGCGACAGATGATGAGATAGTTGGATGGCATCATTGACTCAATGGATATGAGTTTGAGCAACCTCTGGGAGATGGTAAAAGATAGGAAAGCCTGGTGTGCTGCAAAGAATCAGACGTGACTGAGCAACTGAACAACAAAACCCAACCACTTTGCCTCTCATGGATTCCTCCCCACAGACAAAGCTTTCAGCTTCTTCTCCAGTCAAGTCACACAAACTCCCCTCTCAAGGCTTTTCAAGCTAAATTGGCATTTTTCACCCATGGTCATCTCCTCTTCCATCCTGTCTTTTGGGGCTCAATGAAGATCCCCTGGAGGAGGGCATGGCAACCCACTCCAGTTTTCTTGTCTGGTGAATCCTGTGGACAGAGGAGCCTGGCAGGCTGTTCACGGGGTTGCACAGAGTCAGACAGGAATGAGTGACAATATGTACACAGTTCTGTGACTGGAGTCAGCTTCCTGGGGAGGCGGGGAGCTTGTGTCTTGCTCTCTACGGTTAACTGGAAACCCTCTAGCTTCTAGGAAGCACTGTCTATTTTTAAACCTTTAGGGAATGACCCGCAAAGGATTTAGAAAGTGTTTCCTACACAGTTTAGGGAATATGAGGACAATAAAGGCAGCCACCGAGGGTAACAGCGGCCTTATCTATACCTACCTGCGCTGCAAAGACGTGAGCGAGCCTCGTTCCTCACGCGCTTGCTTATTAGTCTACAAATCAGTTCTCCAAGCCTGTTTCCTCTGCTGAAGAATGAGCCCAGTCTACTAATATAATACCTCCCTCACACAGCTATCCCAGGAGGAAGAGCAGCTCTCTGAAAAGCAGGAAGTGTCACAGGTAATTTGGTCACTTGTTGGCACGTTTATGAGTGCAATATAATATCTCTTTAGTTATATTAAAAAAAAAAAAAAGACGCCATCAACAATGACGTAAGACTAGATTTCCATGAAGGACCCGGAATATAGGTAGGTAGGCCAGTCCACTGTTTCGTTTTCCGGGTTGAATGGACTCCATCCCCGGGGTTCCTGCCTCCCTCCATCTCCGGAGGCTGGGCTGAGCTTTAAGGCTGCAGAGCGCCCCAGCGGCAAGAGGCACGGGAAGGGGTCGGGGTGGGTTCCCCGCTCGCCTCCGCTTTGCTCACTCCTCGCCCTCCCGCCCGCCTCCCAGCCAGGGAAGCTTAGCGAGGGATCAATGTGATTCGGGCCGCAGGAGAGGAAAAGATGAGCCTGCCCGCCCGCCTGCTGCCTGGATGCGGAGGCTGAGGGCCGGCGCACGGGAGGCCACTTGCTGCGCAGTCGGGGCGCCGGGCGCCCGGGATGAGCTCACGCCCGCGTGTGCGGCTCGGTCCACCTGCCGACCTGCCGGCGGCCCCCTGAGCTGACGGCGCACCTGGGCTGCAGCCCCGCCGGCCCGCTCTGGCCGCAGCATTGGG
>SJXQ01001431.1:230567-273348 GCA_006408695.1 Aepyceros melampus | reverse complement strand
CGGCGCCCGGGAGCAGGTGTGCAGGAGCGCGGCGCGGGGCGAGCGCAGCCCTCGCCCCGGAGCCCGGCCGCGCCGCGTGCCCGGGCGGCTAGGCAGCGGCGGCGGCGGCCCCCGGGCGGGTGGCGAGCGAGCGGAGCCGGGCGGAGCGCGGGGGACGAAGCCGGCAAGGCGCTAGCGGGCGGAGCTTCACCCAGGTGAGCGGCTGGTGCCCTGCGGCTGGCTGTTTCTCCTTTTCGATCTCTGCTAATTAGAAGGATCCACAAACAGACCTCCGAGCATCTAAGCAGGATTTCAGCGATGATCACTCTTTTGTGTTGGCAGGTGATAAACTGCAAACAACTCTGCCATTTTCAAGCTGGTTGCACTAGTAAAGCCGCAGCTTCGTCGGACTTTCCTAAGTGGGCCTTTATGTCAACACTCTGGCCCCAGTACACTGTCCTCTCTCAGAACATTTCAGCAGAGTCTCCACTTGCTGCCAAGTTCCTCCTCTCTGTGGTTCCTAGTGATGGATGGATTCCGGGGCTGTGCTAAGTAGTTGCTCAGTCCTGTCCGACTTTGCGACCCCATGGACTGTAGCCCACCAGGCTCCTCTCTCTGTCCGTCCATGGAATTCTCCTGGCCAGAATACTGGAATGGGTTGCCATGCCCTCCTCCAGGGGATCTCCCCAACCCAGGGATCGAACCACGGTCTCCTGCATTGCAGGCAGATTCTTTACCACTGAGCCATCAGGGAAGCCCCCTAAATGTAATTGCCGTGCTCAACTGTGTTTTGTTGAAAAAGCTTAGGGTGGTCTGTCAGGGGCCATATAGCAAGGTCTGTGCCCCACCCGGCTTAAATTAGGGCTGACCACCACCCATCGCTGTTGTAACCACTTTCTGGTTTTACCTTTGCAGTTGGTTTGAGAGTTTTCTGGATGAGTTTTCTCCCTGAAAGAACAGGAAGTGAAATGGACTCTCTTACTCATCGTTCTCACCTAATGTTGGTCTTTCATGGAACCCAGGATGCTGTAGGCTTGAGTTCTCCGTATCTGTTCTTCTGTTGGGGAAAGGGATCCAGGTGAACCTATTATTTCAAGGTTAGGCAGGACATGACCACATCGCTCCACTGGCTGGCTTAGGTCTTCTCCTTGCACTGTCCCCATGCTCTTTCCCTGCTAATATCTGGGCACAATCCTGCTGTTTCCTGCTTGTGCCCAGCTCAGAGAAGAGGCAGGGGTTCATCCTCATTCAAAAGCTGGCTCCTGTGCCTAGACCTGTCTGCCCTAAATTACTTGTACTCTCTCTTGGAGATGGATAATGATGTTGTTGCTGTTCAGCCGCTCTATTGTGTCTGATTCTTTGTGACCCCGTGGACTGCCACACACCAGGCTTCCCTGTCCATCACCATCTCCTAGAGTTTGCTCAAACTCATGTCGATTGTGTCAGTGATGCTATCTCATCCTCTGCCTCCCCCTTCTCCATTTGACTTCCATCTTTTCCAGCATCAGGGTCTTCTTCCCATCAGGAGGCCAGAATATTGGAGCTTCAGCTTTAGCACCAGTCCTTCCAATGAATATTCAGGGCTGATTTCCTTTAGGATTGACTGGTTTCATCTCCTTACAGTCCAAGGGACTCTCAAGAGGATCGTGATAATCATTCTATAACTCATATGTCTTTATTACCTATGTTTTTCCTACTAAGGACCAGCAATGGCAGACCTCCAACTCTGCCTGAAGATCTACCCTGGGCTGCTGCACTTTAACTGATTTGATCCACACACAGGCCTTCAGAGACAGATAATATTCTCACAAGATACAGGTCCACTTGTGTTTTTGGTACCCAAGACACTCACGGTTACACGGCAGTGGATCTGAGCACATGTCATGTAAGACAGGAGCTTACAGATTAAGCTTCCAAAATCATCCCTGACCCTCATCCACTGCTCATGGGAATGTAAAATTGTGCAACCACCTTGGACAGTGTTGGAATGCCTCAAAAATTTTAAAATGGAATTACCGTATGACCTAGCCATTCCATGCCTAGGTATTAAAGTGAAATGCAAAGATCTCCACACAAACAAATGTGTACATGAATATTCATAGCAGTATTATTCATAATGTCTATCAACTGATGATTAGATAAATAAAATATGGAACATTAACACAATGAAATATTATTCAGCCATAGAAAGGAATGACTTATAACACATACTACAACTTGAACAGACCTTGGAAATGCTGTGCTAAGTGAAAGAAACCAATCATAAATAACACTATACTGTAAGATTTCATTTATATGAAATGTCCAGAATAGGCACATCCATAGAGAAGGTGGGTAGAAAGGTACTTGTACGAGGCTGGGGGGTCAGGGGCAGTGATAGTGGAGGAATGGGCATGAGGTCTCTTTCTGGGGTGACCAACATCTTATAATAGATTTGGTGATGGTTGCACAACTCTGTGAATAATAACAAGCTACTGAAATGCATGATTTAAACGAATTGAATGTGGGATATGTGAATTCTCTCTATTGTATTGCATCTATGGGTGATCTGGCTGCGACATCTGTCATCCCATGATTGCCAGGGTTGATTGGACTGATCTTCCTACCTCACCACTCCATGTGCATCTCTCCTGAAGCTGTGTGCTTGATCCAAGAGGACAACCTTCCCAGACAGAGGAGGACTGTTCCCTGGTCAAGGTTATACAAGTGGCTGCGCTTCTGTGGTAGAATCTCCAATCAAGCACTTGAGATCCATTTGTAGGAGGACATTGGATGGTAAAGCTTCCAAGACTCCAGTTTATAACCAAATAAGGTGTTGCATGTGGCACTCTGCCTTTCTTTAAATTTTTTAAAAATTAATTTTTAAATTTTAATTGGAAACTAATTACTTTACAATATTGTGGTGGTTTTTGCCATACTTTGACATGCAAAGATGGACTTGATAAAGAACAGAAATTGTATGGACCTAACAGAAGCAGAAGATATTAAGAAGAGGTGGCAAGAATACACAGAAGAACTGTACAAAAAAGATCTTCACGACCTGGATAATCACGATGATGTGATCACTCATCTAGAGCCAGACATCCTGAATGTGAAGTCAAGTGGGCCTTAGAAAGCATCACTATGAACAAAGCTAGTGGAGGTGATGGAATTCCAGTTGAGTTATTTCAAATCCTGAAAGATGATGCTGTGAAAGTGCTGCACTCAATATGCCAGCAAATTTGGAAAACTCAGCAGTGGCCACAGGACTAGAAAAGGTCAGTTTACATTCCAATCCCAAAGAAAGGCAAAGCCAAAGAATGCTCAAACTACTGCACAGTTGCACTCATCTCACATGCTAGTAAAGTAATGCTCAAAATTCTCCAAGCCAGGCTTCAGCAATATGTGAGCTTGTTCAAGCCGGTTTTAGAAAAGGCAGAGGAACCAGAGATCAAATTGCCAACATCTGCTGGATCATCAAAAAAGCAAGAGAATTCCAGAAAAACATCTATTTCTGTTTCATTGACAATGCCAAGCCTTTGACTGTGTGGATCACAATAAACTGTGGAAAATTCTGAGAGAGATGGGAATACCAGACCACCTGACCTGCCTCTTGAGAAATCTGTATGCAGGTCAGGAAGCAACAGTTAGAACTGGACATGGAACAACAGACTGGTTCCAAATAGGAAAAGGAGTCCGTCAAGGCTGAATATTGTCACCCTGTTTATTGAACTTCTATGCAGACGACATCATGAGAAATGCTGGACTAGAAGAACACAAGATGAAATCAAGATTGCCGGGAGAAATATCAAGAACCTCAGATATGCAGATGTCACCACCCTTATGGCAGAAAGTGAAGAGGAACTAAAAAGCCTCTTTTTGAAAGTGAAAGAGGAGAGTGAAAAAGTAGGCTTAAACCTCAACATTCAGAAAACGAAGATCATGGCATCCGGTCCTATCACTTCATGGGAAATAGATGGGGAGACAGTGGAAACAGTGTCAGACTTTATTTTTGGGGGCTCCAAAATCACTGCAGATGGTGACTGCAGCCATGAAATTAAAAGACGCTTACTCTTTGGAAGAAAAGTTATGACCAACCTAGACAGTATATTCAAACGCAGAGACATTACTTGCCGACTAAGGTCCGTCTAGTCAAGGCTATGGTTTTTCCAGTAGTCATGTATGGATGTGAGAGTTGGACTGTGAAGAAGGTTGAGCGCCGAAGAATTGATGCTTTTGAACTGTGGTGTTGGAGAAGACTCTTGAGAGTCCCTTGGACTGCAAGGAGATCCAACCAGTCCATTCTAAAGATCAGTTCTGGGTGTTCTTTGGAAGGACTGATGCTAAAGCTGAATGTCCGTCTAGTCAAGGCTATGGTTTTTCCAGTAGTCATGTATGGATGTGAGAGTTGGACTGTGAAGAAGGCTGAGCGCTGAAGAATTGATGCTTTTGAACTGTGGTGTTGGAGAAGACTCTTGAGAGTGTCTTGGACTGCAAGGAGATCCAACCAGTCCATTCTGAAGGAGATCAATCCTGGGATTTCTTTGGAAGGAATGATGCTAAAACTGAAGCTCCACTACTTTGGCCACCTCATGTGAAGAGTTGATTCACTGGAAAAGACCCTGATGCTGGGAGGGATTGGGGGCAGGAGCAGAAGGGGACGACCGAGGATGAGATGGCTGGATGGGATCACGGACTCAATGGACGTGAGTCTGAGTGAACTCCGGGAGTTGGTGATGGACAGGGAGGTCTGGCATGCTGCGGTCATGGGGTCGCAAAGAGTCGGACACGACTGAGCGACTGAACGGAACGGAATTAATGATTGGGAAATCCAGTGAATAATGAGAGTGCTTTGTAGTGTTTTTATGGCCTTTCTATAGAATGGAAATTATTTCAGTATGTGAATTTATAGGAATATACCATGATGCCAAAGAATGGTAAATGAAAGAAGAATTATGTAACTACTTTTAGTAGAAAAAAAAAAAAAGATTTAAAGCTATATATATATAATGTATCAGTATGCATTAACTGAAAATTCTAGAAAAAAATTATTAATAATATTTAGCCCTAAAAGATGGGATTGTATGTGATTACAACTTTTCTTTTTTATATATTTCAATATCCAAATACTAAAATAGTTATGCATTATTTTTATCATTGGGGAAAAAGTTAAACATATTTTACAAGTAATTATATAGTTTAAGGCCAAATATCTATCTCTTGAACATTAACATGCATTGTATTCTGTTTTTCCCTTTTCCTCTGATAATTAACATGTACTTGAGTTCCATAGAAACCTGTTTTAACTCTTAAAATAACTTGTTTCTTTGACTATAGTCATAGGCAGTGAAGCTTTCAATTTCTTATAATTGTAATTATCTGAAAGTAAGAATAGCTAATGAAAGTAGGGACTACAAGAGATATAGACTTGAGTTCAAATCTTTTTATTGGCCATGTGATCCAAGATAAATCATTCTCATTTTAAATTTTCTTTCATTTTTTAGTTTATTTTTCAAATAGGGAAAATACTAGTAAGAATTTCATAAGATTTGTTTGGGTTGAAATCTGAACTCCTGCTAGCTTAGGCTATTCAGAATTTTTCAGAGGTAAGGAAAATAAGATTAGTAAGGTTGGCCCTAATACAATATGACTGATGTTTCCTTAAGAGAAAATTTTAACACAAATACAGAGAGAATAGTTCATCAGCCACTCTATCTATCAGATCTAGACCCTTAAATCTATTTCTCACTTCCACTGTATAATCATAAGGTATTTTATTTAGGTCAAATGGATGTGAGAGTTGGACTGTGAAGAAGGTTGAGCGCCGAAGAATTGATGCTTTTGAACTGTGGTGTTGGAGAAGACTCTTGAGAGTCCCTTGGACTGCAAGGAGATCAACCAGTCCATTCTGAAGGAGATCAACCCTGGGATTTCTTTGGAAGGAATGATGCCAAAGCTGAAACTCCAGTACTTTGGCCACCTCATGGGAAGAGTTGACTGATTGGAAAAGACTTTGATGCTGGGAGGATTTGGGGGCAGGAGGAGAAGGGGATGACAGAGGATGAGATAGCTGGATGGCATCACAGACTCGATGGACATGAGTCTGAGTGAATTCCAGGAGTTGGTGATGGACAGGGAGGCCTGGCGTGCTGCGATTCATGAGGTCGCAAAGAGTCGGACACGACCAAGCGACTGAACTGAACTGAACTAAACTGACATGAATCAGCCACAGGTGTACATGTGTCCCCTATCCCAAACCCCTTCCCATCTCTCTCCCTATCCCATCCCTCTGGGTTGTCCTAGTCCACTGGCTTTGAGTGCCCTGTTTCATGCATTGAACTTGGACTGGTGATCTATTTCATATATGATAATATACATGTTTCAATGTTGTTCTCTCAAATCATCCCATCCTCACCTTCTCCCACAGAGTCCAAAGTCTGTTCTTTATATCTGTGTCTCTTTTGCTGTCTTGCAAATAGGGTCATTATTACCATCTTTCTAAATTCCGTGAAAAGTGAAAAGTGAAAACTGAAAGTGAAGTCAGTCAGTTGTAACCGACACTTTTCAACCCCATGGACTGAAGACTGCAAGGCCCCTCCATCTATCGAATTTTCCAGGCAAGAATACTGGAGTGAGTTGCCACTGCCTTCTCCAGGGGATCTCCCCAACACAAGATCTTACTGGGTCTTCCCGACCCAGAAATCAAACCAGGGTATCCCGTAATGCAGGCAGACTACCGTCTGAGCCACTAGGGGCTCCATGTGTTAATATACTGTATTGGTGTTTTTCTTTCTTTCTGTTTTAAAATTTTATTTTAAAAATTTATTTATTTTAATAGGAGGCTAATTACTTTACAATATTGTAGTGGTTTTGCCATACATTGACATGAATCAGCCATGGGTGTACTTGCGTTCCCCATTCTGAACCCCTCTCCCACCTCCCTCCTCATTCCATCCCTCTGGGTCATCCCAGTGCACCAGCCCTGAGCATCCTGTCTCGTGCATCGAACCTGGACTGGTGACCTGTTTCACATATGGTATTATACATGTTTCAATACTTTTCTCTCAAATCATCCCACCCTCACCTTCTCCCACAGAGTTCAAAAGACTGTTCTATACATATGTGTCTCTTTTGCTGCCTTGCATATAGGGTTATCATTACCATCTTTTTAAATTATATATATATATATATATATATATATGTGTGTGTGTGTGTTAGTATATTGTATTGGTGTTTTTCTTTCTGGCTTATTTCACTCTGTATAATAGGCTCCAGTTTCATCCTCCTCGTTAGAATTGATTCAAATGTATTCTTTTTAATGGTTGAGTAATATTCCATTGTGTATATGTAAAAGCAGTATGTCAAGGCTGTATATTTTCACCCTACTTATTTAACTTCTATGCAGAGTACATCATGAGAAACGCTGGACTGGAAGAAACACAAGCTGGAATCAAGGTTGCCGGGAGAAATATCAATAACCTCAGATGTGCAGATGACACCACCCTTATGGCAGAAAGTGAAGAGGAACTAAAAAGCCTCTTGATGAAAGTGAAAGAGGAGATTGAAAAAGTTGGCTTAAAGCTCAACATTCAGGAAACGAAGATCATGGCATCTGGCCCCATCACTTCATGGGAAATAGATGGGGAAACAGTAGAAATAGTGTCAGACTTTATTTTGGGGGGCTCCAAAATCACTGCAGATGGTGACCGCCACCATGAAATTAAAAGACATTTACTCCTTGGAAGGAAAATTATGACCAACCTAGATAGTATATTCAAAAGCAGAGACATCACTTTGCCGACTAAGGTCCGTCTAGTCAAGGCTATGGTTTTCCTGTGGTCATGTATGGATGTGAGGGTTGGACTGTGAAGAAGGCTGAGCACCAAAGATGCTTTTGAACTGTGGTGTTGGAGAAGACTCTTGAGAGTCCCTTGGACTGCAAGGAGATCCAACCAGTCCATTCTGAAGGAGATCAGCCCTGGGATTTCTTTGGAAGGAATGATGCTAAAACTGAAGCTCCAGTACTTTGGCCACCTCATGCGAAGAGTTGACTCATTGGAAAAGACTCTGATGCTAGGAGGGATTGGGAGCAGGAGGAGAAGGGGACGACTAAGGATGAGATGGCTGGATGGCATCACTGACTCAATGGATGTGAGTCTGAGTGAACTCTGGGAGATGGTGATGGACAGGGAGGCCTGGCATGTTGCAATTCATGGGGTCGCAAAGAGTGACTGAACTGAACTGAACCACAGCTTTCTTATCCATTCATCTGCCAATGGACATCTAGCTTGCTTTCGTGTCCTAGCTATTGCAAACAGTGCTGCGATGAAGATTGGGGTCCACATGTCTCTTTCAATTCTGGTTTCCCAGCAGTGGGATTGCTGGGTCATATGGCAAATCTATTTCCAGTTTTTCAAGGAATCTCCATGCTGTTCTCCATAATGGCTGTACTAGTTTCCATTCCCTTCAACAGTGTCAGAGGGTTCCCTTTTCTCTGCACCCTCTCCAGCATTTATTGTTTGTAGACTTTTTGATAACAGCCATTCTATCTGGCATGAGATGGTACCTCATTGTGGTTTTGATTTGCATTTGCATATCACTCTGGTAATTAGTGATGTTGAGCATCTTTTCATGTGTTTGTTTGTCTTCTTTGGGGAAATGTCTATTTAGTTCTTTGGCCCAGTTTTTGATTAGGTTATTTATTTTTCTGGTATTGAACTACATGAGCTGTTTGTATATCTTTGAGATTAATTGTCAGTTGCCTCATTTGCTACTATTTCCTCCCACTCTGAAGGCTGTCTTTTCACCTTGCTTATAGTTTCCTTCATTGTGCAAAATCTTTTAAGTTTAATTGGTCTCATTTGTTTATTTTTACTTTTATTTCCATTACTCTGGGAGGTGGGTCATAGAGGATCTTGCTGTGATTTATGTCAGACAGTGTTTTGCCTATGCTTTCTTCTAGGAGTTTTATAGTTTCTGGTCCTACATTTAGATCTTTAATCCATTTCGGGTTTATTTTTGTGTATGGTGTTAGAAAGTGTTCTAGTTTCATTGTTTTACAGGTGGTTGACCAGTTTTCCCAGCGCCACTTGTTGAAGAGTTTGTCTTTTCTCTATTGTATATTTTTGCCTCCTTTGTCAAAGATAAGGTGTCCATAGGTGTGTGGATTTATCTTTGGGCTTTCTATTTTGTTCCATTGATCTATATTTCTGTCTTTGTGCCAGTACCATACTGTCCTGGTGACTGTAGCTTTGTAGTATAGTCTGAAGTCAATCTGTTCTTCTTTCTCAAAATTGCTTTGGCTATTTGAGTTTTTTTTTTTTTTGTATTTCCATACAAGTTGTGAAATTATTTGTTCTAGTTCTGTGAAAAATGCCATTGGTAGCTTGATAGGGAAGGCATTGAATCTATACATTGCTTTGGGTAGTATACTCATTTTCACTATATTTTTAAAAATTCATCACTGTAGATCACAGTTACTTACATGTAAGGGATTTAGAGCAGGAGTAAAGTACTTGTTGTTAAAAGTGAGGAGCAGAAAGAACTTGCCCTTTTGTAATCTTAGAGTCATTATTATTTTTGAGGATTTATTGATGCATAGAATATAGATTTGAAAAAATGTAATCATTCTTTCCCAAATAAAATATTAATCTATATTTGCACAGATTAGCAATAACCAACCCATACTCTTTCTTCTCTGTTTTGGTTCAATGAAGGAACAAATCATTGCTTTATTATTTGAAAACATTTTGACCTATAGAATTTAAACATTGATATACAAAGCATATTTTCTTCTATGTCTAATTCATAATAATAAAAACAGAATTAATAACAATACCCTGATAGTCCTATGAAAGTGTTAGTCACTCAGTCATTCCAACTCTGCAATTTCATGAACTGTAGCCCACCAGGCTCCTCTGTCCATGGCATTCTCTGAGCAAGAATAGTGGAGTGTGTTGTCATTCCCTTCTTCAGTGGATCTTCCCAACCTAGGGATTGAACCTGGGTCCCCTGCATTGCAGGCAGATTCTTTACCATCTGAGCCACCAGAGTGGTCTTGGGACTGAGAGGTGGAGCTATAAAGGGGAAACAAGCAAAGTCAGACCCTTTCTCTGTTAAATATCCATGTCTGGTGATGGGAAATATATACAGAGAGGGGTCACTGCGTGAAGAGTTGGAGATCTGGATTGGGGCCCAAGAGACCCAGGTTTGATCTTCAGCTCTGACCGCACCTAGCAGTCATCTCCAAGGGCTGAGCCCTTCTCAGTTCCCATTATCACCTACATACAAGAGCCGGGCAGTTGGGGATTTTCTTTGAGATGGTGCACGTGAAGGCAGTTTAACCCCAAGCCATATTTGATTGTGCACAGTGGATGCTTTGGTGAATGAGGCCAGACTAGATACTTCCTGTGACTTTAACACTGAGCACAATGCTAATGGGGACAGTGGGGTGGCGAGGGCTGGCTATGATGTCCTCTCCATTCTGTACCAGTGTCCTCTGGACAGGCTGTGACCCTCCTACACCTTGTAGGTCCCACCTCCATCCTTCAGCTTTAGGAGAAAAGAAGGCATTTGCTGAGAGTACCAAGTCTCCAGCGCTGTATCAGGAATATATCCATCCAGTCACTCCAGCCATCCAGCTTCTGTTGATAACAGAAGCTATATCTGTAATTTCATAAGGGATTAGGTGGGGCCCTGCCCAGAAGTAATACAGTCTTAATAGTGAGAAGTTAAAAGGAATCAAATCTTAACTTTATTTGTTCAAGAATCTGTTATTAAATATTCATCAAGTGCAGGCCTTCCAGCTCCTATGGGGAGATGAAGATAAGAGGCTTATACTGGCATCCTTGCTAGGAGCTTGTGGTTCAAGCACATGCCCCCAGGTTGAGTCTGGGCGCCAAACCTTCAGTAGGGTCACGGGCTGGGCATCTCGTCTACACACCAGTGTCAGTAGCTGTGCAACTTTGTGCAAGTTCTGTAACTTTTCCAAATTTGGGATTCCTAATTGATAAAAATGGGGACAGACTCCTCACCACCTCCTAGGCATTAGGGAAGATCCCTGTAAAGATCTTCATGTGGGAGGGGCAAGGGGTGCTCAGGAAAGACTTGCTATTCTTGATTCAGGCATATGAGCCCTCCATGGATCCCAGAACATGAGGTGGGTCAACAGAAAGCAGGTGGGATGTGTGGGCACCCCAAGAAGGCTCCAGGTCTCAGCCTGGGTATGGGGAGGTGACATCTGAATTGAGCTTACCTGGGAAGGTGAGCTCTCCCCAGGTAAGGGGACCAGCATGATGTGCTCAGTTTTAAATAAATGTATCGAGATGTAATTCATATATCATGCAATTCACCCATCTAAAGTGTATAATTCAAAGGTTTTTAGCATATTCACAGAGATGTACAGATATCACCACATCTAATTTTAAGACATTTTTGTCACCCTCCCCCAAAAGAAACTTAAATTCCCTTTATTGCACCTCCCCCAGCCATAGGCAACCACTAATCTATCCTTTCTCTCTATAAGGGGCTTCACTGGTGGCTCAGATGGTAAAGAATCTGCATGTAACACAGGAGACGTGGGTTTGATCCCTGGGTCTGGAAGATCCCCTGGAGAAGGGCATGGCAATCCACTCTAGTATTCTTGCCTGGAGAATTGCATGGAAAGAGAAGCCTAGAGGGCTATGGTCCCTGGAGTCACAGAGGGTCAGAGACTTGCCTAGTCTGGTTATTTCAAATGAATGGAGTCACGTGATATGTGGTTCTTTGTAACCAGCTTCTTTCACTTAACAGAGTGTTTTTAAGATTCATTTATATTGATCATCAATACTTCCTTTTTATTTCAGAATAACATTTCATTGTATCAACATACCATATTTTCTTTATTCATCAGTTGATGTACATTAGAATTGTTTCATTTTTGGCTATTATAACTAATACTTCTGAAATATTCATATACAAATTTTTATGTGGAAGTAAGTTTTAATTTCTCTTGAGTAGGTTCCTAGGAGTGAAATTGCTAGATCATATGGTTAACATCTTAATTCTATGCTTAACATCTTAAAGAAACTGACAAGTTGTTTTACAAAATGACTGTACTGTTTTACATTTCTAGCAACAGTGAATGAGAGTTTCAGTTTCTTCAAATCCTTTTAGGCATTTGTTATCTGATACTTTGTGAAGCGGCTTCTTGTTGAGGTTTTGATTTCTGTTTCTCTGATGACTATTGACACTGAGTGGTTTCTCATGTGTTATTGGCCAACTGCATATCTTCTTTGGAGGAATGTATAGTTAGATCCCAATCTTTTAATTGAAATATTTGTTTTTTTTAATCATTGCGCTATAAGAGTTTTTCATCTGTCTCGGATATAAGTGGTTTTTCCAATATATGATTTTGAAATGGGTTGTGTTTTCACTTTCTTGATGGTATCATTTGCAGCAAAAAAAAAAAAAAGCTTTTAATTTTGATATAGTGTGATTTATGCATTTTTCTTTTGTCACTTGTGCTTTTGATTTTGTGTATAATAAGACTGGCAAGTTTACAAAGATTTAGTCCCATCTTTTCTTCTAGGAGTTTTATAGATGTGCTTTTAGATTTACGTCTGTGGTTCATTTGAGTTAGTTTTCGTGTGTGGTGTGAGGAAGGAGCCCAATTTCAATCTTTTGCATGTGGGCATCCAGTTATCTCAACACTGTTTGTTGAAAAGATGGAGGTATTCTTTCCCCCTTGAATTGTCTTAGCACTCTTGTTGAAATTAACTCACTCAAAATTAAAAGGTTTACTTCTGGACTCTCATTTCTGTGCCATTTATTTCCAGACTACACTCTCTTGATAACTGTAGCTTTATAGTAAGTTTTCCCCTCCTGGTTTTGTTGAGATATAATCGGCATATAACATTGTGCCCAGTATTCTTGCTTGAAAAATTCCATGGACAGAGGAACCTGCAGGTTACAATCCATGGGGTTGCACAGAGTCAGATACAAGTGAGCACATGTGAACGCATTGTACAAGTTGAAGTGTACAACATAATGACTTGATATATGTATGTGCTGTGAAATGATTACCATAGTAAGTTTAGTAAAGATCTGTCAACCACACATAGGCGTATATATATATTTTTCCTTTCAGTGAGTACTTTTAAAATCTATTCTTATCGTAGTCAGTTATGGAATTAGAAAGTGTGAGTCCTCCAACTTTATTCTTCCTTTTCAATATTGTTTTGACCATTTTCCTTTCTATTTGTTTTGAATTTTAGGGCTAATTTAGTAATTTCTATAGAAAACCATCTAGTATTTGCAAAGGGATTGCACTGAATCTGTAGATCAATTTAGGAAATATTGTCATCTTAATAATATACTTTGGGGAAAACGCAGCCTCTTCAATAAATGGTGTTAGGAAAAGTGATAGTCACATGAAAAATAATTAAACTGGATTACTTTCTCACACCTTATACAAAAATAAACTCATAATGGAGTTATGGAGTTATGAGTTTAACTCCTATAAAGGCAAATGTAAGACCCGAAATGATGAAACTTCCAGAAGAAAGTAGTGGCAGTATGCACTTTGACATTGGTCTTGGCAATATTTTTTGAATGTCCCCTCAGGCAAAGGAAACAAAAGCAAAAATAAACAAATGAGACAACATCAAACTAAAAAGGATTTTTACAACAAAGGAAACTATCAATGAGGAAAAAAGTTTGCCTACTGAATGGGAAAAGACATTTGCAAATGACATAGCCAATAAGGGATTTACATCCAAAATATACAAAGGACTTACAAAATATACAAAGAACTCAACATAAAAAAATTTAAAAACAGGCGGAGAATCTGAGTAGTTTTCTGAACACATCTCAACAGGCACATGAAACGATGCTCAATCATCAGGGAAATGCAAATTAAATCAATAAAGAGATATCACTTCACACATGTCAGAATTGCTGTTATCAAAAAGACAGCAAACAACTATGTTGGTGAGAATATGGAGAAAAGGGAACCCTTGTACACTGTTGGTATAAAAATAAATAGATGTAGCTATTATGGAAACTGTAGGAAAATTCTTCAAAATATTCAAAATAGAACTACCATACAATCCAACAATTCCTCTTTTGGGTATTTATCTCAGTTCAGTTCAGTTCAGTTCAATTCAGTTTGTTTCAGTCGCTCAGTTGTGTCCGACTCTGCGACCCCATGAATAGTAGCACGCCAGACCTCCCTGTCCATCACCATCTCCCGGAGTTCACTCAGACTCACATCCATCAAGTCCGGTATTTATCTGAAGCAAACAAAAACACTAATTGGGAAAGATATATATATATATATACACACACACCCCTAAGTTCATTACAGCATTATTTACAGTTGCCAAGATATGGACACAATTTAAGTGCCCAACAATAGTTGAATGGATAAGAAAATGTGTGTGTGTGTGTGTGTGTGTGTGTGTGTATAGCATATTAACCATAAAAAAGAATGAAATTTTGCCATTTGCAACAATATGCATGGATCCAGAAGATATTATGCTAAGTGGAAAAAGTCAGAGAAAGACAAATACTATATGATTTCACTTATATGTGGAATCTAAAAAATACAACAAATAAACAAACATAATAAGATGAAATGATTATAGATACAGAGATCAAGATACAAGATCCCTTCCTTACCGGGAAGGTAAGGAGGGTAGTTAAGAGAAACAGGTGAGGTTAAGAGGTACCAACGTCTGTTTACAAAATAATTGAGTCAATGGTATCCAATGTACAGCATGCGGAATATAGTTAATAATAATATGTTTATATGATGACAGATGGTAACTAGAGCTATCATCACGTGTATGCTGAATCACTCAGTTGTGGCTGACTCTGCAACCTCATGGACTGTAGCCCAGTGTCCTCTGTCCATGGGATTTTCCAGGCAAGGATACTAAAGTGGGTTGTCATGCCCTCCTCCAGGGGATCTTCCCAACCCAGGGATTGAACCCAGGTCTCCCGCATGCAGGCGGATTCTTCACCAGCTGAGCCACCAGGGAAGCCCAGATGATCATAGTAGTAGTAGCAGTAGTGTTAGTCGCTCAGTCATGTCTGACTCTGTGCGACCCCATGGACTGTAGCCTGCCAGACTACTCTGTCCATGGGATTCTCCAGGCAAGAATACTGGAGTGGGTTGCCATTTCCTTCTCCAGGGGATCTTCCCAACCCAGGGATTGAACCCAGGTCTCCTGCTTTGCAGGCAGAATTTTTACTGTCTGAGCTACAGGAAGTCCATAAAACCTGTATGCCATGCTGTGCTAAAAGGTTTCAGCCATATCCGGCTCTGCAAACCAGTGGACTGTTGCCTGCCAGGCTCCTCTGTCTATGGGATTCTCCAGGCAAGAATACTGGAGTGGGTTGCCATGCCCTCCTCCAGGGGATCTTCCTGATCCAGTGATGGAACCCCCGTGTCTCTTACTTCTCCTGCATTGGCAGGTGGACTCTTAGCCAGTAGCACCACCTGGGAAGCTCAGAAACTAACATGCTATGCACCAGGAACTAATGTCAATTATACTTCAATAACAAACATACTCATAGGAAAACGGGTCAGATTTGCTGTGAGGGTGGTACAGGAGGGAGAATTGGATGAAGGTGGTCAAAAGGTACAAAATTTCATACTGATGAATAAATACTGATGAGAAGAATCAGTATTAGAGGTGTAATGTACATGATAAATATAAGTAACACTAGTAACACTGCTGTATGTTATATATGAAAGTTGTTAAGAGAGTATATCCTTAGAGTTTTCACCACAAGGAAAAATGGTTTTCTTTTCTTTTCTTTTGTTTAATATGTGACATGATGGATATTCACTTGACTTATTGTGTAAACAAGTCATGATGTATGTAAGTCAAATCATTATGCTTAAAATTCTATAAAGCTTTATGTCAATCATATCTCAATAAAACTACAGCTGGCAGGGAAACAATAAAACTATTGAGTACAGTGTTTAAAAATGTCTTCATCTTGTGTCACTCATAAAAATAGTCATCAAAGAAATATCCTATAGTTTTTCTCCAACAAAAATCAATATTGTCTTCTAATCTATAAACTTGAGTTTTTTCATTTAATTTTCTCAACGTTTTTTTAGCAATGTTTCATAGTTTCTAGAACGCATATTTTAAATTTCTTTCATCAAATATATTTCCAAATATTGATATTTCATGCTTCTTGATGCTATTATAAATAGAATTCCTTTCTTAAGTTTGTGTTCAGGTTGTTTATTGAAATTGTATAGAGCGACAATTGAGTTTTATATATCTACCTTTATCTTGCATCCTTCCTCAAATGGTTTACTTGTTCTAATAATTTTATGGTGACAGTCTCAGGATTTTCTATATACAAGATTGTCTCATTTGCAAAGAGAGAGAGTTTTGTGTCTTCCCTTCCGGTCTGGATGTCTTTTGTTTCCTTTCTTGCCCAATTTCCTGGATAAAAGCTTCCATTTAACATTGAATAGAAGTGGTGAGAACGAACTTCCTTTCCACTTTCTTGATCTTGGGGAGGAAGCTATTCAGTTTTCCACCATTAATTCTGGTGTCAGCTATGGGTTTTCTGTAGACGCCCTTTATCATACTGAGAAAGTTTCCTTCTGTTCCTAGTTTGCTGAGTGCTTTTATTACAGAAGTGTTCTGAATTTTGTCAAGTACTGTCTCTGCATGTTTTAAGATGATCCTGTGGGTTTTTGTCCTTTATTCTATTGACATGTGTTACATTAATTGATTTTCAGATGTTAAACCAATCTCGCCTCTTAGTACAAATGCTGGTTGTTCATGATGTACACTTTCTTGTTGTCTTTAGGTTGCCAGATTCATTTTCCAGCATGTGGGTGAAGATTTTTGCATCTGTATTCATAAGTGATATTGGTCTATAGTTTCCTCATGATACCTTTGGCTGATTTTAGTACATTGGCCTAACGTAATGAAATGTAAGATGTTCTCTTTACTTCTAAGCTTTGGAAGTTTATGAAAAACTGGTATTAGTTATTTTCTAAATGCTTGGTGGAATTACAAGGGAAGTCATCTGGGCCTGAATATATTTTGTGGGTTTTAATTACTAATTCAGATTTTCTGTTTCTTTTTGAGTCAGTTTCAGGAATTTGTGTTTTTCTAGGAATTTACCCTTTTCAGGTAAGTTATATATACAATTTACCAGCACATATTTTTTTCATAGTGTGTCAGTCAGTGTCACACCTAGCTATTAGCCTCCAGTAATTGCAAGCTGATTGCTCTATTGTTTTAACAACACTCTAGGGCATAATTTATTCCAAGGGCATGCTAATTTGCTTCAGTCATGTCTGACTCTGTGACGCTATGGACTGTAGCCCACCAGGCTCCTCTGTCTATGGGATTCACCAGGCAAGAAAACTGGAGTGGGTCACCATTTCCTCCTCCAGGGGATCTTCTTGACCCACAGATTGAACCACTTTTATCTTAAGTCTGTATTGGCAGGCGGGTCCTCTACTACCAACCCCGCCTGCTGCTGCTGCTGCTAAGTCACTTCAGTCGTGTCCGACTCTGTGCGACCCCATAGACGATAGCCCACCAGGCTCCCCCGTCCCTGGGATTCTCCAGGCAAGAACACTGGAGTGGGTTGCCATTTCCTTCTCCAATGCATGAAAGTGAGATAGTAAAAGTGAAGTCGCTCAGTCGTGTCCGACTCTTAGCGACCCCATGGACTGCAGCCTAGCAGGCTCCTCCGCCCATGGGATTTTCCAGGCAAGAGTACTGGAGTGGGGTGCCATAACACCGCCTGGGAAGCCCAAATTACTCCACAGTCTGAGCCAATTAAAGTCAGACCCCTTTGCAGGGGTGTTATTTGAAGCCGGTCTTTGAGGCTCCTTCTGACCATAGGATGACTTGTCCTAGACTGTTCCCATGTTTTCTGTTAAACTTCTAGTTTGTCGTCTGTTTCAATTGCTGCTATCTTGAAGCTATTAGTTCCATGCTCTTCTTAATTGTTCGCTAACACAATCTCTCTTGTTTTAGACATTTTACCCTGTGGGTTGAAGTTTCCTATACTCCATTTCAATGAAGCAAGTGCCCTTAGGGATACCTGTGGAGCTCTCTGTTTTTACAACCTGTCTCCACCCCTGGGAAGAGCTTCTGTGATACTGCTCTGGAGCTGGAAGTGGGAATGGTGGCCTGCTCGTCCTGGAGTCACTCCAAGGTTTCAAACCCTTTAATTATGAGAGTTCCTTGGATTGCAAGCAATCAAACGAGTCAATCCTAAAGGGAATCAGTCCTGAGTATTCTTTGGAAGGACTGATGCTGTAGCTGAAACTCCAGTACTTTGGCCATCTGATGCGAAGAACTGACTCATTGGGAAAGACTCTGGTGCTGGAAAAGACTGAAGGCGGGAGGAGAAGGGGATGACAGAGGATGAGATGGTTGGATGGCATCACTGATTCAATGGACATGAGTTTGAGCAAGCTCCAGGAGTTGGTGATGGACAGGGAAGCCTGGCGTGCTGCAGTCCATGGGGTACTTACTGAGCGACTGAACTGAATTATGAGTGGAGTGTGGGGCAGGAGTATTAGCTTCTGGTATTCTTGTTACTGAGTCCAAGCTCACTCTGCTTGCCACACGATAGGCCAATAAATCTGAGAGATGAGGGCTTGAGACAAGGAAGGGAGTTTATTCAGAGAGTTGGCTGACCAAGAAGATGGCAACCTCAAAATAGTGCTTCAAAATAACCATCTTGTCAGGGCCCGGTAGCCAAGTTCTTCTATGGATCAGAGATGGGGGGTGGGGGAGGAGAGGAAACAAAGTAAAAAGACTATTCAGTCCTTGCAAATATCCCCTGGAGTCTCAGGCAGAGAATGTGTTAATTTCACTTTCTTACAGTCCTCCATAGGTGGGCTCAGGTTAACTTCCTGAGGCAGGCCATCATATATGCTTACAGTAGCAAGAAGAGAAGGGGAGACAAAGGATGAGATGGTTGGATGGCACTACTGATTCAATGGACTGGAGTTTGAGCAAACTCAGGGCAACAGTGAAGGACAGAAGCCTGGCATGCTGCAGTCCATGGAGTTGCAAAGAGTTGGACAAGACTAACGAATGAACAGCAGCAATAACGAAAGTGGTAAGATGAGAGAGTTACAGAAGCAGATCCAGCATGAATTCAGAATTAACCCTTCTGGGTCACATTCTCAGCTTGCTTCTCCTAGTGTGGAATCTCCCTCCAACAAGAGAGGTGGGTGAAGGTAGTCAGGACCCAGTATTCTCAGCCTGCTGTGCCAGCAAGGGGTAGCACTTCCAGCCTATGAGTTGGGGCTCAGTGGAGGAGGGAGCCCCAGACAACACTTGTCTGGAAGAAAACTGTGGAGCCCTACACCAGGGTCACAGATGTGGAGCCCCAGAGACAGTATAAAAGTCTCTGGAACTGACTGACCTTCATAGCAGCTGCTGCCATGAGCCTCTGGATCTAAACATGTCAGTTCCCTGACTCAATATTAGGTAAAAGGCCTACTCTATTATGCACCCTATAGCATCCTAACCAATCACCTAATGCCACCATTCCAGTAGGAATTTTCTCTGTCCTGAGCCTATAAAAATTGGCCACTAGCCTACGAAAGGGTTTAGTTCTCCCATGAGCCAGCCTGCTGTTCTAACAGCATTTTACACACTGATGAATTCTATTCTCTTCTCATTCCGCCTCATTTCTGGAAATTTTTTTCCAACCTACATGTGGACATAAGAACTTCTGCTACATAGCCCTGGGGGAAAGGGAATGAGAAATGTCTGTGATTTCCTTGTCCTGGGGAGGAATTGTAGCTTTGGGGTGAGAACTGAGGGAAGTGGGAGCCTTGTGTCTTTATTTATTTATTTATTTTTGCTTTAATTGATTTAGTTTTTAAGTGCTTGAAGGATAAGTGCTTTACAGAATTTTGTTGTTTTCTGTCAAATCTCAACATGAATCAGCCATAGGTATGATTATTTAAGTATACATATATCCCCTCCCTTTTGAACCTCCCTCCCATCTCCCTTCCATCCCACCCCTCTAGGTTGATACAGAGCCCCTGTTTGAGTTTCCTGAGACATACAGCAAATTCTCATTGGCTGTCTATTTTACAAAGGTAATGTAAGTTTCCATGGTACTCTTTCCATACATCTCACCCTCTCCTCCCCTCTCCCCATGTCCATAAGTCTATTCTCTATGTCGGTTTCTCCATTGCTGCACTGTAACTAAATTCTTCAGTACCATTTTCTAGATTCTTTATATATGCGTTAAAATATGATATTTATCTTTCTCTTTCTGACTTACTTCACTCTGTATAATAGATTCCAGGTTCATCCACCTCATTAGAACTGATTCAAATGCAGTCCTTTTTATGGCTGAGTAATATTCCATTGTGTATATATATCAGAATTTCTTTATCCATTCATCTGTCAATGGACATCTAGGTTGCTTCCATGTTCTAGTTATTGTAAATAGTGCTGCAATGAGCAATGGGATATATGTATCTTTTCCAGTTTTGGTTTTCCCAGAGCCTTGTGTTTTTGGTTGTATCTGCCTGGAGTAGAGCTTCTATCACACTGAGGTGGGAGTTGGGTGGAGAGGGAGCAAGTTATGGCTCAGATGTTTCCAAAACACTCACTGTTCTTATTGAGATTTAGTACACTTCCTGAAATAAATGTTGCTTTCTTTGCTGTGTGCCTTTAGAATGATTTCTAGAGAGTCATTTTCTTAAAATACAACTTTCATTAATTATGGTTATCTCTTTGGGGAGAGGGTCCATGTAGCTCAACATGCCACTCTTCCAGAAATGTTTCTTTATATTCATTTTTGGTTATATTTTAGACATTTCTGTTTAAAAAATTTTTCTCAGAGTTATACATGTACTTAATTTGAAGTTACATAGTTTACTTGGGGCTTCCCAGCTGGCTCAGTGATAAAGAACCTGCCTGACAATGCAACAGACATGGGTTGCAAGAGACATGGGTTTGATCCCTGAGGAAGGAAATGGCAACCCACTCCTATATTCTTGCCTGGGAAATCCCGTGGGCAGAGGAGGCTGGCGGGCTGCAGTCTGCAGGGTCTCAAGAGTCACACTCGACTGAGCACATACAGTTTGCTAGGTTTGCTACAGAATCACATCCCATTGTCTCTTTTCCTAAGCACTGGGAAAAAATCACTTTCAATTCTTTAACTGACTTAAAAATGATCTCTTTGTTTAGGAATAACAGGTTTGCATAATAACATTTTTTTTCCATTCCAGTTTGGGCAATGATTTATTAACTTCCCATGATTGAGGGTTCAAGGACTGTAAGGAAGTGAAAGTAACACATTCCCTGCCTGAGACTCTAGGGGATATTTGCAAGGACTGAATAGTCTTTTTTACTTTTTTTCCTCACCTCCTCCCATCTCTGACCTATAGAAGAATTTGGCAACCAGGCCCTGACAAGATGGTTATTTTGAGGCAGCCATCTTCTTGGTCAGCCAACTCTCTGAATAAACTCCCTTCCTTGTCTCAAGCCCTCAAGTTTGTCTCAAGCTTCCCTGCTGGCTCAGATGGTAAAGAATCTGCCTGCAGGAGACCTGGGTTCAGTCTCTGGGTTGGGAAGATACCCTGGAGAAGGGAAAGGCAGCGCACTCCAGTTTTCTTGCCTGGAGAATCCCAAGGACAGAGGAGCTTGGTGGGCTATCGTCCATGGAGTTGCAAAGATGTGAACACCACTGAGTAACTAACACTTTCACTTTACTTTCATGATAGATGATGTTTGGTCTCCATTTAATTCTAACATTCCTGTATACACTTGCGCTTCTGTCTGGCCTCTTTCAAGACAGTTGTCATGTTGATTAGACCGATATCCCATGTTTTGTTTACTATACCCTGGCCTTCTTCTCACCTCTCTGTGCAGGCAGTGGCTTGGGGCCATGTCTGTCTGATTCACCAACACATTCCATGTGTCTAGTATCAGGTCCAGAACACAGCAACCTCAATTTACACTGATTGAAAGAATGAGTTTTCCCTGATGCCTCTTCATTGCCTTCCCTGGAGGGCTGGAGTTGTCTTTGGGTTTGTAAAGCAACCTGTGACCTTAGATCTGCCTGGACAGGATGTCCTGAACCTCCCCTTCCACCACATTTGCTACAACTTGGTTCCCACTCTGCTTCTGGACCACCAACAGTGGATGAGGGAACTGCCCTTGACTGCAGTTGTTACCACCCACCTGCCTATTGGAATCATCTGGAGAACTTAGGAAATGCCAGAGCCTTGACCCACTGCAGTCCCATCTTCCAAGGGAATTCTAATGTGAGAATCCCTGACTTTAACCCACTTATACTTGTCTTAAGTAGAAAAGTGACTTATTTGGATTCCTGAGTCCTGCAGGTAGATATACATGAATATGGTGGGGAGTGGATGGGCAGCAGCTGGTCCCAGACACCAAACAGTAGAGTTCTCCCAAATGCAACTAAGTACAGGGACAAGTGTACGAATGCACTAAGTACACTGTGATGTTCATAATGATGGGCTTTGGTCCTTAGGAAGATTCGTTTATGCTCTATATGGGTTCCTTAAGAAGACATGACATAGGGACTTCCTTGGTGGTCCAGTGGCTAAGATTCCATGCTCCCAATGCAGGGGCCCTGGATTCCATCCCTGGTCAGGGAACTAGCTCCCACATTCTGCAATTAAGAGTTCATATGCCACAAGGAAGCTCAAAGATCCCCCATGCTACAACTAAGACCCAGTGCAGCCAAAGAAAATATTTTAAATAAAAATTTAATAAATAAATAAATATTTAAATTATCAGCACCAAGCATTTCTGATGTACCAGATGCAGTTCTGAGCAGAGATGGTGCTTTATTTAAGCTTCACAAGAATCTTATCAGTGATAATCTGTTGATACTCCCATTTTGCAGATGAGGAAACTGAGGCCTTGAGAGAAAGAGTGAGTTGCTAAAGATCCCAATACTAGTAAGTGGAGGGATGAGT
Organism: Aepyceros melampus; assembly: GCA_006408695.1. Classification (NCBI taxonomy): domain Eukaryota; kingdom Metazoa; phylum Chordata; class Mammalia; order Artiodactyla; family Bovidae; genus Aepyceros; species Aepyceros melampus. Next base: position 250,427 of record SJXQ01001431.1, on the reverse strand, counting down.
TCTGGCCCTGATTGTCCAACTCTAAAGTGAAAATGTTCATCTTTATTTGAGCAAGTTCATTTTGTTCACAAAAAAAGACAACTTTGTTGGAAAGATGAAGAACACATTATTGTATATTAGTGTTATCATGTTCAGATCAGTTCAGTTGCTCAGTTGTGTCCGACTCTTTGCAACCCCATGAATCACAGCATGCCAGGCTCCCTGTCCATCACCAACTCCCGGAGTTTATCCAAACTCACGTCCATTGAGTCAGTGATGCCATCCAGCCATCTCATCCTCTGTCGTCCCCTTCTCCTCCTGCCCCCAATCCCTCTCAGCATCAGAGTCTTTTCCAATGAGTCAACTCTTCGCATGAGGTGGCCAAAGTCCTGGAGTTTCAGCTTCAGCATCAGTCCTTCCAATGAACACCCAGGACTGATCTCCTTTAGGATGGACTGGTTGGATCTCCTTGCAGTCCAAGGGACTCTCAAGAGTCTTCTTCAACACCACAGTTCAAAAGCATCAATTCTTCGGTGCTCAGCTTTCTTCACAATCCAACTCTCACATCCATAAATGACCACTGGAAAAACCATAGCCTTGACTAGACAGACCATTGTTGGCAAAGTAACGTCTCTGCTTTTCAATATGCTATCCAGGTTGGTCATAACTTCCAAGGAGTAAGCGTCTTTTAATTTTATGGCTGCAGTCACCATCTGAAGTGATTTGGGAGCCCCCAAAAATAAAGTCTGACACTGTTTCCACTGTTTCCCCATCTATTTCCCATGAAGTGATGGGACCAGATGCCATGATCTTCGTTTTCTGAATGTTGAGCTTTAAGCCAACTTTCTTGATCTCCTCTTTCACTTTCATCAAGAGGCTTTTTAGTTCCTCTTCACTTTCTGCCATAAGGGTGCTGTCATCTGCATATCTGAGGTTATTGCTATTTCTCCCAGCAGTCTTGATTCCAACTTGTGTTTCTTCCAGCCCAGCGTTTCTCATGATGTACTCTGCATAGAAGTTAAATAAACAGGGTGACAATATACAGCCTTGATGGACTCCTTTTCCTATTTGATACCAGTCTGTTGTTTCATGTCCAGTTCTAACTGTTGCTTCCTGACCTGCATACAGATTTCTCAAGAGGCAGGTCAGGTGGTCTGGTATTCCCATCTCTTTTAGAATTTTCCACAGTTTATTGTGATCCACACAGTCAAAGGCTTTGGCATAGTCAATAAAACAGAAATGATGTTTTTCTGGAACTCTCTTGGTTTTTCGATGATCCAGCAGGTGTTGGCAATTTGATCTCTGATTATCATGTTAGTGAACCTTAAATGTTTCCTTAAATATTGCCCATAGAGGGACTTCCCTGGTGGTCCAGTGGTTGAGACTCTGTGCTTCAACTGCAGGGACCAAGGATTTGATACCTGGATGGAGAATGAAAACCCCACATGCTGTGGCCAAAAAAATAAATAAAATTAAATTAAAATACTATACAAGTTTCCTATAGGAATGAACTGGATAGTGATTGACAAGTGTAACATTTTCAATACTTTTTAAAATTGCATTCAAAGCACTTCAGTGGATAAAAAGAAAAATAAAACTGATTCTATTGTGTCTTACTGTTTTGCACCTTGTAAACTGAGGCAGATCCATACAAGGACTGTATTTCCTGGATTTTTGCAGCCTGATTAACAGTGAACAACAGGAATGTGCTGTTTTACCCATCTCCTCGCTTTGCCTATTCTGAGGCTTCCCCACTGAGTGCCTGTCCTGAGACAAGATATTCTTTGTGAGCTGGGCTGGTCCCCATTTTGGCCTCCCTTTCCTCTATGGTGAGGACAGATCAATCACTTTTATAAGCCAATTCTCATAAAAGTCTGTGAATAAGAAAAGGGAGAACCTGTAGTGTTAGATTAATATTTCTCTTGTGGTACCAAGAAGGTCATTCTGAATAACTGCTTGCAGGTAAATACAAAGCTTTGCACATTCTCTGCAGGCTCCGTTTTCTCCTCTAAGATGGGTTATTGTGATGTCTTCTGAGAAGTCCAAAGATAGAAAAGAAAAATTGAGTAGAAGAGCATTTTATATTCATCCACACTTCTTCAAATAGTTGATTAGAGAAATACCAGCTAAGGGCTGGCTGGGTGTGGGGCTTAGTGTGGAAAGATACTGTATTCAACTAAGTGTCCTCCACAGGGAGTTCTTAGGAGGGCAGATCTTCAGCCAGATGATGCTCTGAGGTCCTATTACTTGGGAGTATGGTGGTCCCTGCATGGAGCAAAGAATTTTACAATCAGCCATCTTCACTCTAAAAGGCAAGGATAAGAACTAATTTTACATTTTATCTTTCACTGATTGAAAGAAGACTTACTAAGTCTTAAAGTTGACTTCCTTGGTGTTTGATTGACCAAGACTACAGTTTGAGTGCAGCTTGAGTGCTGGAGAAGATTTAAATTGATACTGGGCTGATTAAGACACACAAATGAAAATTTCAGAGTACAAATCAATGGGGGATCACTAAATGATTCACTGGTTCATTGTTTATTGAACCAAATATACTGCTCACAACCCTTGTATGCTATGCTATGCTAAGTTACTTCAGTCGTGTCTGACTTTGCAACCCCATGAGCTGCAGGCTCCTCTGTCGATTGGATTCTCCAGGCAAGAATACTAGAGTGTGTTGCCATGTTACTCAAGCTTCAGTCTCAGTCAGGGCTTCCTGGAGTGGAGAGGGACCTCAGAAACCTGAACAAATTAGAGGATGAGGGATCTGAAAAGGTGAGGAGGTACCAGTATCTACACAGTAATAAAAAGATCAGATGATTTTTGACTTGTTAGTTATGTCTTATTATATGCTTTCAAATAGCATCCATAAACATTAATTTAGATTTCCATGGGGCAAAAGTACACAGACATTCAAATAATACTCAAAATTTATGCAAAATAACAAAGAGCCTTAAGACAGTGTAGATGGTTGAAGGAATGAGTTTTTCACTTTTCTGCTGATTAATGAATGGGGAGAGAGGAAGAAATGTATGTTACATTTAATGAAATGCCTGTCCTGTTCAGTAATGCAAAATCTGTATCATTTTTTTTGTCTGTTTTGCATTGAGTCTACTATGAAGAATGAAAGCTTAGATGTTTCAAGGAAAGCTCTCCAGCTCTAGGTTCACCAAGCACTGTCCAGTGTAACTTCTGCAATAATGGAAACCCTTTCAACTCACCTCTAAATATAAACAGCCACACGTGGCCAGTGGTAGAGATACTGGTTGTAACATACTGGACAGAATATAGATAATGATTTCTTAAAGCTCATTGATATCTTTTTATGATAATAAATTTTAATCAAAAAAGTGCATGTATGCATAATAAAATGAAATAAAAGTATCAAAACCCATCTATTAGAGGGAAAATACTATTTCATAGGGGCTTCCCTGGTGGCTCAGATGGTAAAGTATCTGCCTGCTTTGTGGGAGAGCCGGGTTTGGTCCCTGGGTTAGGAAGATCCTCTGGAGAAGGAAACAGCAACCCACTCCAGTATTCTTGCCTGGAAAATCTCATGGATGGAGCCTGGTAAGCTACAGTCCATGGGGTTGCAAAGAGTTGGACACGACTGAGTGACTTCACTTCACTTCACTATTTCATGAAATTATGCACCCATCCCATGTTTTGGTCAAATGGTAAAGAATCTGCCTGCAATGTGGGAGACCTGGATTCAATCCCTGGGTCAGGAAGATTCCATGGAAAAGGAAATAGCAGCACACTCTAGTATTCTTTCATGCAGAATTCCAAGGACAGAGGAGCCTGGCAGGCTATAGTCCGTGGGGTTACATAGAGTTGGACATAACTAAGGGACTAACACTTTCATTTTTTTCACTTTCCATGTCCTATTCCACTCCCTTTTCTGAGATGCAACATTGGTTAATAGCTTCTCCCCTCTCCCCATGAGTTGTCTAGCCATGTATAATTGAGTAAACATATGCATTTCACTATATAAGTGGGCACATCAAATACCCACCACTTCCCATACCCTACTTCTTGCATTTCAAAACATCCAGAAATCTTGAACTCTAAAGCCTCTGCATATTTTTAAATGACCACATAATACTCCATTATCTCGATGCACCATTACTTATTTAACTGGTCCCCAGTAATGGATTTTTTTTTTTTTTTTTACTTCTACTTCTATATAGCAAACATAACTTGAATGATCATCTGTTCACCTGCGTCTTTGCATACTATGTTCTTGTGGCTGGTATTTTCCAGAAAAGCATTATAAATTGCATGAGAAGATGACTCTTCTCAAGATCGGATACATATCAGTTAGGATTGCATGTTCTCCTCCTTGATTTGCTCTCAGAAACAAACCAGTGAGCAGTTTCCCTCTGAAGGGTGGGATTCTGGCTGTCAGCACCACAAGAGAAGTTGTTCCGTTTTGTTCACTAATGTATCCCATGTGCCCTTATTCCTAGCCAGTATCAGGAATTTAATAAATATTTGTGAAATGAATGGGTAAATGTCCTAGCTTTAGATTGTACTTTGAGGTTTCTCACCTACTTTGGAAAGGATCTGATGAAGATTGAATGGGTAACCTTCCTCATAGATAGCAAAAACTATTGATAACTCCTTGTTGTTCAGTTACTCAGTCATGTCCGACTCTTTGCCACTCCAAAGGCTTCCCTGTCCTTCACTATCTTCTGAAGATTGGTCAAACTCATGTCCACAGAGTCAGTGATGCCATCCAACCATCTCATCCTCTGTCATCCCCTTCTCCTCCTGCCTTCATTCTTTCCAAACATCCCAGTCTTTTCCAGTGAGTCGGCTCTTCGAATCAGGTTGCCAAAGTATAGGAGCTTTGCTTCAGCATCAGTCCTTCCAATGAATATTCAGGACTGATTTCCTTCAGGATTAACTGATTTGATCTCCTTGCAGTCCAAAGGACTCTCAAGAGTCTTCTCCAGCATCAGTTTGAAAGCATTAACATCAAATAGTATTTATTTTTAATTGATTCATATTCAACTCTGGAATAATGTCCAACACTGTGCTTAGAGTAGTGGCACTGAAGAAGTTAAAATGTTGTGACTTGTTCTTCAGAACTTTCCTTCAAATCTGATAGAACTACAAAGAAATTGGTATAGATATAGGTGTCACTGCCCATTTGTGAGCTGAGTTTTTTCAGGTTGCTTCTTTGGGCTCTTGGCACAGAGGACTAGTCCTCGGCCACCCGTGACGCTTCTGCAAGCTGAAGCACTGCACTGTGGCACAGAAGGGGAAGCCGAGGTTGTGTGGTTGGTCTTGGGCAAGGCCTCCAGGTGGATTTGAACTTGGCCTTTCTTTCTCTCATTCCAGTGTCTTTACCCACTGCTGCTGCTGCTAAGTCACTTCAGTCATGTCCGACTTGGCACGACCCCACTGAAGATCTTCACAAACACTCTCTGCCCTTTCTTCTATAGACACCCAATCTCTCTCCCACTCCCCTAAACCAAAACTTGCACCTTGAAGCCCTGGACACAGCCCCCCGCCCCCGCCTCTTTTTTCTGTCACCTCTTCTGGGTTTGCCTTCTGATTCCTCTCTACACCATAGCTAAGCCTTCTTCAGGAGAGTGGAGGGAGTGAACAGGATAAGACTTGTTACTTTTTAGGGGCCTTTATGATATGAAAAGGTCAAAATAGAGTCTGATTCAATACATTTTCTGACCAATGGGAGCAATAGACAAAGTTTAAGTCTCATGTCCAGAAGGGTTTCCAGAAAAAGTGGACAAGCAGGAGAAGTAACCAACAGTGTGGGAGAACAGGCCCTTGAGCCCACAGGTGTGGAGGAAACTGGGCTTCCATCTGATCTCAGTGACGTAGGTCCTTCAGAAACCAGCACAACAGTGTAAAGAAATTATCCTCCAATTTAAAAATAAACTAATTTTTTTTAAGTTAGGAGAAAAAGAGATGAGAAAAATACTATCCCCCAATTTAAAAAAATAAGTAATAATATATATTTTTTTAATCAGGAGAAAAGGAGATGAGAAAACACTGCCCTCTAGGCCAGCATATGCCCTCTACGGTATCATGGTATGGTACGTCCCCCACATACAAAAGATTCTGTTTTGAGAGCACGTTCATGAGTTCAATTTTGTTCATAAGTTGAACAGAGTTAGCCTAGACACCCAACTAACACAACTGGCTATATAGTCAGTCAGTCAGTCAGTTCAGTCGCTCAGTCGTGTCCGACTCTCTGCGACCCCATGGTTCGCAGCATGCCAGGCCTCCCTGTCCATCACCATCTCCCAGAGTTCATTACTCTACTGTAATAGGTAGAGTACTTTTCACACAAATAATATGCTATGAAACACAAAATAAAACTCTTTTATCTTATAGTACAGAACCTTGAAAAGTACAGTAGCCCAGTACACCAGCTGGCATACAGGGGCTGGCAAGGGGTAAACAGTCAAGAAGAGTTACCGACTGGAGCATGGAGAGGATGAGGGAGATGCTAGAGCTGAAGGGCCATCAGCTGCATCTGACAGAGGGCAAGAGATGGAGGAGATGGACGAGGGCAAGCTGTAATGCCACTCACACCTGATGTTGATGTCACAGTTCTGGTTCCTTCCTGGAACTAGATGCATGTTCGCATCTTTGAAAGTTCTCAACTTGAAGGTTTGTGTGTAGGAGACTTGTATGTATTTGGACTTTCTAGCTGGTTCAGTGGTAAAGAATCTGCCTGTCAATGCAGGTGATTCCGTTTCCATCAGTGAGTTGGGAAGAACCCCTGCAGGAGGAAATGGTACCTACACCAGTACTTTTGCTGGAAAATTCCTCTGGTAAAGCAACCTGCTGGGCTCCAGTCCATGGGGTCACAAAGAGTTGGACACAACGGAGTGACTGAGCATAGGAGCATTAGTGTAGGAGGCTAACTGTACTCAGACCTTGTCAGGCTTCCTAATGTCCTTTATTTTATGGTGAGTGAGTGAGTGAGTGAAGTCGCTCAGTGTGTCTGACTCTTTGCAACGCCATGGACTGTAGCCTACCAGGCTCCTCTGTCCATAGCATTCTCCAGGCAAGAATACTGGAGTGGGTTGCCATTTCCTTCTCCAGGGGATCTTCCCAGCCCAGGGATCAAACCCAGGTCTCTCGCATTGGAGGCAGATGCTTTAACCTCTGAGCCACCAGTTTCATCTTAGATAGTTTTATAAAAAAAAAAAAAAAAAAAACAGATCAAAAGAATACAGAAAAGGATAATAAACAAACAAGTAAAAAGCAAATATTCTACTACATAGATAACAGCCATTTTCATTTTGACATTTATATTTGACATACATGAGCTCATGTAATACATGCTGTCTTTTCTAAATCAACCTTTTCTTAATTTCTTTGAGTTATTTTTTTTCTTTCTCCCACTCTTCCCACTTGAACTCCATCAGTAACAAACATTTGTGTTGGGATTGGGGGCATCATTTTTATAGCATTGCAAGACTGCTTACACATAGAGAGTTTCTGTTGTTGTTTCTGTTACTGAGACATTCTGCATCTTGCTTTTCTTAATTAAATGTGGTGGAAATGTCCTTACATCACTGATTTTGTTATTATCATTTTTTATTATTTTTACATCATCACTGATTTTTTTACTGTTGTAGTTCAGCTGCTCAGTTGTGTCCCAGTCTCTGTGACCCCATGGACTTCAGCGCACCAGGCTTCCCTGTCCATCTCCTGGAGCTTGTTTAAACCCATGTCCATTGAGTCAGTGGTGGCAGCCAACCATCTTGTCCTCTGTCATCCCCTTCTTGTCCTACCTTTAATCTTTCCCAGCATCAGGGTCTTTTCTAATGAGTTAGCTCTTCTCATTAGGTGGCCAAAGTATAGGAGCTTTTCTCAGAATCAGTCCTTCTAATGAATATTCAGGACTGATTTCCTTTAGGATTGACTGGTTTGATCTCCTTCCAGTCCAAGGGATTCTCAAGAGTCTTATTCAATACCACAGCTCAAAAGCATCAATTCTTTAGAGTTCACCATAAAGAAGGTCCAACTCTCACATCCATACATGGCCACTGGAAAAATAATAGCTTTGACTAGATGGATCTTTATTGGCAAAGTAATGTCTCTGCTTTTTAATATGCTGTCTAGGTTGGTCATAGCTTTTCTTCCAAGAAGCAAGGGTCTTTTAATTTCATGGCAGCAATCACCATCTGCAGTGATTTTGTTGCAATATTTTTGTGTTCTAAATTTCATTCAATATCCCTCATTGATGGACACTCAGATGATTTTCTTTTTCTTCTTCTTCTTTTTTTTTTTATTGTCTCAACAAACAATGCTACAGTGAATAGCATCATACAAATAGGTTTAAGTACTGGTTCTTTTTACCTCAATAGGAGAGATTCCCAAGAGCAGAATTGCTAAGTGGAAGGAGAAGATATTTTTTTCATTTTGTTTTTTAAAAAATATATAGTGTCAGAATCTATTAAAAATAAAGAAAGCTATAGAAGCATCACATTGCCACCAGTAACGTCTGAAAGTGCCCTTTCTCCCTGCATCCTGCCAACGTTAGAATCTCCATTTCCTTTTATCCTTTTGATCTGATGGTGAGTAGCACTATCTCGTTGGTGTTTAAACTTACATTCTGTTGCCTACTAATGGTGGTTAAGCAACCACTCAGGTTAACTGGCTACGTTCTCTTCTTCTGTGAAGTGTCAAATCGAAATCCTGAGCCCACTGTACTATTGGATTGATTGACTTTTTGTTATCCATTGTAAATGTTCAGACATTAGGCCTTTGCCTGTCCTGCCTGTGTCCCCAGATCAGCCCTCATTTGTCCTCCACCCCTTTTTTGTGATATTTTGCAGTTCAAAGCATGCACTTTTCTAGGTGCTTTACAAGATCGCCTCATCTAATCATCTCTGTGGCTCTGCGCCATGTGCTGTGTGTCCTCTCATTTCAATTGTGTCCAACTCTTTGCAACCCTATAGACTGTAGTCCTCCAGGGTCCACTGTACATGGGATTCTCCAGGCAAGAATACTATGCCCTCCTCCAGGGGATCTTCCCAACCAAGGGACTGAACTCACAAATCATTATGTCTTGTGCATTGGCAGGCTGGTTCTTTACCACTAGTGCCCCCTGGGAAGCCTGACCCTGTGGCATTGGCAGGATTAATAGAGCATTCTTTGAGGCCAGAAGCTAAGCCACCCCCAGGACCATGCAGCTTATCGGTGGTGCCAGGGCCTGAGTCCACAGTCCCCATCTGGATCACATCCACCTGGGCACTCAAGGTGTCCCCCCAGCCTTTCCCACTGGTGTTTGGTCCCTTGTCCTCCCTGTCCACTATTCCCCCAGTAATGATGGGACTCTCTTGGCCTTTCCATCTCTCTCCAGTGGTGTCTGGTGTGCAGCCCATGGGGCCACAGGGCTGAGCTGTGGCTGGAGACTCAGGGCTCACTCATGACCCAAGCTACTTTCCCAGTGGCTGCTCTCAAGGCTGCACGGGGTCATGTTCCATGACATCAAAGATCTATGCTAGACCCAGAAGGGTTCCTTCCCCTCATTCAGAGCTGAAGCACCTTCTACAATGAGGTATAAATCACAGCCATCTGTACTTCTCACCTAGCCAGGAATTCTGTGTGAACACTAGTCTTTCAAGAGGGGGCTGTTTGTCTCCCCTGGTTTCAGGCCCCCGGGCAGACCTACAAGGGATGTTCCTGAATGCCAGAGGATCCACGGTTCTGCTCATGCCAGTCCCTCCCTGGCCCCCTTCTCCCCTTGGCTCGAATCCCAGTGGGCTGCCATGATCAGCACTCTCCACACAGGCCTATGTTTCCCTTTGAAGTGTTCTCTGCTTCTAAAATGTATTTGATGTGAACCCCGCCTCGCCCTTCTCTTACAATCCAAATCCCCAGACTCAGTAACTGTCTTCATTTGAAAATAATGGTTAGTGTGCCATTAGTAAGCTGCCTACCCAGTGGGGAGTAAGAGAATATTTATTTTGATGAATTGTTTATGCACATTGAGACTATTTGACAGGTAGGAAGTTCATTTTTCCCGCACCAGCTGGGTGTCCTTTGGCTATTCTTGTGTTCTAGTCTTCAATGGCACCCCACTCCAGTACTCTTGCCTGAAAAATCCCATAGACAGAGGAGCCTGGTAGGCTGCAGTCCATGGGATCGCTGAGTTGGACACGACTGAGCAACTTCACTTTCACTTTTCACTTTCATGCATTGGAGAAGGAAATGGCAACCCACTCCAGTGTTCTTGCCTGGAGAATCCCAGGGATGGGAAGCCTGGTGGGCTGCTGTCTATGGGGTCGCACAGAGTCGAACACGACTGAAGCGACTTAGCAGCAGCAGCAGCAGCAGCAGCAGTCTCCTGGAAAGTGAAATGGAGGAGCTAGAGCTGAAGGTCCATGAAGTTTTGCCTTCTCTGAAGTTTCCCTTGAACATCTAGTCTTTCTTTTTCATCACTCAGCGCTAGTCATTGAGCACTTACTATATGTGCTATTAAGCATTGCTGTGGGTGTGGTGAGCATCATAGTCACAGCTTTCACAGAGCTAGGGGGCCTGTGAGTAAACACATGTATTTATGTGGAGAAATAAAGCTCAGGGGACAAATAGTGACAGGGGAGAAATGTTATGTGTGTGGAGAGTTGTCAGGAAAAGCCTCTCTGAGGAGAAGACTTTGAAGTTGGGAGTGATGGCAGTAGGAGGGAGCCAGGGGGCATCCAAGGGAAATGTGTTTTATGTGCAGGATGGCAATGCGCTGGTTGTGTTTGAGGAAAATCAAAGATGCCAGTGCTGTGTGTGCAACTGAGAAAGAAGCAGGAACCCAATGGACAGAGTGGTGGTGAGGGTGATGGTGGAGGGTGGGGTGGAGTGGTGATGAGCCTTCAGACCAAGGGCCATGGTGGAAGGGCAGTGGGAAGACTTCAGATTCTACTCTGTGAAAGATCAGAAGGCGGTGGAGAATTTTGAGTGGGGCTTCCTATAATCTGTGTGCATCTGTGCCTATGTATATGTGTGTGTGTGTGTGTGTGTATTTGTATTAAAGGATCATGCTGGCTGCATATTGAGAACAGACTATGGATATGAGAGTAGAAATGGAAGGAACACGAAAAGCCTTGGAGAGATGATGGTTAGTGGTGTCTTTGTAAACACAGGCATCCCGATGGACACCTAGGAGTGGTCTTGGAGTTCTCAGTACCCCTCACTACCTCCTTCCTACCTCTCACCACTTCCTTCCTACCTCTCCCCACTTCCTGCCTGTCTCTCACCATTTTCTGCATTTCTCTCACCACCTCCTGCCTCTCAGCACTTCCAGCCTGTCTCTCAAAATTTCCTGCCTGTCTTTAACCACTTCCTGTCTGTCTCTCACTATTTCCTGCTTGTCTCTCACGACTTCCTGCCTGTCTCTCACCACTTCCCCGCTCCTCTTGTTCCTTCTTACTACTTCCTGTCTCTCACCACTTCCTGCTTATCTCTCACCACGTCCTGCTCTAACTACTTCCTGCCTCTCTCATCATTTCCTGCCTGACTTTAACTACGTTCTGCCTGTGTCTCACTATTTCCTGCTTATTTCTCACCATTTCCTCCTCTCTTTTCTCTCTCACCACCTTCTGCCTGTCTCTCACCACTCCCCCGCTCCCATTTCCTATCTCTTACCTGTCTCTTCCTGTCTCTTACTGCTTCCTGTCTCTCATCACTTCCTGCTTATCTCTCACCACCTCCTGCCTCTGACTGCTTCCTGCCTCTCTCACCCTTTCCTGCCTGTCTCTAACCACTTCCTACCACTGTCTCTCATTGTTTTCTGCTTACCTCTTCCTGATTATCTCGCAGTACCTCCTGCCTGTCTCTCACCAACCCCCTCCCTATCTTACCCCATGATGTTTAGAGGAGACCCATCTATATAGGCCTGGGAGAGCTGTGCTTGGACTCAGGCTAAGCTCTCTGACAAGTTAGGTTATAGTGCAAGCTTCTGGCCCTCTCTGATCTGAGGCTTCCCTGTTTGAAGAATGGGAAAGACAGTAACAGCCCTTGTCTCACAGACAAGAATTTTAACTGAATATAAAACTGGATGCACCAGTGCTGAGCAGATAAACCACCACGCTGATAGTGATAGCAACTATCATCACCTTTAGTAGGATTTCTGACTGATCATCTCACCTTTTAAATATCTCCTTATATTATACCATACAAAAGTCTTCATCCCAAGACCATGGCTTTCACCAGGTCTTACTCATTTCCCCTCTGGATTCAGGCTAATTCTCTAAGGGTCTTCCTGTGTCCTTCTTGAGACCCTCAGGCCATTTTCCACTGTGCCTCTAAAGGAATGTTTGCAAAACAAATCTAATTTGTCTTACTTCCTGCTTACTACCATCAAAGCTTCCTCTTGCCTTCAGTATGAAGTCCAAAACCTCATTTTACCAATTCTTCCATTCCTGTCCTATTTCCTGTTACACCTAATCCACCCACCCCCAATCTCTCTCTCTCTCTCTCTCTCTCTCTCTCACACACACAACAGATACACACACACATATCAGCTGGCTGAGTTAGATGTGCTGATTATAAAATCCCCATTACAGAGTTATTCTGATCAATTGGTTTTAACTTATCTGAATCCTCCACTAAATTATGAGATCAGTAAGAACTGTGTTATAGTCTCTATTCTATGCAGTCCAGTGTATGAAGGGCACTAATCTTAAGTGTACAACTTGATGAATGTTTATATATGTATGTATTCTTGTAACTTCCAACCAGACATTGCCAGACACAGAACATTTCAAGCAGCCCAGAGGCTCCCTACTGCCCTTCCCCATCCAGACTTATTCATTGTTAAGCTCCCAGGAATTGTTAGAACAACTTGGAGGTGGCAGGCATCTCCAGACATTTGTTGAGGGTCTCCATCAGTTCAATGGAGGAAGAAATGGATTGGCCATTGCTGATAGACTTGATCATCTCTGCCCTTTGTAGTTCTGAGGCCAGAGGTGTAATAGTGCCTGATTTCAACTTAATCAAAGCACTAGCAGCCAAAATGAAGCTTTATCAAGTAATAAGTTTACTCAAAATGCTTCTGCAGGTCCACTTGTACACAGTAATGATTCTGTGTAGCTGTTCTCTGTGTAATATTTATCTCAGCAAATTCTCGTATCTTAATCATCTCAACAATCAAGAAGAGCAGACATAATTATCTCAGCTTCCAAGGGGAGAGACTGAGACTTCAGGGTGAAGTTTGAACTTCTGCTTTGGTCACATGCTCCACACATGGGCCTCAGGTCCACAAGGTGACAGTGAGAGGTGGGGCATCAGAGAGGTCCCCATCCAAATCCTGTTCTTTTCTCCAGGAAACCTTTCTCATGCCTTTTGTCTTTTGATTTCGGGTCCTGTTACAGCTTGAAATGTGTCTTTTCCAAAGATATTGAAAGCCTAAGCCCCAGTATCGTGATGTGGCCTTATTTGGAAATAGGTTCATTGCAAGATGGGGAGAGACAGGGAGGCCTGGCATGCTGCAGTCCATGGGGTCACAAAGAGCTGCTACTCAGAACTGAACAACAACAACTTGCACATGTAATCAGTTAAGATGAGATCACACCAGATTTCAGTGAGTCCCTCTTGAATATTACTGCTGTCCTTCTAAGAAGAAAGGAAGAGACACGGAGATGTGCAGAGGGAGAAGTTTAAGCAAAAGCAGAGACTGGAGTGATGCATCTACAAGCCAGGGAATGCTAAGGACTTCTGGCCACCATCAGAATCTAGGAGAGGCCTGGAAGGATTCACCCTTGCAGGTTTCAGAAGTGTAGCCATGCCCACCCCTTGATTTTGGACTTCTGTCCTCCAGTACTACCAGTACACATCTGTTCTGTCAAGTCATCTAGTATGTGGGGCTCATTTCAGCACTCGAGGACACTATCACAGCTTCCACTTGGGCAACTGTGTACCCTCTTGGTCAGAATGACCTCTGTGCATCAGAAAGGGGAGAACCACCCCTCTTTGACCGCTCTCCTTACTCATCCCCATCTCCTCCTTTAGAACTCAGCTCAAATGCTACCATTTCAGAAATGCTCTTCCTGATCCAGCAGAAAACAAGAGGCGCCTCAGACCATGTAATTAGAATGATGATGCTCCCCAAATGAGTATTATTTCTTATTTAATATCATTCAAGTGGACACAAAATCAGCTTCTTTGACTATCTCTCTCTTCTGCCGAGAAGGCTGACCCAGAGCAGTAGAAGGACTGTGTATGTGTAGGGGCTTTATGCTAAGTCATTTTAGTTCTGACTCTTTATGACTCCATGGACTGTAGTCTGCCAGGCTCCTCTGTCCATGGGATTCTTCGGGCAAGAATACTGAAGTAGGTTGCCATGCCCTCCTCCAAGGGATCTTCCCTGACCCGAGGATTGAACCCATATATATTATGTCTCTTGCATTGACAGGCAAGAGACATTTACCACTAGCACCATATACGACAGGCCATTTATCACTAGTGCCACCTGGGAAGACCATGTCTAGGGTCAAGGTTAACTCCATGGGGTATGGTTTCAGGCCAAAAGTTGGTCTTCAGGAGGCAGAAATTACATTAATCAGAAATACTGAGAAGAATCACATTGTTGGAGAGGGTCATTCAAAGGACCCCCACAGTTCATTTACCTCTAAGCTGGACCCAGGCAATCAGATGCTCCTTCTCTCCAGTCCCTCATCTCATGCCCTTCTTGTGCTAGGAGATGCTTCAAGGACATAACCTTGAGAAAGCAAGGTCTCAACATGTGTGTGTTGGTTGGATATGTGATTGAACCCCATCAAAGCCTCTCTTGTTATAAACTCAAGATTCTGGGGGTGGGTGCAAAGATGTATCCAAGACAAGCCTCCTGTGTAAGTTCCTTTGCTTATTACACCTGCCACCTACATTCTGATGTGGCTGACTTTGCCTTCTGTTTCTCTTGTCCTCCATGTACTGGCATGCATGCTCAGTTGCTTCAGTGGTGTCCAACTCTTTGTGACTCCATGGACTGTAGCCCACCAGGAGCCTCTGTCCATCAGATTTCCCAAGAAAGAATACTGGAGTGGGTTGCCATTTCCTTTCTCCAGGGGATCTTCCCTGCCCAGGGATCGAACTGGTATCTCCTGTGTCTCCTGCATCAGCAGGCAGGTTCTTTACTGCTGAGCCATGGAGAAGCATGTTTGGAGTCAGTGTCAAATCTCACACAGGGAACTCCTAAGGAGATTTCAAACCAACACACGTTAAGTGTATTTGATGAAATTGGCTTCTCCTGATGGCTGTTTTATCAGGGTAGAATGCCTCCTTCCCTTGACTCAGTTTTACCTGTTGACATCTTAATATGCTTAGCTAAATTGCCCTTTCCTCCAAAAGACTTCCCCAAGGGTGAGCATGAGGCATTTATGTGTATGTGTCGCAGAGCAGGCTCCACCTTCTACCTGCATCAAAGCTCTGCTTTCCATTCCATGGGTACTCACTGAGTGTGTGCATGTGACAGGCACTGTGCTGGCCTAGGGGAGAGCTTCTGGAACAGAAGAAATGTAGTGTTTAAGCCTATGGCACTCACAGTTTTGTGGGATGTAAGTTTTTATTTATTTTATTTTATTTTTTTGGTTGTGCTGGGTCTTGCCACATGAGCTTTTCTGCAGTTGTGGCGAGTGGGGGCTATTTATTCTAGTTGTGGTTGCACCAGCTTCTCATTGCAGTGGCTTCTCCCTAGAGCTCAAGGCTCTAGGGTGCTTAAGCTTCAGAAGTCCTAGCTTGTGGTCCCAGTAGCTGTGGCTTCTGGGCTCTAAAGCACTGAATAGTTGTGGTGCACGGGCTTAGTTGCTCTGCAGCTTGTGGGAGCTTCCCTGATCAGGGATGGAAACCTGTGTCTCCAGCATTGGCTGGCAGATTCTTTACCACTGAGTCATCAGGAAAACCCTGAAGTGTGTTATGAAAACACTTGTGAAAAGAGAGCTTGGTGCTCTGTCAGGCTTATTCTGCACTGTTAACTGACTCAGTCTGCTGCAGATGCATTAGCTGGACAACCACAGAGGGTTGCCTCCATGGAGTTTAGACCAATGTGTTACAAACCCTTTTGAGTTGGAGTCTTCTGTATGGTGTCACTTATCAATAAAAGGAGACCAAGTTGTGTTCAAAAGCAGAGGATAGTAACATTCTTTGGTCAAAGAATGGAGAGACGGAAGCAAGCTCTAGAACACGCACTTTCCCAGACAGGCTGTGGATGGGGCCTCTTTGTGGAGTTCGGTCTGTGGAGGGAGGGGCGGAGTCCGCTCTGGTCCTGCACGTGCCTGTTGCTCACAGCCAGAGGCGGGTGTGGCATCTCTGCACACGGCCCTTTCCGCCATCTTGAATCGAGGCGCCACGTGCAGTGCTTCTCCAACTGCAGTGCCTGGCCAACTCAGTGGATGGCGGCAGTTCCCTGCTGGGAACGCTAATCTGATGTGTTATTCACAAGGCCTCTGCACTGGGCACTCTGTCGGCCAGTTAAAATTAGACTGAACACAGAAGAAGAGGTTTGAACTTATCTCCTACATGCCATCTTATTTTCCTCGTAGGACCCCAATGGGATTTGCTGGTGACATACTCTTGCCCTGGGATCCCCCTTCCAGAGAGGTCTGTTCTTGGGGTTAAATGCTCTGTGGTTGCCATCTTAAACATCTTTATCAATTTTAAAAAGCAATTTTATTCCTGAGTTTATGGCTCTCCCACTGTTCTGTGTCCTGTCACCTCCTGGAAAGGTTTTATGTTGTGCATCAACCCCCTACCCCCCAACCTCGTGATGCTCTTGGCCTTGATCAACCTCCACCTCCCCATCTGGCAATCATTCCTACTTTCTAATCGGGAGACACTGGGTCCTGTTGGAAGTGCAGGCTTGGGTCGTGCTGATGCCCTTAGTCTACGGGTGGGGCCTGGGTACCACACAGGGAGTGCTGAGGTTGGGCATTTGAATCAGCATACTGTTTTAGGGTGCTCCTCCCCTAGACCACCCTTGCTATGGTATATTCCACATCGAACTTGAACTTGACCAGGGCCACTCCACCACCCCACCCCACCCTGCCATATAGATCTGTCATCAGATCTGCACAACTATAGGAGGTTTGAGTACTGCCCAGCATGGAGATTGCAGTCTCTTGGGGATCTCCTGTCTACCCCACACTGGGGAAACAACCTGCAGGAAAGGGAGGTGGACTTCCCCCTCTCTGCTCTGATAGGAACACAGCCATGTGTCCAGTGAAGGGTGGCGGATATGGACCACTGGAACTTCTCTGAGTTACATGTACTCAGTCAGGACTATTCCTGTGCCCAAGGGGGCATGGCATTAAATAGCAAATAAAAAGCTTTATATTTATCTCTTTAAATAGCACCTTTTTCCTTTTGGTAAAAGAAGTCTTCTCCTCCCACTAACACCACCATTTTCATTTGGCATTAAATCTTGCAAGTATGTAGACCGTCTTGCTCCCAGACTCAGTAATAACCATGGTTATCATTTATCACAGTGACCACATGCTAGAATATGTTATCAGATCTGCACAACTATAATTTCCATTCTGTATGAGGATGAGGCCCAGGTAATGTGCACAAGCCTCACCCAAGTCAAGCAAGTGGCCAAGCTGGGCTCTGACCCCCATGTGTCTAACCCCAGTGCTGGAGTGCCTGACTGCTAAGGCTGAGTGGAGCCTCACAGATGGCTGGGATGCAGTTAAGAATCTGCGAATTGAATGAATGGATAGAGGAGGTGGATGCAGGAATAGAAATCACCCCAGTACCTGCCGCCGTGGGCTGTGTGTAGGAGAGCCCAGAGTCTGAGCACCCTGGGCCTTTGAAGCTGGAGGACACTGGGGAGCGTGGCAGGGCGCAGGGCTGGGCTGGCGGTCCTGAGTGGGCGGCAGCACGTGACCACCTGCAGCTGCAGAGCGATGGCGAGCGAGCAGCATCACTGGCTCTGCTGGCCCTTCCTCATACACAGGGCCTGGCCATCTTGTGCCCAACTCTGGTAAAACACCATTTTGTTTCTGCCTCACCATCTGCTTCTCCTGTTATTTTGTGAGCTGTTCTAGGTGTGCTGAATTCCTGTTTGTGTTTGGAGGAGAGCTTGGAGCTTAGGCAAAAGGTACATAGTGTCCAGGAAACCCAGTTCATTTCCCCACAGAACTGCCCTCCCCACCTCAAAGGCTCCTCCTCAGTCTTTCTTGCCTAGCCCTTGAAACTCTACCTTGGATCCTAAATTGAATGCGTTCAAACCCTGTTGGTTGCTATTTTCCGAAGTGTTGGAATATGGAAGCATGTCCTTTCTCAAGGTTTTATTTAAATATTATTATGACTTCAACCACTGTACAGAACATTCAGGAAATGTTGCCATATTGGCTTTTCACACTAAAGTAGAAGGGATTATATGTTTGGAATTACTCAGGTTATCAGCAATTTTAATCAGATTTTTTTTTTTTTGGCACCATTTGGAGAGCGAAATTAGAATTGCCTGTGTTTGTAGTCTACTATGTATTTGAGATAATTAAAAATTAGCCCGTGAAACCATAGAGATCTTTATAGTAGCAGCAGGATTGGATAGCTGCATTCCCCTTTAGGCAAATGAACTGGACTTTTATGACAGTAAATACGAAAGCGAAATCCAGCTGCACATTTTATTAAAACGCCACCGTTTCCTGGTCACCTCTGCTTATCTGGCAACCTTCTGAAAGAGTCACCTCTGGTCATATCTTATTAGCAACCGGCAAGAAAATAACTAAAAATAATCGGCTGTTGAAATGAGTATTTAAGCCTCGAAGACAAGCATTCTGATGACTGTGCGTGACTGTGCGGTGGCTGCGCTCTCGCCGGTCCTGCCTCCAGTTCGGTTCCACTTCTCCGCTGCTGCTTTAAGACTGCAGAGCGCCCCAGCGGCCAGAGGCAGGGGAGGGGGGTCCCCGCTCGCCTCCGCTCCGCTCGCTCCTCGCCCGCCCGCCCGCCTCCCAGCCAGGGAAGGTTAGCGAGGGATCAATGTGATTCGGGCCGCAGGAGAGGAAAAGATGAGCCTGCCCGCCCGCCTGCTGCCTGGATGCGGAGGCTGAGGGCCGGCGCACGGGAGGCCGCTTGCTGCGCAGTCGGGGCGCCGGGCGCCCGGGATGAGCTCACGCCCGCGTGTGCGGCTCGGTCCACCTGCCGACCTGCCGGCGGCCCCCTGAGCTGACGGCGCACCTGGGCTGCAGCCCCGCCGGCCCGCTCTGGCCGCAGCATTGGGAGCGGCGGCGGCGGCGGGCGGGCGGCGGCCCCCGGGCGGGTGGCGAGCGAGCGGAGCCGGGCGGAGCGCGGGGGGCGAGGCCGGCGCGGCGCTCGCGGGAGGCCGGGGAGCAGCAGGGGCATGTGGATACTGGCCCTCTCCTTGTTCCAGAGCTTCGCGAATGGTGAGCCTTTCGGTTTGTGATGAATTTCATTTCTTGGATGGACCGGGATGTGGGGGGAGTGGATGCATGGACGAAGTCTCTCCTTTTTCCTCCCCCACCAGGGTTGACATTTTCAGGCTTTTATTTTTAAGAAATTTATATTTCTTTGGGGGAGGAGAGGAAGCAGTGAAGAGAGACCGGGGGAAAAATTGCTCTGTAATCATTTAAAGGCGCTTACCTAGCAAAGTGACAGCTCGAGCTAACTCCTATACTAGCTGGCTGCCTCATTGAGAATAAACCAGGTTTGGTAATAAGAGAGACGGCAGGATGGCCACTTGGACACCTCACAGACTCCAAGGGACATGGCATTCCAAGTGCAGGCAGGTGGAAGGGTCATTTCAGAGCGTCTGCCTTGAGATTCTAAGCTTTTTGAGCTTTTAAAACATGTGCTTTAATTCTGCTGCAATTCATCTCCAGCAGCAAGAGAAGCCTTTAAGAAAGATCTGTCCTTCTACCCGCCCCCGCACCCTCCCCCCCC
>SJXQ01001431.1:197437-225639 GCA_006408695.1 Aepyceros melampus | reverse complement strand
CTTCACAGTCCAGGGTACCCACCACAGAAATTCTCATCTTAAATTCTCACATCTCATCTCTCCTACCCCTCCCGCATACTTATGTTCTGTTCCTTAATGTTTGCAAAATATGACAACATTCAGATTTGCACCCCCTTGCTGAATTTACGGGTTAAGTAAGATAAGACATGAGGATGGAAGGTTCTAGCAACCCGATTTGTACCCACTGTGCAGTTCTGAGTTCCTTCCGTCGGTGGCTCATGGTCCACCCTCGCGGTGCGAGGGCAGCGCCACCCAGCTGGTGCTGATGACCGGTTTTGGGTTCAGAGGTTAGATAGCATCTGGTCAGGAGGTTCAGAAAGACTGGATTCAGAGACCTGCTCCCCCTCCCCCTCAAAATTAGATTCCTGCATTATTCTGTTTCCTGAAACCCTGGGCATTTCCTTGATAGTGTCTAGGGTAATCTGTAACTCTTGTTTATTTGGTGCTTGGTTGGCTAGTGTCTGCCTCCCTCACTGGAATGCGAGATCCGTAAACGAGGCTCCTACCATGTCAGCGTGTGTCCTTAGCACAGAGCAAAGGGCTTGCAGGGCGACTACAAACAGATGTCCACTGACCAACAGAAAGAAGGGAGAGAGTGATGGGCAGAGCTTTCTCCCTTCCTCCGATCCCTCTTCCCTCCCATCTGCCTCTCTCTAATGCCTCTGTCTATCCTTCCTTGCTGTCCTTGTTTGCTTCCTCTCTCCGCATCTCTAATTCTACTGTATAAGCCACGATGAGAAATGCACTAAAGCAACAGTGTGGATTCCTTGGCTTCTGCCATCTTGTCTGATGTACCGACTCTCTGGCTTTAGAAATATTTATTTTCTAAAACTGCTCCTGGGGCATTTTCTTCTTTTTTCCAAACTGGATTCGCATTTGGAATATGGGATAGGGCCTCATCACAGTTACATACCAACGACGTAATTATGTTAGGTGCTCTTTGTGACCTGGATTGGGTCAAATGTCACAGAAAATAAGTCAATAAATGCATCGGACCCCTTGTTCCAAGTGTACACGGCTAAGTGGCACGATTCAAACATCCTATTCAAGGTTTAAAGCCCTGTCGCATTCTGAAAGCCAGTCAGAAACATCAAACCGACACATAAGTTTCCCTAGGGGTTCCTGGGAATTCATTTCTCCATCAAAGAGCCACCCAGGACATCAAAACGAAGCTCAGCTTCTTAGGCCTTAATCGTCTTTAAAAAAAATCACATTACTGTTTTCTTAAGCATTCTATTGATGTATGGGTGTCTGTCTCATCACACTCTTTTTTCTTATTTTGGAGCAGAACCAAATGTAAAAGTTGGTTCCTTTGTCAAAGTAACATGAAAGGAATATGATTTAACATTAAAATTGCGATTTGTATTCCAATACAAGAATCAAATTAGCTGTCTTGGAGATTACAGTATTTATCATTGTTTGATTTTTTTGGAGATGTGTCTTTATCCTATATTAATCAATACTTACAATTTAAAAAATCATTCATTTGGATTATTTTGGGTCTTTAAGCCCCCTGTGTTATATAAATACATATCTTGGTGTAATGGAGAGGGATAAATGAGGCTGACAAGAAAGATGATGAGATAAGAAGAGGGAAGAGGCTACTACATAGAGAGAAAGGATGACAGGGATTAATGAATCTTGCCTGCATCCCTATTTAAGTTATTTTTACGCAGAAGACAGTGAGTAAGATTTAAGAGTGAGCAAGCAGTCCTATTTATAGAAAGCTGTTTTAAAATGCAGCAGCTGGAAAAGCGAAAGAATTGAAAACGTGAGATCACCTCCATAGGAAATGTGGGCTTCCCTTACCTTGGTTAGAGACTTTTTTTCTTTTGGAGGGGAAAATGAAGCACACCAACCCTTGCAGAAATATTGAGAAATTGCTTTGAACTCTACAGAGTTCAAAGCATTTCTTGAAATGCTCTCAGAACTTAAGTCCATGTCAGACTTGGGAGGTGGGGGTGGGGAGCCAGTGTCTGTATTATTTGGAAACTGAGCTTGGGTAGGTCTGAACAGAGGAATGAAGAAAGGGAGCGTGTTGGACTTGCAAGGCTGCTACAGATGCTTACTTCGCAGTGAGCATCGCCTGTCTTGAAGATGCTCAGCAGCAGAGGATAGGAGAGTGAATCCGCATGCATGTTTAAAGGAGAGCGATTAAGAGAAGTGTTCACGTTTAGGATCTTGTGATTATTGCAGGCTCCTCTGTTAATCAGATATTACATTTTGGAGATTTAAAAAGTTGTGGCATATACTCTTCTAATTGGCCAGTCCGGATGGGGTCGGCCGTGTCACACAGGCTGACTTGATTGACATTAACGTTCCCAGACAAAGACAAATGAACACGCTTGCTCTTAGGAATGAGATAGTCTTCCTTACTCAGACTGCATTTATTCTGGATAATATTTTGGTTTTACTAGCCCCAAGTATACATTGTTTTCTATTAATGATAGAATCCTTGAATTTGTGTTGAAATGCTGCTGGTTTGTAGATAGGTTGAACATCTGAACAAAAGCCAGAGCTACCCCAGATTATATGTGAAAGGCATTATTATTATTTTTTTTAATGTTGTGAAGAAATGTCTATGCAGTGGGTTGTTTTGTAGCTCATTTTCCCAGACTGTGGAACCTTCCCAGGCAGGTTTGATGAGGTGATAGAAAGAGGCTTGAATGAATTAATTGCAGATTTTGGTTTATATGAGCCTTGCCTCTTTTAATATTAAAATGATGAACCAGGGAACAATTTTAAGCTTGGCTTTACAGAAAACTTAAGGAAGTCTTTTTGTTGTCCACTGTGCATTAATATTAATACTAAACACAGTAAAGTCAGTTTATAGTTTTTTTTTCCTGGATACTTGAATCTCAAATTGTTGGATGCTTCTGGAAAACAACACTAGTGGTAAATAACACTCTTAGTGAAGACCCCGATGACCTCAGGGTCCCCAGGTGTCTTCTGCATCCTCATAGCCTGAGTGATGAACCAGCCTCTGTGCGCGGCTCCTGGTTCATTGAATGCTGACCGAGATGGCCTATGTCACATGCTGCGGAGCTATTCACTTGAAATGGCTGAAGGCAGTGGAGATTCTTACCATTGATTCCTTTTCCTAATATTGAAGAAAGCATTGATTTTTCTCATGAGACCTGTTTTATCACTCATCACAGGGACTTTAGGGCGATGGGAAATTTTTTACAATTATGTTGTAAGAGAAAGGCAAAGCATGAAGATAATTAGAACGACAGCAATTTGCTGTGTTTTTAAATTTTACTTTTTTTTTTTTTAATGTAGACCTGAGCTCTATTGTGGAAGCCTTTGAGTAAACACACTTTCTCATTAGGGAAACTTGAGACTCATTTCTTCTCTCCACTCTAGCCCCACTGTGGCATGATTTGATCTTGAGTTCCCATAAGACACCCCAAACCCCAAGTCCCAGTCTGCCTAATTACCGTGTTTATTTCTTAATATCAGCTGTAGAGCATTTTTAATAACTGATTTGTAGCTGCCAGGATAGAAATAACGATGCTTTGTAATATTACATGGGAGACTTCAGGAATGAACTGAAGACCCCAACAATAACAACCACAACTGACATTACTAGTGAAATGAGCAACTTGACTCCATAGACAGGACACAGTGGTGTTTATATCACCCTTCCTGGACCTTGTCACAGCTGGTTCCTGCAAAGGGTAGCCATTTGTCTAGTTCTTCGGCCAGTGAAAGGAAATGTGTAAAACATATGAAATGCTCTCTAAGGTACAGAATTATTCTTTCAGAAATGATTCAAGTTGGTAAATTCAAAGGTAGCAGGTGCCTCTCTGATACCTTGACATGGGGCAGAAGGTGAGTAGGGTGGTGAATTACCAGTCATGTACGTGCATATGTTATGACTCACCAAGATCAATAGCTATCAAATCTTTGGTGGCTACTGTTTTACAATAGGCTAGGTGGATATTTTTATGTTAGAAATGAGGGTAGAAAATTTTGACCTAGAAGTGATCTTGGTATTTGTTTGGGGTAATTACTTTGATCAGTAGGTGGTTCATCTATGTCCGATGAAATCTCATATCACTGAACACTCCCGCTCTAACTTGGAATCACAAGAGACCCCTTCTCCTCCTCCCACCCGCACTGCCACATCACTCTGCTGCCCCATCACTGGCAATGGGAAGGTGAGAATATGCTGTAGACCTCTGGGATAGCAGGTGCCTGGAGGCCATGGAAGTTAAGGTTTATGGGAAGACCGAGCATATGGAGGAAGGGACTCCCATATCCAGACAGCAGTTTTGTGAGCGGGGAGGAGAGAGCCACACTGACCGGAAGCCAGTCTGTGGATGCCTTGAACCAGGTTCCAGTTTATGGTGCCTCTAGGCCAGGATCAGGGCTGCTGGTTCTCAAAGTGCAAGTGGGCTGGGTCAGGGAGGAAGTTTGGGCGTTTCCTAGATGGTTTTTCTCCCATGAGCCTCTCAGAGGAGACTGGTTTGTTGTTATCATGTCTGTTCAGTCACTCAGTCATGTCCGACTCTTTATAACCCCAGGCACTGCAGCACTCCAGGCTTCCCTGTCCTTCACTGTCTTCCAGAATTTGCTCAGATTCGTGTCCTTTGAGTCGGTGATGCTATCCAACCATCTCATCCTCTGCCCCCCCCTTCTCATCCTGCCCTCAGTCTTTCCCAGCATCAGGGTCTTTTACAATGAGGCGGCTCTTCAAATCATGTGGCCAACATATTGGAGCTTCAACTTCAGCATCAGCCTTTCCAATATTCAAGGTTGATTTTCTTTAGGATTGACTGATTTGATCTCCTTGCAGTTTGCAGTTTGAAAAGCTCCTGAGGTCTAACTCTGATATGTGTTTTTGCCATTTTTCCTCCTCCCCCAGGGGACCTTCAGTTTAACTATGTGTAAGGCTCATGTGATCTTTTGTGTAGCTGGTTGTACAGTTTCCAGCTCTGATCACCAGAGGGTCTGGTTCAATAGTTCTGGGGTGTGCAGGCCGAAGTCTCTGTGTTATTATTATCCAGGTGGTGAAATCCAGCTCCAGAAAAGCATGCTTGGGAAGAGACTGCCCAACCCCTGATGGAGCTAGAGGGTCAGTCAGACAAAGCTAGAATGTTGACCTGATAAAGCTTCATGGCCCCCAGTGCACTGTTGGGGAGCTTTGTTTGTGAAGTGATTTACTGAGAGGGCATGCGTATGTGGGGCTGGGCTTCACTGACTCCCACAGAGATTTGGACAGCTTTGGGGAGAGTTACTCATGGGAGCTGGTAAAAGGAAAGACCCTGAGTAGAGGGACTTGTGATCCCAACCAAGGACTCTAATTTAGATGCCAGTAGCTTGAGAATCCAGGTGACATTAGTGGTAAAGAACCCGCCTGGCAGTGCAGAAGATGTAAGAGACGTAGGTTTGATCCCAGGGTCAGGAAAATCCCCTGGAGGAGGAAATGGCAACCCACTCCAGTATTTTTACCTGGAGAATCCCATGGACAGAGGCACCATGCAGGCTACAGTCCATGGGGGTTACAGAGTCAAACACAGCTTAGTATACATGCCGCCTGAGAATCATCTGTATATATATCTACTGTCTGTGCTTATTTGTATCCAAATGTGTATATGTGTGCATACGCATGTATGTAATATTTTTCCTTATTGTTTTAGCATATTTGATATCCAGGTTTATTGCTAGCATGTGCTATGCTGATGGACTTGGTTCTATTTGTGTTTTCTCATACTGACCTTTCTTTGCTAGCAGCTGGAGTCCTGGCAGAGAAACCTTTTGAGCCTAAATGTAACCGCATTCAATGATCTCCCAGCAAGAGATCAATGGTGGGAAACCATTTGGGTTATCATATTGAAAAAGCTTAAGAGATGCACCAGGGCCAGACAGATTTGGGTCTGTTTGCAGCTTGAGGTTCTGTCTGCACCAACCTGGGAACATCACACATGCCTTCTTTCTCATATCAGGGCACAGAAACTCCTTCCAAAACCAGGAATAAGGGACTTGGGGATCATTTTGCTCATTGGGGTTTTCTTGACCTCTGGTCCCTTCTTTTAGGTAAATGACCCCAAGTGGACTGTGTTTGTCATATGAAGTATTGTCGTTAATGCTGGGTTGTCATAAAAAAGAGAAATGGCACATAAGGACATATATTCATTTTAGACCTTGTCATGTGTATGATAAAATTGAGGACAGTTATTAGTGGCAGAATAATCTTTTCAAAACTCCATGTCCTTGATTTTTTAACTAAAATAGACATGAACGTGTGCTGGAGAGAGGCCTCAATTCAGAACTTTTAAAAATAAATTTTTGTGTCCTGAGATCTTATTTTAGATAATATCAAAAATAACTTTCCCTCCTAGGCATCTGAAACAAGTTGGATATTATAAACCTTGGGCGATTTTATTGTGATTCATGATAGAAATTATTCTTTCCGAGCGGCTGTTTTGACTTTTAGCTTTAGAAGAAAAGCAGTGTGAAAGACATTGTGGGCTGAAAAAGTGTAATTTCTGCTTACTCATAAGTCCCTGAATTAGGATCGACACTGCTTCTGTGCAACAAAGGGCTCCCGCACCTCTGTTCCTTTAAAAAGGAGGGAGGGCTTTGGGTTCAGAAGTCACAAGCTCTGCCAAGGGAGTTCACAGAAGAAGATATCTGTTTAAAATAGCTCACGATTCCTCTCTGATTTGGAGTTTTCACAGCCTCCACAGCTTGGACAGACTGCTCTCTTTTAAATTTTGTGCAGATGAGGTCACCCTTTTTCCATGTCTCCTCCATGGGAAAGGTCATAAATAAGTCTATCCACAAGTTTAATAACTTTCAAGAGATTTCTCGAGTAATTGTAAATGGTTAAATACTTTCTTTAGAAAAATTTAAATGACAGATGGTGTGACTCAGATTTATTATTAGAACAATTCACCTTAACCCATAGGACGTATTTATTACAGGCTTTAATAAGCATTGAGTGTTTCTCCCTTAGGCTTCTCACATCTCTCCATAAGAATAAACATGATTAGGTACCATCCGACTAATGGCCAAGGAAGCGCAATGAGTCTATTGTAAGTGGAGATGCATTTGCAAGAACTGGAGGGGCCTTCTGTATTTATTCACTCATAATCATTTTCACCTCTCTCTCGCCCTCCTTAGATACTGGAGCAAATAATCAGGGCTTTCATGCATACAGTGAGAGTGTAGGAAGAAAGTGATACTTCCCTGGGGTCTAGGGGCCTTCCCTGCCTCTGCTGATTAACTAAGTCACAGGTGACTTGCCCTGACATCGATGAGTGGGGTACACTGCTCTGGTCCCCCAGCTGTTCAGGACACACTGAAGTCCGAAAGCAAGGAATGGTATTCTTTCAGCCTGGGAGGGTCCCCCACAGGGGTTGCCTGTAGAAGCCTGCTGTGTCTTTCTAGAGATCCCTGGATGGGGAGAGGCTGGTATTTATAATTATTTTTTCCAAATTGCACAAGCATAGGTGTTATGAGTTACTATAAAACTCTAATCAGAGACAGCAGATATCAACTGCATGGAATTCTGTGGAATTTTTATTTTAGGCTCATTATTTTGGGCAGATAGGAATAAGAGACTCCTTCCCTCCTTTTATGATTTGATCATTTTTAATGCTCCTGACAAATTGTGTTTTTGAGTTAAATCAGCGTTCTAACCAGTGCAGTGTCACCCCCTCGGGGATATTGGGCAAAATCTGGAAACACTTTGAGTTGTCACAACTCTGGGGAGAAGGGGATGCCCCTGGCATCTGGTGGGTAGGCAGTGTCCTACAGTGGACAGGACCGCCTGCCCCCACCCCCATGACAAATAATTTTCTGGCCCAAGATGTCAACATGCAGAGGTTGAGGAATACTAAGTTAAATAGTCTGGAGCCTCACCTACAATGTAATATTGGTTTTGTGCTTTTCTATGGATGCTAGGGCTTCCCAGGTGGTCCAGTGGTTATGAACCCCCCTGTTGATGCAGGAGACCCGGGTGTGATCCCTGGGTTGGGAAAATCCCCTGGAGGAGGGCATTCTAACCCAGTTCAGTATTCTTGCCTGGAGAATCCTGTGGCCAGAGGAGCCTGGCAGGCTACAATCCATAGCGTCATAGAGTCATACGTGACTAGTGATTAACCAACAGCATGAATGCTAGTAACATGCTGCAGAGAAAGAAAGATATTCTTCTGCATCTCAGTTGTAATTCCTTTAGCTGCAAAAACCATAGCTGGTAGTGCTTGTCATTGATTAAGCTTTATTTACTATTTTTTTAATGAGCAAAAGAGAAAAAAAAACCCAAAATCTCTGTGGCCCCTTCTTTTTTCAGTCACTAAGAATATGGGATGCTAAGGTGTTCCTGGGTTCCTCCAGCCATTTTCCTTTCACATGATTATGCTAATTAGTATTTGATCAAATGATTATATTATAATTCGATTAATCCTGTGTGCTAACCGCTCCAAATGCATTTTCTCTCTCGCCTGATTACTTCATGTCCGGAGATCCCTAAGCCTCAGGCCGTGGAGCTCTGCTCTTCCTGGAGATGTGATACTCTTTGTTGCCTGATGAAGGGAGAGGGGAAATTTTGTCACCTGCTCCCCCAGGCGGAGGCTGGACTGCAGAAGTGTCCAAGAAGTAGAACCCCTGGTTAGAAAGTGCCTGTTATGTGAGGACATTAGATGCAGAGAAACACGGAGGAGGAGGAGGAAGCTGTGTGGCTTCAAAGGCCGCCAGCCATTCTCCGGGGGGAGAGGGACTTCCTGTTTGCATCTCTCTTTCTCAGGTGTCCTGTGCACACAAGCTTTTGCTGTCTGTGGTGGTCCTGGAGGGGTGTCTCTGGGTTTATTTCAAGTGTGTATTTGCTTAAAGAAGGAGCCTACCATTTTTTTTTTTTTTTTTTGGTCTGCTTTGTGTTTTAACAACATAGCTCAGAGTGTTGGTGAACTCATGAAGCCTGAGCTTACTTAGTGAGTTTGGTTTTCCAAGCAGGATATTTTAGGTTGGGTTACTTTGAGGTCTGTTGAGTTAAATGCCTATGAAATGCTTTCTGACATAAGGAAGTTTCAAATGTATGGGAAAGAATGTGAGTGAAAAGTATGGATGGTGGTGTTGTTATTAGTGGATTTCTACTCTGTGGTGAGAGGTTAGCAGGGCTCATTTTTGCAGTTCAATGGGCTTAGTAAGTTTCCCAGGTGGTACTAGTGATAAAAACCTGCCTGGCAATGAATGCAGGAGATGTAAGAGGTGTGGGTTCGATCCCTGGGTTGGGATGATCCCCTGGAAAAGGAAATGGTAACCCTCTCCAGTATTCTTGCCTGGAAAACCCCATGGACAGAGGAACGAGGTGGGCTACAGTCCCTGGGGCTAGAAAGAGTCAGACACAAATCAGCACTGAGCTTAGTAATGAATGGATTTTTCCCTTTATACTCTGTCACTTTTTTGCCCTTTCAGATCATTTCACTTGCTCAGTTGTGTCCGACTCTGTGATCCCATGGACTGTAGCACACCAGGCTTCCCTGTCCATCACCAACTCCTGAAGCATGCTCAACCTCATGTCCACAGAGTTAGTGATGCCATCTAACCATCTCATCCTCTGTCACCCCCTTCTCCTCTTGCCTTCAATCTTTCCCAGCATCAGTCTTTTCCAGTGAGTCAGTTATTCACATCAGGTGGCCAAAGTGTTGGAGTTTCAGCTACAGCATCAGTCCTTCCACTGAATATTCAGGACTGATCTCCTTCAGAATGGACTGGTTGGATCTCCTTGCAGTCCAAGGGACTCTCAAGAGTCTTCTCCAACACCACAGTTCAAAAGCATTAATTCTTCAGCACTCAGCTTTCTTTATAGTCCAACTCTCACATCCATACATGACTACTGGAAAAACCATAGCTTTGACTACTAGATGGATCTTTGTTGGCAAAGTAATGTCTCTGCTGTTTAATAGCTGTCTAGGTTTGTCATAGTTTTTCTTCCAAGGATCAAAGGTCTTTTAATTTCATGGCTGCTGTTACCATCTGCAGTGATTTTGGAGCCCCCCAAAATAAAGTCTCACTGTTTCCATTGTTTCCCCATCTATTTGCCATGAAGTGATGGGACCAGATGCCATGATCTTCATTTTTTGAATGTTGAGTTTCAAGCAAACTTTTTCACTCTCCTCTTTCACGTTCATCAAGAGGCTCATTAGTTCTTCTTCACTTTCTGCCATAAGGGTGGTGTCATCTGTTTATCTGCTGTGCTGCTACTAAGTCGCTTCAGTCGTGTCCAACTCTGTGAGACCCCATAGATGGCAGCCTGCCAGGCTCCCCCGTCCCTGGGATTCTCCAGGCAAGAATACTGGAGTGGATTCTGTTTATCTGAGGTTATTGATATTTCTCCCAGCAATCTTGGTTCCAACTTGTGCTTCATCCAGCCTGGCATTTCGCATGACATACTCAATATATAAGTTAAATAAGCAAGATGACAATATACAGCCTTGATCTACTGATTTCCCGATTTGAAACCAGTCTGTTGTTCCATGTCCAGTTCTAACTGTTGCTTCCTAACCTGCATACAGATTTCTCAAGAGGCAGGTAAGGTGGTCTGGTATTCCCATCTCTTTAAGAATTTTCCACAGTTTGTTGTGATCTACACAGTCAAAGGCTTTGGCGTAGTCAATAAAGCAGAAGTAGATGCTTTGTCCTATCCTTAGCATAATGGGATAGTCTGGTTACAAGAAAGGTGACTAGACTATGTATAGTTGTTTTTCCTATCAAATGTGTATGTGTTTTGATCTTGCTGGAACTTATGACATCTTTAGGAAGGGGCCACATGGTGATACTATACATCATTGGTTCCCTATACCTTCTCCTAAGAATTCTGGGCCATAAGAATTAATGACAATATAGGTAGCCAATACCTGCTTAAATTTTTACATCCTGCTACTCCAAAAATTGTGCCCATGTCATTTGAGAAATTGAAATCTCATGGTTTTCTTTGAAGAGAGAAATTCTACTTGTGACTTCTGAACCCAAAGCCCTCCTTCCTTTTTAAAGGAACAGAGGTGTAGGAGGAAATTCACATTTATTGTTAAAAGGAAGAACGAAGATTAAGCCTGTGTCTGTTTACAAACTCGCTCTGCCAAATGACCATCATTCATTCCAAACAGTCTAATGACTAAGTACTTTGAATCTTAATTTTACAGAATTTGAGGTGAGAGTTGGGAGATATTGATCATTGGCCTGAGGTCAATGGGATCTGGTATTCTAGGGCAGAATTTGAGCTGCTGTCATCTGAAGTCATAGATTTGTTTACTCCACATCATAAGCATCCCCAAATCTTCCAAATAAATCCATACTTACTCGACTGTTTTTATTTTATTATTATTATTATTTTTTACTTTACAATATTGTATTGATTTTGCCATACATCAACATGAATCCGCCACGGGTGTACACGTGTTCCACATCCTGAACCCCCTCCCACCTCCCTCCCCATACCATCCCTCTGGGTTATCCCAGTGCACCAGCCCCAAGCATCCTGTATCATGCATCGAACCTGGACTGGCGATTCATTTCACATATGATATTATACATGTTCCAATGCCATTCTCCCAAATCATCCCACCCTCTCCCTCTCCCTCTCCCATAGCGTCCAAAAGACTGTTCTATACATCTCTGTCTCTTTTGCTGTCTCACATACAGGGTTATCATTACCATCTTTCTAAATTGCATATATATGCATTAGTATACTGTATTGGTGTTTTTCTTTCTGGCTTAGTTCACTCTGTATAATAGACTCCAGTTTCATCCACCTCATTAGAAATGATTCAAATGTATTCTTTTTAATGGCTGAGTATCGACTGTTTTTAAACTTTGAAGATGATGATGTTAAATTTGCTTTAAAGTTGAACAATAGTTGTTTTGAGAATGTGCATATCAACCTTTAAGAATCAGTGTGTAAATGAGGAAAACTCATTTAATTTTCCCTGTCAGTCCCCATTCACTTATTTGAGTTAAGTAAGAGACAGGTTAATTAACATTTATCCACTTTGGTGGTAGAATTATGTCCTGGTATTATGTTCTATTGTTGGTGTGCTTAAGAGTGAAATTGGAGGAAGGTGACATTTATATTACATTCATTATATGGAGGGTCCTCTCCTGCCCTCTAAGTTAAATCAGGTGTCTGTTTAAGTATATTATATTTCATTTGTCCTCAACTGACCACAATTTTCTCCATGTCAAAATTTTAGAATAAAAAGGATCTTGAAAGTAGTAATTGGAGACTGAAATTGGTTGCAAATTTGTATCAGTTGAGGCTCTTATGAGGACACAAATCAGTTTTGTGCCTACATGTCTGAGTCTTATTGTTTGTGGCTGAATTATTTCACTGAAGTATCCACAGGGCACATATCTTGAAGAATTCAGAAAACACTACTTAGTCTTATTTCTTGAGCTTGAATGGAAGTTCTTCTAATAAGAGTAATACCTATGTGTGTCTGCGTGTGTGTGTGTGCACGCATGTGCCGTGTGGTGGTGACAGTCTTCCTGTTCTCTGACATTTAGATAATGTACAGACTAATTATGCATACATGACGTGTTTACCCTCTATGGAGTGCGCATGTGATGAAAACTGCCCAGCTGTCTGAGTTCTCAGAGCTTGGATGGCCCGAACTTTCCTTAGCTGGTGGCTGTCAGGCCACGAAGCTCTGCCTATGGTCTGGATGACCTCCTCGCATGACACACACTGCCTGGGGTTCATTAGTATGAAATTCTAGCAGAGTTGTGGCCTGGACCCCAATTAGACCTCTGTTTTGGAGTTGGCCTTCAATCCTAACTGCTAGCCCTATCTTAAACCTTGAGTCATGGTCCCAAGAAGGACATGACTGAAAAGAGATTAAAAGATATTTGGTTATTGACTAAGTAACCTAAACTTTATAACTATGATGAGGTCTACAGAGTCATTTTTTTTATCGAGTGCTGGATGAACCTATCTATAATATCTAGTTATACTTACCAAGCTCTTACTATATGCCATGAACTGGGCTAAATGCTTTATTGTATCAGTGCAGTTCAGTTCAGTCGCTTGGTCATGTCCGACTCTTTGCAACCCCATGGACTGCAGCACACCAGGACTCCCTGTCCATTACCAACTCCCAGAGCTTGCTCAAACTCATGTCCATCGAGTCGGTGATGCCATCCCACCATCTCATCCTCTGTTGTCCCAGTCCCCTCCTGCCTTCAATCTTTCTCAGCATCAGAGTCTTTTCCAATGAGTCAGTTCTTTGCATCAGGTGGCTAAAGTATTGGTTCAGCATCAGTCCTCCAATGTCAGGTCTGATCTTTAGGATTGACTGGTTTGATCTCCTTGCAGTCCAAAGGACTCTAAAGTGTCTTCTCCAACACCACAGTTCAAAAGCATCAATTCTTCAGCACTCAGCTTTCTCTATTGTCCAATTCTCACATCCATACATGACTACTGTGAAAACCATAGCTTTGATTAGACAGATCTTTGTTGGCAAAGTAATGTCTCTGCTTTTTAATATGCTGTCTAGGTTGGTCATAGCTTTTCTTCCAAGGAGTAAGCATCTTTCAGTTTCATGGCTGCAGTCACCATCTGCAGTGATTTTGGAGCCCAAGAAGTCTCTCACTGTTTCCATTGTTTCCCCATCTATTTGCCATGAAGTGATGGGGCTGGATGCCATGGTCTTCGTTTTTTGAATGTTGAGTTTTAAGGCAGCTTTTTCATTCTCCTTTTCACATTCATCAAGAGGCTCTTTAGTTTCTCTTCACTTTCTGCCATAAGAGTGGTGTCTTCTGCATATCTGAGGTTATTGATATTTCTCTTGGAAATCTTGATTCCAGCTTGTGCTTCATCCAGCTTTATTGTATAATCTCATTTAGTCTTCAAGTGAGTCTTTGAGATAATTATATACATTATCCTCATTTTATACTTGGGGGAAATCAAGACTTACAAAGGTAAAGTGACTCCTCTGAAGCCATCATCGTCATCTCAGTCTCTCAGTTGTGTCTGACCCTTTGCGACCCCATAGACTGTAGCCTACAGGCTCCTCTGTTCATGGAATTTTCTAGGCAAGAATACTGGAGCAGGTTGCCATTTCCTTCTCTAGGGGGTCTTCCTGACTCAAGGGTCAAACCTACATCTCTTTTGTCTCCTGCATTGGCAGTTGGGTTCTTTACCACTGCAGCACCTCCAAAGCCCTCTAAAGTCATAGATTCAGCTAGTGGTAGAGGCAGGATTTGAACCTGTGCAGTTCCAGAACTTGAATGCTATACTGTCCTCATCAACTCATGAGCTCCTGATACCTGGGTTGGCTCCTGAGCACCACACTCCTTAAAGAAGCTGTCTGGAGAGCTGGAAATATGAATTATGCCAGAGAGTGGGGATGGGCCAGAGAGCAAACAGTGCTTTATTCAGTTTTTTTCTGAAGAAAGATGGAAGAATGTGGCAATGCAAGCACGGTTTTGGAAGCTTCAGGGCTGATTTGTTCTAATCACAGCATTTCTAGAATCTCAACTCATTCTTAGAAAGGATGCTCAGTCAGCAAAATGTGACCAAGCACCTACTACCCCCACTTTGTTGCAAAGCACAGATTACCCCACTTACCAAGGTACAGCCTGTATCCTGTGTCATGTGTCTATTTCTGTGGTGCCTGGATTAGACGTGAAGCACTCCAGATTTCCGTGGACAGAACAAGGTGGCTGTGTCCTGTAGTGACCTCAGAACCTGTCCATGCATCACCTGACTGCCTCTATTGCTGTGTGTCTTCTCTCCAAAGTGTCCCCTCTACCCACTTCACATAAGTGCCCATGTCGGCCCCATCTCTCCTTGTGTTGGAGATGTTAAACTTCAGGAAGCCCCTGATGAAACCCAAGCCAGCCTATACACTGCCACATCAGAGCAGCAGAGATCTCTGCTTAGCAGAAGCTCTGCACACTGCGTTTCTGATTGATCTCATTGTACGTTGTGACCACAAACCTCCAGTGAGCCCTTGGCTTTGCTCTCAGTCCCACTTGACCACCCTGTTGCTTCCTGTTCCTGTGGGAAGAAGATTTCACACCTTCTCCCTCCTCTGGAAGCCTCAGACCCCCCTTCCCTTTCCAGACTCTCAGTCGATGACCTCTTGTCTCTTACCAAGATATCAGGAGAGCCGAGTGACTTCCTTAGCATATGTCTTTCTTGCCCGACACACTCAAGTGTCTGCACCTATATTGATGGCTCCCTTTTCACCCCATTGGAGAGGGAGAGATTCAGTTATGGGGCTGACCCAACATTGACTCCTGGCCTGGACAGGTGAGATCGACAGCATTATTTTAGTCAGGTATAATCCGTACAAGGCCACATAGGGTTGGACTTGGAAACAGAGTGAACAGCAGGGCTGCGGGAGGAGCTGTGTAGTATCATGAGGGTGGGGTGCCCCTGGTTCCTGTAGGAGGATGTGATTGGCTTGTTTGAATAGTTCCTGCATGCCGGGGTCCAGCCCCGGTGGATCCAGGATATTCAAGGGTGGGACGGAGCAGGCAGATAGGAAAGGATAGGACAGGATAGGACAGGATAGCTCAGGACAGGATAGAATAGTAGGAAATTAATGGAAAATAGGATAACTTGGTTTACGGGGAAAGCCAATAAAACCTCAAGACAAGAGGTTTGCACCATCTACGTGGGCCACCGGTGTCCACTTGAATCTCTAAAGGGGCCCCACCATGGGTCCACTTTTCTCGCAGAACTTATGGCCAGGGCAAGTAAGTAGACATGGTGAGCCTCCCGCTCCAGATGGGAATTCAGCCTGGAGTTAAAGTACAAGAGGACAGAGAGATAGAGAGAGAGAGGTGTGGGAGCCAGATGTCCCTAAAGAACGAGTTTAGGAGAGCGAGTCGTTGGAGAGACCAGCCTGCAGAACCGGTCTGAGAAACTGTTCCCAAGAGAATCTGGTCCGGACAAACTGCTCTGAGAAAACTGTTCCCGAGGAAAACTGGTCCCAAACTTTATTTTTCACATCCCCTTTTTATACCATGAAGATCAATGAGTTTCACAAATTTTGGCAATGACAGCAGCCCTGACTCTTATCAAGAGCAGGCTTAGTCTCTGCATACCTAATTGTATACACAAGTCTTAGGTAATTTACATCGTCTTCCAGCCAAAAGGCCAATTCGACAATTTACAGCTCTTTTCTGATAAGTGTTATTTCTTCCAAGGTCTGGTGCCAGTCTCGGGAGGCACTAAACAAAGTTACATTCGTACATAGCAAGGACAGCAAGCAAGCGGGAGAGAGAAAGCAATCACCTCAAAAGCCTAGTGTTGCTAACATCAAAAAAACTACTACATATTCCCAAACATTGTTTGTAATGCAGAAACTTCCAGGTGCAGATAGGAGGTCTGGCAGCAGTCATTGAAACAACAAGTTTAGGCTCTTAGAAAAGGTTTGTAACTTAAGACACTTCAAGGCCCTTTTGCCCCTCACAGCTGGGGGTTGTGAGCAATTCACAAGCTTGTAAACGGTCAGGGGAACCTGTTTAGGCAGGCTAGAGCATTATCAAAGGGGGGTTGGGCTGCAACACTCCTTTCAAATGCAGGGAGCTAAAGCCCTAAATTAACTGTTTCCAAGAAACTGGCAGAGAATAGTGGAGAAACAGACAAATACAGAACAACTTTTTATTATTGGGGCACATGCTCAGGAAAAACCAGGGAGAAATCCGATGACTCAGACTGCCCTGCCATCTGAGTTTGCCAGGTGACCCTGTCACAGGTGGGATTCCTCACGCTGGCTTCCCACACCTGCAGGTTGGCAGGAAACTAAGCCTGATACTTAGGAAAACGTGGACACTGTGCCCGATCCCTTGACAAGGAAGGTCATTTAGAGAGGAGTTTGTGAGAGCAGAGGGAAAGGGGGAGCTCGTGGGTGAGTCATTTGAGGCCCTCCCATTTTGCCAGATGGCAGCACTGGGCTGTCTCAATATAAGGCTGAGACCTCTCTCCATGCCCAGAATCCCACCATCTCCCATCTATAGAAGGACTTTGCCTTCATGTTTGTGATCTTATTCTCAAGTATCTCCCCATTTTCCTCTCTTCCAGGTAACATACCACTGCCAGATGACCTCTCCTGTAAATATGCTAGCATGTAATATATACTAACATCCAAGCCCCAGAAACTAAGCCTGATACTTAGGAAAACACGGACACTGTGCCCGATCCCTTGACAAGGAAGGTCATTTAGAGAGGAGTTTGTGAGAGCAGAGGGAAAGGGGGAGCTTGTGGGTGAGTCATTTGAGGCCCTCCCATTTTGCCAGATGGCAGCACTGGGCTGTCTCAATATAAGGCTGAGACCTCTCTCCATGCCCAGAATCCCACCATCTTCCATCCATAGAAGGACTTTGCCTTCATGTTTGTGATCTTATTCTCAAGTATCTCCCCATTTTCCTCTCTTCCAGGTAACATACCACTGCCAGATGACCTCTCCTGTAAATATACTAGCATGTAATATATACTAGCATCCAAGCCCCCACTCTTGTCACAGTTTCTTCACCTTCCTCACTCTCTTACACTCTTTGTAGCAAAATCACTGGTGAGAGCTGCACGAGTTAACTAAGATCTGGGATTCTGTTTTCTACTTCCAGTCTGTGGCAGATGGATGTGAAGTCCTAGAGGACACGCTGGGGACACAGGCTGCTCCACATGCTGCTCACCATGGGGGTTCAGCAGTCAGCGGAGTTGTCTGCACCCCAAGCATGGAGAACAGAGGGTACAGATCACACACTTGGAAGTTGCAGCGGCATCTCAGTTTCTATACTTGTCTGATTGCAGACAGGAGACGAGCAGCTGGTCTGCGCACAATTGGACTAGGGCTGTCTGAGTTCACTTTATGTCTTCATCTCTCCGTGTCTCTTAAATACACTGATCAGTGTCCTCTCTATGACTCTGTTGAATCTGCTTTTGACAAGGTCACCTATGACCTCTGTATTTCTAGTCTTCATCTTGTTCAACTACTGAGCAGCTTTCGACACCGCAGACTCTTTCCTTGAATCCTGGATATCGTGCTCTTTAGCTTTCTCTTCCGCCTTGCTAGTTTCTCCTCCTTGTTGTCTTTTCTAAATTCTCCTCTCTAGCTGAATGGCAAATGATTCAATACCCCAGGTCTCTGTCCTTAGCCCTCTCCTCTCTCCATCTCTCCCATCCGCATTGCTTTCCTATCTACACTGACTCTCCATGTGATTTAATTTAGGCTAAGACATTAAGTATGATGTATATGCTGATGACATCCATATTCGTATCTTTATCAAAGACTTCGCCTCTGAGCTCTTCGAGGGGTTCAGCACTTCAAATCCAACTGCATACTCATCATTTCCTCTTACAGATTTTTGATGTCTTTCAGACCCTAACCTGTCAAAAACAGAACTCCTTGATCCTTCTGCCCATACCTGCTCCTGTCTCAGTATTTGCCATCCACGTTGAGCATCACTAGAGAACCACTGCTCAGGAAGAAAACCTTGGAGTCATCCTTGATTACTCTGCTTCCTTTATATCTCACATCCAATCCCCCAGTATGTCCTAGTGACTCGACACTCAGAATACAGCCATTTCATCCACCTCCATTTCAATTCAAACTCGTCTTCTTCTTGCTTGCCTGGTCTGGTCTCTGCAATAACCTGCCAACTGTTTTCTCTGCTTCTACTACTGCTATCAACAGTTGGAGATCCACGATCTAGCCAGAGGGACCTCTTTGAATTTTAAATCAGGTCTTGTCACTCCTCTGCTCAAAGTCTGTAGGGATATCCCATCACCCCTAAAATAAACTCAGCATCCTTGTTGTTGTTCAGTCCCTTAATTGTATCCGACTCTTTCCGACCCCATGGACTGCAGCACTCCAGGCTTCCCCTGTCCTTCACCATCTCCTGGAGCTTGCTCCAACTCCTGTCTTTTTATGGCTAAGTAATATTCCATTGAATGCATGTACCACATCTTTATCCATTCCTCTGTCGATGGACATTTAGGTTGCGTCTATGTCCTGGCTATCATAAATTCACTCATTTTTATGGGAAAGTTCTACTGTAAGCCTTTTATGCTCTGTTTTCTTATTTCACTCAGGTTTCTGCCCAAATATCACCTGCTAAGAAAGGCCTCCTATTTAGTCTAAAATAAAGTGTCCTCCTTGTTAATTCTATTTCTCCTTGTTGTGCTTTGTGTTTCTTCATAGTAGCTGTAAATATTGGAATAACATGGTGATTTGTTTATCATCTTATGGGTTGTGGTCACTTGGAAGAGTTACTAAAAAATTCAGGTGCCCAGTGTGTATTTACTGAGTAAATAATTAAGTATTGCATGCTGTCTGGAGAGGTATGACTCTTATGGGCCTGAAGTCATTGCTCTTTCTGTAATTCTGCTTTTATTTTGCTCCTGATGGACTCACAGTTTGTCTTGGAATGCCAGGTTTTCTTCACGTGGAAGATCTGGACCTGTGTATTGATTGAAGGGTCAACCAGCCGATGGCCTAGAATTTTCAACTCTGACCCATTCCTAGAGGCATATCAAAAAGAATACCTTGATTTAAAAAAATCTAAAAAATCTTCATCAAATAACTATGTAATTGAAGAAATATGTGTATTTTGAGAAATATGAAATTTTCTAGGTTCAGCAATTTTCTAGGTATTTATGGAGCACTTATTATGTGCATTAAACTCTAAGCTCCATGAAATCAGAGATTCTGTGTCATTCATCACAGTATCTCCAGATTCTCAAATAGGGCTTGGCATGTAAGTTACTCCATAAACATTTGCTGAATGAATACATGATGAAACATCATTAAACTGAGGACTATGCAAAAACGGGCCATTCCCTGTTTCATAGGCCATGGCAAAGTCCCAAGGAAGACAAGACAAACTCACAACTATACGTCACAGCTGGACTTGATAGTGATTGCCACGCAGGACACACAGATAAATTCTGGAGCATGTATGGAAGCAGATATAACTTCTGATTTTTTGTAAAAGGCCTCAAAGAGAAGGTTTCAAAACTGTGCTTTTAAGGATGTGTATATGTTTGATTGGACAAGTGGACAGCAAAGAGACTAGCCAGTCAAAGTGAGGAGCAGGGAGATTCCTGGATGTGGTTTGGTGGGACGGGGGAGTGGGTCGCTCTTCTAAAATTATGTTACCTCATAGTGGCAGATACATCTAAGAATGGGGTCGCAGGACACACAGATAAATTTCTGGAGCATGTATGGAAGCAGATATAACTTCTGATTTTTTGTAAAAGGCCTCAAAGAGAAGGTTTCAAAACTGTGCTTTTAAGGATGTGTATATGTTTGATTGGACAAGTGGACAGCAAAGAGACTAGCCAGTCAAAGTGAGGAGCAGGGAGATTCCTGGATGTGGTTTGGTGGGACGGGGGAGTGGGTCGCTCTTCTAAAATTATGTTACCTCATAGTGGCAGATACATCTAAGAATGGGGTAGGGAGCAGAATATGAATGCATTTGAATTCAAGTTAATTTAAGTTTTTTAAAAATTTTATTGGGAGATAGTTATTTTACAATGTTGTGTCAGTTTCAGCTGTACAGCAAAGTGAATCATCAATACACACACACCCACACACATACATATATATTTGGATTTCTTCCCCATTCGGGTCACCTCATGTAAGGTTTCAGAGAAGGTAATGGCACCCCACTCCAGTACTCTTGCCTGGAAAATCCCATGGACGGAGGAGCCTGGTGGGCTGCAGTCCATGGGGTCACTAAGAGTCGGACACTTCTGAGCGACTGAGCGACTTCACTTTTCACTTTCATACATTGGAGAAGGAAATGGCAACCCATTCCACTGTTCTTGCCTGGAGAATCCCAGGGATAGGGGAGCCTGGTGGGCTGCCATCTATGGGGTTGCACAGAGTCGGACACGACTGAAGGGACTCAGCAGCAGCAGCAGCAGCATGTAAGGTTTATGTGTTGAATCCATGATCCCCATATTGATCTCCATATCATGTGAGCAACTGATGCTGAATTTCAGTTGTGGCACCTGGAGAGGTTTGTGGAGTAGAGAGACGGGGTGGACATGTGATCAAACATAGCCTATTTTAGTGCTGCAGGAAGGAGTCTGTCTGCCAGGATAGTGTTGGATAACCGGGTACCAGTAGAGGGGGAGGTAAGAGGGAGATGGATGGGGATAAACTAGCCTTGACTACAAGTGAAGTCAGGTCTAGATCATCCCCTTGGGAGCATCTCACTACATGAACTTACTAAACTAAAGGCATGAATAGCTTCATAGCCATGAGGACCCTGGTGGGGCTACAGTCCATGGGATCACAAANAGGGGGAGGTAAGAGGGAGATGGATGGGGATAAACTAGCCTTGACTACAAGTGAAGTCAGGTCTAGATCATCCCCTTGGGAGCATCTCACTACATGAACTTACTAAACTAAAGGCATGAATAGCTTCATAGCCATGAGGACCCTGGTGGGGCTACAGTCCATGGGATCACAAAGAGTTGGATATGACTGGGCAACTGAGCACAATAAGGTCTTAATTACCTCCTATTCTACTCCTTTTCAGTCCTTTTCTTCTTGAGACCCTATGAAATCTGCCTGTCTGCAAACTGTGTGTCAGAATGGAATCATTGACAGGGAATTTTATTGTCATTGATAAGAGCCATTCTGTAGCTTAGATATAACAGTATAACCTCAGAGATGCTGAAAACTGGATCACAATCAGAGGGCATACCCCCAAGAGATTAACTAATCAGCTTAAATCAACAAATAACTATTAATAAAAAACCTTAATTTCTTCTAATTTTTGTATATCTTTGCAAAGTAAACATACAAAAATTTAAAATTGATGGTAAATTTGGGTTAAGTTTCCACTGTAGCAATCACAATCTATTATTTTATAGATAATTGAGCTAAACTTTGGTTCCCTTTAGTGAGAACCTGTTTGGGTTCTAAAATGACCAGAAAAGGCAGAATGAAGATTTATAATTTCTGTTGACAATGTAATTAAATTAACCTTAGCATGCCACAGTTGAAAATGTCATCGCCTGAAGATCCATTTTCTATTTATACACCATGCTCCATAGAACTATAGGGTGGGGTTAAAAAACATAAATTAAAAACTATTCCATGCTGTGAGTTTCTAAAATCTCACCCTTCTTAAACTAGTCAAATTTAGATTTAGCAGGATCCAAATTAGTAGGCCAGATAGCATTAGTGGTATAAAACCTGCCTGCCAGTGCAGGAGATGTAAGAGACACAGGTTCGATCCCTTGGTTGGGAAGATGCTCCTCCAGGGAAGATGCCCTGGTGGCAACCTACTCCAGTATTCTTGCCTGGAGAATCCCATGGGCAGAACAGCCAGGCCGGCTATAGTCCATAGGATCACAAAGAGTCAGATAGGACTGAAGTGACTTAGAACAGCACAAGTTAGTATAACTTCAACCTCAAAATAATCTATGACTCAGTTCATATTAATATTCTCAGTCTCACTTTAAAGTGTGTGTGCAACTTATAGGGTTTCTTTTATGATTTACTTCTTCTTCTCATCTCCTTTTATTTCTTCCTTTCTGTCCTCACCCTCCACACTGGCTCATACACATACTGAATCTATGTGTCTTTACATAAGCATTATTTTTTATGTTTATTAAAATATCCTTGCTCTTGTATTTACTGATGAAGAGTTGCGTTTCAAAACTGAAGACTGAGGTGAGGAGTAAGAAGTAAAGGGTTGTGATCATGACTGGTTGGTATTATCTACAGTGGCTGATCATGAGTGACTGTTTACCAGCATCACTAAGGACTGATTATAAAATCAGCGGAAACTCACCAAGGAGCTTTCTGAGAAGGAGAATGTTTCTTAATTAACCTGAAAATATTTACTATGCTTATTTTATGCCCTTTGGGGAATATGGAATAAGAATAAAGATTTATGCCCTTAAAGTATTGGCTATTTAATTGGGAAATAATGAGTATACAAGTACAAGGAAATAAGATCTTTTAAAATTTGAGGTATTATGAGCTAATAAAATAAAGAGATAAACTAGGTAATCTAATTTAGTTAAATTAAAAAGTGGGTTACTCATGGTTCACAAAAGGCATTTAATTTAAAAAGAGAAGAAGGAGCAAGCTTTGTTACTGATACCAAGGAAGACTTCCTGGAAGAGGATCAGGTTCAGCAGACTCCTATAGGTCATAAATCACTGTTGGACAGCAATTTGAGGAATAGGGGTAGGTGCTGTGTGTGTGTGTGTGTGTGTGTGTGTGTGAATGTGTGTGTGTGTACACATGTGTGCAGCTTGCGGGTTTGGAAACAGGTCAGTACTATAAATTTGGAGACTGATCCATGGGTCTGTAGGAGGCTGAGGAGCTAATTTCAGGCTGTAGAAAGAAGCTTTCAGATTCTCAGGGCAAGGCTGAGTGGGAAAAATTCACTTTTTAACTTTATGATGAGGTGTTTAGAAATAGTCCGAGGCACTTCTACAGAAATCATGCTTGTGGCAAACAGCTGTGGTCTGGAGGCTGCAGTGACTGTTGCTATTTTAAGCCCCAGAATTGGCACTAAATTTCAAAAACATGGGCTTCCCTGATAGCTCAGTTGGTAAAGAATCTGCCTGCAATTCAGGAGACCCTGGTTTGATTCCTAGATTAAGAAGATCCACTGGAGAAGGGATAGGCTACCCACTCCAGTATTCTTGGGCTTCCCTGGTGGCTCAGCTGGTAAAGAATCCACCTGCAATGTGGGAGACCTGGTTCAATCCCTGAGTTGGGAAGATCCCCTGGAGAAGGGAAAGGCTATCTATTCCAGTATTCTGGCCTAGAGAATTCCGTGGACTATGTAGTCCATGGGGTCACAAAGAGTCGGACACAGCTGA
Source organism: Aepyceros melampus (assembly GCA_006408695.1). Taxonomy (NCBI): domain Eukaryota; kingdom Metazoa; phylum Chordata; class Mammalia; order Artiodactyla; family Bovidae; genus Aepyceros; species Aepyceros melampus. The sequence goes on along the minus strand of SJXQ01001431.1, from coordinate 201,806 downwards.
GTGACTTTCACTTTCACTTTCAAAAACATGTAAAGAGTTTTAGTTCAGGCAGGAAAAGATGACAGTGAGTTCCTCGTCAGTTACAAATGAATGAAATGAAGAGATTTACAGGAGGTAACTTTTATGACCTCTTAGTGTTCTAACACCAGCTATGTTTTATGATTTCCGTAATTATCTTAAATATGTCTCATAGACCTTGATGTCTATGTACACATAGAGTTCATGTTGCAGATATAGTAAGTAAAGGCAAAATCTGTGTTAAGATCATTTAACTAGAAGAGGATCTATCCACCTATGTGAGGAGTGTCAGGGAAAAAATGATCTTTATTAAGCTAAATTATAACTTAGTCAGGTGGCTCAGGCAGTAAAGAATCTGTCTGCAATGCAGAAGACCCCGGTTTGATCCCTAGGTCAGGAAGATCCCCTTGAGAAGTGACTGGCTACCCACTCTAGTATTCTTGACTGTAAGGTTTCATGGACAGAGGAGCCTGGCTGGCTACAATCCATGGGGTCGCAAAAGAGTCAGACACGACTTGGCAACTAATCACTTTCATAACCTAGTCAAGTTTAGTGTTACCTGAGCTCTCCACAGCAATTCTTTTAGTGAGCAAATAGGATTTACACTTTAGTCCTCTGTAGACTCAACATCTTTTAGCTTTTGTAGCCACATATCTGAATGTCTGGGAGATTTGCTGCTGTTTTCCTTCAATTAAAGTAGACTCATTTCCTAAACAGCAACCTCCATTTCTTACTCCATATTTTCTCTTTTTAAAAAGAATGATTCTCCCACAGAGTGAAGTCAGTCAGAAAGAGAAAGATAAATATTGTGTATTGACACATACATGTGGAGTCTAGAAATGGTACAGATGATCTTATTTACAAAGCAGAAATGGAGACACAAATGTACAGACACCAGGAGGGAAGAGGGGATGGAATGAATTGGGAGATTGGGATTGGCAGATATGTGCTACTATGTATTAATTAGATAACTAATGAGAATCCACTGTATAGCCCAGGAAACTCTACTTATTGCTCTGTGGTGACCTACATGGGAAGGAAATGCAAGAAAGAGGGGATACATATGTAAACATATAAATGATTCACTTTGCTGTATGGCAGAAACTAACACAACATTATAAAGCAATTGTATTCCAATAAAAAATTAATTTAAAAAAGAACGATGCCACTTTTAAAATTTCTACTGTATGACTCACTGAATGGTGTTTTATGTGCTACTATGTATTAATTAGATAACTAATGAGAATCCACTGTATAGCCCAGGAAACTCTACTTATTGCTCTGTGGTGACCTACATGGGAAGGAAATGCAAGAAAGAGGGGATACATATGTAAACATATAAATGATTCACTTTGCTGTATGGCAGAAACTAACACAACATTATAAAGCAACTGTATTCCAATAAAAAATTAATTTAAAAAAGAACGATTCCACTTTTAAAATTTCTACTGTATGACTCACTGAATGGTGTTTTAGAAAGATACTCTGAAAGTGAAATAAAACAGTGATTGGGAAGTGGGGAGGTGAATATTTAGTGGGGCTATTGATGTAGTAACCACTGCCATGATAAGATGAACACTTGGACTGAGTAGGGCTCATGCAAGGGAGAAACAAGGATAAAACTGAAAATGTCCCAATTCATAAGGCATAAAAGTAAGACCACCTCATGCGAAGAGTTGACTCATTGGAAAAGACCCTGATGCTGGATTGGGGGCAGGAGGAGAAGGGGACGACCGAGGATGAGATGGCTGGATGGCATCACTGACTCGATGGATGTGAGTCTGAGTGAACTCCGGGAGTTGGTGATGGACAGGGAGGCCTGGCATGCTGCGATTCATGGGGTCACAAAGACACGACTGAGCGACTAAACTGAACTGACTGAAAAGTAAGAAATGATGACTTGACATATCTGCAGAGTAAAAATGATTTAAGAAATTGGAGTATACTCATATGCCACATTGGGCTAAAGATATTTGCTACATGAAATTATTGATAGATTTGAAGCAATTTATTAAGTTAAAGGCATAATGAAACGTACGTATTCTACAGAGAAGTTAGATCCCTTGGAGAAGGGAATGGCTTCCCCTGGAGAAGAAAACACTCCAATATTCTTGTCTTGAGAATTCCATGGACAGAGGAGCCTGGCAGGCTACCGTCCACGGGGTTGTAAAGAGTCAGATGTGACTTAGTGAATAAACAACAAGAACAGCAACAACAACAGAAAAGTTACTGCTTAATCAAGAGATTAACTCAAACCTCTGAAGTCACTGATTTTACAATGGGAAGAACATGGGCTCCAGCCACATTGTGCCGCTTACTCTTGTTTTTTTCTTTATCTTTGCTCATGGTTCTGTGGCTTAACTTTAAGATGATGTTTTGCTTTTTCTCGATATGCCTTATGACTCTAATATTTTATCCAAGTTCCTTTATATTTCTGATCACATGCAGGGAGCTTCATTTATCCGTCCTAATGCACGTTATCTTCCTTCACAAATTTCACCTTCCACAAATATGCACCTCAGCACATTTTTGACAATGACACCCTACTTCTGGGAGATTAAGGCTTCAGAGCCTTCGAACCGTGGACTGTTAGTAACAGAAAGGACTTTGACACAACCACCTGTCAAACTATAGTGTGAGAGATGAGAGGGGAGAGAGATGTTAACTGCTTTCAAAAAATGCAATAAGATTCGGCCAGAGCTAGGCTTCAAACCAAGCTGATCTGCCTCCAAGCTGTAGGTATTTTCCATTGTGCCAGATGCATGAACAGAGAGGAGAGGAGAAGACACTGGGAAGAAACAGTTAGGTCAAAGCACATCCATCTACACATACGATCTTGTGTGATTTTTCCTGACAGAGTGGCTCACTACGATCTCCTTGGTCAACTGCAATGGATTTGGTATGATAGAAGATTGTGTGAATTATCAGTTATGTAGCATTGGCTCTGTTTTATTTATTTATTTTTACAGAATTTTGCTACCTTTCGTTTTGTTGATGTTACTTTCTTAACTGATTTTCATACTTAATGCATTGCTTGAGTTTTCACAAATAAAATATTTTTTTAGTTATTTTTTTGTTGGAGTAAGAGTCAGACATACCTGAGCGACTGAACAACATCAAAATAGTTGCTTTACAAAGTTATGTTAGCTTCTGCTGTAAAGTGAAAGCAAAGTGAAACAGTTATATGTATACAAATATCCCCTCTTTTTTTGGATTTCCTTTCAAGTCACCAGAGCATCAAGTAGAGTTCCCTTTGTTATAATGTAGGTTCCCATTAGCTATCTATTTTATATTAACAATGGTAATAGTCATGTCCGACTCTGCAGCCCCACAGACTGTAGCCCACCAGGCTCCTCTGTCCATGGAATTTCCCAGGCAAGAATACTGGAGTGGGTTGCCATTTTTTTCTCCAGGGGAATCTTCCTGATCCAGGGATCAAACCTTCGTCTATTGGGTTTCCTGCATTGGCAGGCAGATTCTTTACCACTAGTGCCACCTGGGAAGCTCCAGTAGGTTCTCATTAGCTATATATTTTATACATAGTATCAATAGCATATATAAATTCTTGGCTTAATGAATGCTAAATAAGACTGCTAACAGGATACACATACACAGTTATTACCTTGTTTGGTCCTTGCATTTTTCTCCTGGGTTTTGTGAAGGTCCAAGAAGATGTCCTGGTGACCAGATTTTACTTCCCTGTTTGGGAGGGATTAGCACAGAGCTGGAAATTGCTCGTCCCTTTGTGCAGCCAACACACAGTCCTGGCTCCAGGCGATCTGTGTTCAATTATGATAAAATGTTAAATTAGCTGAAAGACAATTTTTCTGGTTACTTGAGTCTGCCTTTTGGACTCCATTAATTGTTCACTCATTAAATTGTTTACATTAGCCCTTTTCAACTAGTCCTAATCATCAGCTTTCAGACACCTATCTGCCCTCTGCTATTCCTCATTTAGGTTTTCTTGGATAGGTAGCCCTGGTCACTGGTAAAGAATCCACACACAGAAGGTGCTCAGTGTTAAATGAAGTGGGGATGGAAGGAGAAGGATGGTGCATAAGGCTTATTCAATTGCAAGCCCCTGATTTCCTTTCCTGCTTCAATGGGAAAAGTTGCATTTGTACTTCGGTTCTAAATTTTATTCTACATCCAAAAAAAAGCATTTTCTTTTAAAATAATTGGTCATTTAAAAATAACAATGTCTCATTCCAAAGAAGGTCTATTTTCATTTTTGGTTCAGCCGTGTGTTTTTTTTTTTGTTACATAAATTTAGGGCTATCTTAGACCTTATCATTTTTTCTAAAAGTGATGTTTTAGAATGAAGAATGTTTCAAATGCCTTGCCATGGTTA